>PPME03000007.1:0-413013 GCA_003706695.3 Limtongella incommunis
CTGGTGGCGCAGATGGGCGGGGGGCTTTGGGGGCAGGGGCGGGGCTCCAGTCATTGCGCGTGCGAGGGCAAGGTCGAGGAGGTCGGCGCCGTTACAATGAAAATTTGTAAAGTCAGAGGACGCAGGGTGTCTGTAAACACTGGCCGTGGAAATGCGCCGCCTCAGCGTGGGGCGACGTGTGCGGGAGTTGGGCAATGCAGGGCTGGCGGTCTGGTGGGCAGGGTGCCTGACGAGCGTTTGAGATGGCACAGGCCGGGCGGTGGGCAGCGCTGGCAGAGAGCGACTTGCGCGGGAGCGTTGGCAGACTTCGGAGCAGGCAGGGTGCGCTGGGTCGTTGCGGTGAGCGGAGGAGTCGTTGCGGGCCGCGGAAGTCGATGCGAAGAGCAGACGGATCGCTGCGGAGAGCGGAGCAGAGCAGTCCTGGAAGCAGTCCTGGAAACAGTCGCAGGAGTCACTAGTGGGCTAGCGCTTGCTACGTCATGGTGCGCTCGCAAGCGCTCAGCGGCCGGGCTCGTGCCCACCGGGCTCTGTCTGGACCGGGGACTAAGCCTCCCAGCCGTTGTATTTGCTCAGTGAGCATATTAACCTTCAAGGTCGCAAGAACCGCCCAATCCGAACCATATAAATAGAGCGTCTCCCGGTTGGTTCAGGTGCAAGCTGACAGTACTTTCAATGTCTCCTTTGCCTGATTCCAGCTAACAGCCGTCGCCGTGGTCTAGTGCTGCTGTGCGTTTCAGGGCTGGTGCTGCCCTGCAGTGTCGGCCCGGGTCAACAGCCCGCGGTCGGACGGTGAGACGAGCGCAGCACATCTCCCCGAGATGTGCGAGCTGCTACTGCTGCTGCTGCTTGTACTGCTGGGCTGTTCGACCGGCGCTCGCGCTTTCCTGAGGCCCAGCAAGGGTCTCGCGGCGTTCCCGCGGCAACCCGCTCTTGGGACAGGATCCCAAGCCGCAAACCCAGGCCCTATTGATGACCAATCTATCCCCAATTGTCCCATCTGCCCCGGCGTTGGCGACGGTCGGTACCTTCCTATATAAGGACGGCCCCGCCCGTTTGCTAGCAACCCACTTGTTTAACACCAAGAAACTACAATTGAAAATGGTTAAAGCTGGTAAGTACTTGTGCGCAGATGGTTGGTCGCTGCGGCCGCCAGAGCGGCGTTTGCGAAAAGAGACTAACGTTAGTTGCTGTCGTTCGCGGAGATTCCAAGGTTAATGGAACTGTCACCTTTGAGCAGGCCTCAGAGTCTGCTCCCACCACTGTGACCTTTGATATCAAGGGTCTTGAGCCATCCAAGAAGGTTGGCTTCCACATTCACCAGTTTGGCGATGTGTCCAACGGCTGCATCTCCACTGGTCCCCACTGGAACAGCGACAGGTCGACACCACACGGCGCGCCGACCAACCCCGACGAGAAGCGCCATCTCGGCGACCTCGGCAACATTACTGCCAACGACGCCGGTGAGGCCAAGAGCTCTGTCACCGACAAGCTTGTTTCGGTGCTCGGCGCCACCTCTGTCATTGGCAGAGCTGTCGTTGTGCACGCTGGCGAGGACGATCTCGGACTCGGCGGCCACCCCGACTCGCTCAAGACTGGCAACGCCGGCGGCCGTGCCGCCTGCGGCATTATTGGCCTGTCCTCTGCTTAGGAGTCTGTCCCAGGATTGAAGTTGTAGGTGGAATGTCTTGCGGCATTCCTGGGTATTTAGGAATAAATCTGAGTTGAGTTTGTATGTGTTGATTTGTAATTGAATCTATAAGTTTAGTTTTCACTTGCACCATGGCAATGCAATGGCGCTCGAGTGCAATTGTTGCGCATTGCACTTTCTGTCAGAGCAAGCACTCAATTGCTGCAATTTGCCAATGCAATGGGATTTGTAAATGCAGTGGGATTTGTAAATGCAGTGGGATTTGTAAAGGCAATGGGATTTGTAAAGGCAATGAGATTTGTAAAGGCAATGGCAGCTATTGGCAATTGCACTTGTTATCAGAGCACGTACTCAATTGCCTTGTTAATGTAGCACGCACTTCTGGTTATCGTGTCTGCACTCACATCTTATCCATTAAGCTTGCGGCTAGAAAATGGACTCCCTCAACAAGGCCCGCACGCTAGGCTCAGCAAAAACTGCAGAGCCTTCATGGCCACCAGCAGAATGGTAACCACGCTCCCGCCCGCACCGCCATCTACCCAGTCGCAATTTTTCACGACTCCCGCTGGCTCGCGCCGGCACCCAATCAACGGATTTTGCAACTTCCCCAAAGTGGTCACCAACCTCGAAGGATTTCTCGCAAGACCCAATCACAACTCTTTCTTTTCGCTAACTGTTCAGTCGACCGATTCACCAAGCAAAGCCCATTTGTTGTTCTTCCAAGATGCTGAGACTAGCAAACAGATTGAACCGTTCGTGCCAGCGCCTGCCACGCCACGCGGGCCTTGCCCGTAGCTTTTCCGTGCAGAGCTACCGCCAGAGGGAAGACTACTACAAAAACGTTGTCGAGAAGGGCTCGCCCATTGGCCCCATGAACGACCGCGAGTACTCCAAGACCCATCTTGTCGAGGACCTCTCGCTCCACGACGACACGGAGGCGCAGGCCAAGGCCAACACCAAAATCCGCCACTTTACAGTCAACTTTGGCCCCCAGCATCCGGCGGCCCACGGCGTGCTGCGTCTGATTTTGGAGCTCTCGGGCGAGGAGATTGTGCGCACAGATCCGCACATTGGGCTGCTGCACCGTGGCACCGAGAAGCTGATTGAGTACAAGACGTACATGCAGGCCCTGCCCTACTTTGACCGTCTCGACTACTGCTCCATGATGACCAACGAGCAGGTGTTTTCCCTGGCGGTCGAGAAGCTGCTCAACGTCGAGGTCCCTATTCGCGCCAAGTACATCCGCACCCTGTTTGGCGAAATCACCCGTATTTTGAACCACCTAATGTCTATTCTTTCGCACGCCATGGACGTCGGCGCGCTGACCCCGTTCCTGTGGGGCTTCGAGGAGCGTGAGAAGCTCATGGAGTTTTACGAGCGCGTATCCGGCGCACGCATGCACGCTGCCTACGTTCGTCCCGGCGGCGTCTCGCAGGACCTGCCCGCCGGCCTGCTTGACGACATTTTCATGTGGGCAACCCAGTTTGGCGACAGACTCGACGAGACCGAGGAGCTGCTGACCGACAACAGAATCTGGAAGCTGCGTACCAAGAACATTGGCACCGTCACCGCGGAAGACGCCCTCAACTACGGCATGTCGGGTGTCATGCTTAGAGGCTCGGGCATCCCATGGGACATTAGAAAGACCAACCCCTACGACGCGTACGACCAGGTCGAGTTTGACGTCCCCGTCGGCGTCAACGGCGACTGCTACGACCGTTATTTAATTAGAATGTCTGAGTTCCGCCAGTCGCTCAGAATCATTGAGCAGTGCATCAACCAAATGCCCGCCGGCCCCGTCAAGGTCGAGGACTTCAAGATCAGCGCCCCACCGCGCGCGCTCATGAAGGAAGACATGGAGACCCTCATCCACCACTTTTTGCTCTTCACCAAGGGCTACTGTGTGCCTCCTGGCGAGACATATACCGCCATCGAGGCGCCAAAGGGTGAAATGGGTGTCTACGTGGTGTCCGACGGCAGCGAGCGTCCATACAAGTGCAAGATTAGAGCGCCGGGCTTCACCCACTTGGGTGCCATTGACCACATTGCCAAGGGCCATTTCCTCCCCGACGTTGTCGCTATCATTGGTACCATGGACTTGGTGTTTGGCGAGGTTGACAGATAAACATTCCGACTCATAAAATATTTACAAATAGTGATGAATACAAGCTCACAGCAAGGTAATCTTCACTGGTCCAAATCTAGTAGCTACAAATCCTTAATTCATTATTGTCACCGTTTATACAAAGTAAATAACTGTCCGTCCCCCGCGCTCAGTGGTTTGGATCGCTCAAAAGATCGTCCAGATACGCAGACGGAGGCCGTTGCTGCGGCTGCTGGACAGTCAGATTGCTACCAGAAGCAGCCGACAAGCCAACCATCGAGTTTCGGTTGGAGTGCGCATACATGGAGTCTCTTTGCACCATGGAGTCTCGTTGGATCATGGATGTGCGAGGGCGCGATGTCATTGACGGCGCGACACTTGTTCCGCCGCCAAAGCCCAGATACGAGGACGACCGGTTGTGGGAGAAGGAGCCCATCAAAGACCCAGGCAAAGACGCACCACCGGTTTGCATAACGTCCGCCGTTGGAGAAAAGAACAGCGAGCTGTTGAGCGTCGATCCATGATACGCTGTGCCCTTTGTCTCACCGACCAGACCACCGGCACCATATGTGTCTGCAATGTCGCGGTGTGAGGACATGTCACCGGGATAGTACAGCGTGTTGTCATCTCCACCAGCGAGAGTCATGAAACCGTTGCGCCTTCGTGCGTTTTGATATCGTTGGTAAAACGCCAGGGATAGGAACAGCAGCAGCAGAGCACCCAGAACCGATCCCACGGCAATAAATACAGTTCCTTCTGGAGCGTTGGATTGTGCAAGGTAAGGGTTATTGGCCATAGAAGGGACTGTCACTGACGGAATGGAATATGTCAAAGATGTGGATTTAGATGACGATGCAGAAGAGCTCGTTATGGAGCTGGAAACACTGCTGGCGCTTGAGCTGGCACTTGAGCTGGAGCTGGAGCTGGAGCTGGAGCTGGAGCTGGAGCTGGAGCTAGAGCTGGCACTTGAACTCGAGCTGGCGCTGGCGCTCGATGTGCTTGAAGCGCTCGAAGAGTCGGCTCTTTTAACAATGTTCATGTCAAGCGGGTTCAAAACAATGTCAGCCATTTCGAAAGTGGTTTGTGGAAATGTAGCAATGCGTCGCGGTTGAGTTGAGCAGATCACAAAAATCTTTTGCACTGTCTATAATGTTGAGAGTGTCTTTTTTTGGAGCTCTCGCACAGTGGAGCTGATCTATACAAAGCAAGTGAAAATAACGAGTGTATGACAAAAGGCCCAGCCTAACGAGTGGAGTGTGGTCAACGAAAGAGTTATACAGCAGGCTTTTATTTCAAAAAAGTGTTTTTGATGCAATCTTTTACAAATCTGCGTCGGTTGGAGAGGTTGTTGTGTCTGAAAAAAGGAGCCAAAGAGGAGTGTGTAATTAGCAGGATGCATAATTCTATTTTCGGTAATAAGGACACAAATGGCTGTGCTAAGGTTTCATTTTGGCCGGGGGACGGGAGAAAAGTTTGCTGAGACGGGTGAGGTCACTCGCGCGGAGGTGTTGATGAGAGCTGCCATTGTCATTAGTCAAAAGAGTCGAGGCTGGCAGGTGCTTCTGGTCACAGCAATCTGTTGGTGTGCTATTTATACCTGCCAGCCGGGTGTTCAAGCTGGGCTTTGGGATGTCCGCTAGTGACGAGCAGGCGGTTGCCAGGGAGCTGAAGCAAAACACAGCTGTTTCAGGCAGGTGGCCGTTGATCCCTAGGCCACGGAGATTATGATGTCCATCACTTCAGAACCTGTTTCCGCAGGAAAGCAGAAATGCAGTTTGGTGGCCAGTTGCAGTGCACCGCGACAATTGCCTTTCCCGAGGGCCGTTTGTGAGTATCGACTACCTGCAAACCCTGACACTTGTGCTGCCTGGTAACTTGGGCAGCAGAGGCTGACGTTTGTTGAAACTTTGAAATGGTGAGAGAGCGTAGCATTATTAAGCTGCGACATTATGGGGATTTGAGATTGACTCTTATTACACGGGCATGGCTGCTTATATTGCTGTTTGATGGTATGGAGATGGATAATGTTAGCTTCATCCGACAAGACCGCTTTTACGGAAAATAAAGACAGGTCAACTGCATTTCATTACAAAACGCAGCACGAGAGAATTATCCGACCTCAAGCCACAACAGGTCACGCATTGTCGCTGGGGTAATGAAAATGGATGATAATGAGGTTTTTGTTAGTTCTATGCTCAAAAAAATGATACAAAACTCTTGATTTGGTGCGTTCTCATAATTCTGGATGGTGCGGACACTATAATTACATTTCATTATGAGTACTTTCAGCTACGACCATACCGAGATGGAAACAAGGTTTCCCGTCCGATCAACCAATTATTTAAGCATCTCAGGGCCTAGATCAGTATTGTCGTGGGAGACCAGACGAGAACGATAGGTGTTGTAGTTTTTTTTGTTTGGGGTGGGAGAAAACTGAAAAAATACTTTTTGAAAATCCAGTGCCAAGGTATGTCGCCGACCATATGTGCAGACTTCGTTGTGCACGCTGGAGCTGCACCGACCCCATGAGCAAGCCACTCATGAGTGACCAGGTGACGGCGGCTGACACTATACCCCAGCTGGCATGTTAGGCAATGCTTTGAGCTAGCGGCGGATAAGAGAGCACGACGAGCAAAAGTCATTGAGCCACTAGGCTGTGAACGGCGTTCAGACAAATCAGTCGACCATCGCCAACTCAGCCCCTTGCAGTCATATGATGGCGAGCCGACAGTGGTGAGCCAAGAGCCAAGCAATGTTGCAAGGAACACTTCTCCTGGTTAAGTGATTTTGCCACTCAGTTTTGCCGCTCAGATACGCCGCTCAGGTGTTTGCTGCTTCACATGGCCTGAAAGCATTTTTTGTCATGTTTGCATGATAAGCGGGTCCTGGTTGCCAGCATCTCGTATCTCTTTTCGATACGAGGCTGGGAGTGCAGAGATGATGGGCTGCGGCAGTGCTCACCGTTGCCGCAGCCTGCAAATGGCAGAGCAACCGTTTGAAGGAGTGTTTGGCGAGCGTTGAAAGACACTTGAAAAAAAGTGGCACCGAGCTCAATTTTGCAAACAGCCCACACCAACATTTTCCATTGTGTCGAGCGGCCGCCAGCGCAGCGCTCGAGGCTCACGTTGCTATCGCGCTATGACGATCCCATCCGTCATCTGCCCAGTCTCCGCTTCCCAACTGGGCACCAATGCGGAGGGCCCAGAGCGCCTGCAACCATGCAGTTGCACGCTAGCGGACGACAGAGAGAGTGGATATAAAAGGGGCCGGCGAGAGGTGAAATTTGCAATTGCCAACACTTTATGCTCAGCTCCAACATGTCCGACACGTACCAGACCCCAGGAAAAGCTGCTGCCTACAACGACTCTGCGTCCACCGACTATGTGCTGCCCAGCAAGCCGACGGAGCGCCTGGCGGACGCTCCTATTCGCGTCGAGCCCGTGAAGAAGAGCGATTTGCAAGCGTCGTATGCGCAGGTGATGGCCACGCCGGACAACGGCTGGTATGGCTCGCTGATTGACTCCATTGGCGGCTGCGTTGGTGCGCTCGGCACCATTCCGTGCTGCATCTGCTTCCCCAACCCGTTCAAGTCGGTGGAGCAGGGCAAGGTGGGCTTGGTGACCAAGTTTGGCCAGTTCTACAAGTCTGTCGACCCCGGGTTGGTGAAGGTGAACCCTCTGTCTGAGAAGCTGCGCAAGGTTGACGTGACGCTGAATGTGCTCGACATTCCGATGCAGCGCTGCATGTCCAAGGACAATGTCACGATTGACCTGTCGTCTGTCATGTACTACCACGTCACGTCGCCGCACAAGGCCGTCTTCTCTGTGCAGAACGTGACGTATGCGTTGCAAGAGCGCACGCAGACGACGCTGCGTCACGTTGTCGGTGCGCGCAACCTGCAGGACATTATTGAGCGCCGCGAGGAGCTCGCCGAGGCGATCCAGGAGATTATCGACGACTCGGTCAAGTCGTGGGGCGTGAAGGTCGAGTCGATTTTGATCAAGGACTACCGGCTGTCGCCCGAGCTCGAGTCGTCGCTGGCGCTGGTGGCCAAGACGAAGCGGGCCTCCGAGTCCAAGATTTTGACCGCGAAGGCCGAGGTGGAGTCGGCCAAGCTGATGCGCAAGGCCGCCGACATTCTGGCGTCCAAGGCCGCCATGCAGATCAGGTACCTGGAGGCGATGCAGAACATGGCCAAGACGTCGGGCTCGCATGTCATCTTCATGCCGTCGCAGGGCGCCATCGAGGGCATGTCGTCGGACGCTGCGCGCAAGTCTGCGCCGGGCGGCATCGACCCCATTGCCGAGGAGGCGACAGGGAGCGGCAACAGCGAGCAGGACCGCATTGCGCAGATGATTGCCTACAACGAGGCCGTGATGGGCCCGCGGGCGGGCAGCGCTGGGGCCGCCAACACCCTGGAGCCTGGTGAGTTTGACCACATCCACAACGAGGTGAATTTCGCCTAACAGTCACTAATATAGGAACTAATTAATTTGTAATTTGTAATTTGTTATTTGTTATTTGCAAGTGATTTTGTCATGTGCGCAATGTCCGCTGCTGTGCCGTGCCAAGTGCCTGACGGCGCTGATAAGACCAGCAACAGAAGCCTCAGTGAAGCCTCAGTGAAGCCTCAGTGCAGGGCTCAATACGAAGCATTCGTTAGCAAACGCTCGCCAAACGCAGTGACCGCTCAGCTGCCCGCTCAGCTGCCCGCTCAGCTGCCCGCTCAGTGCCCACTCAGTGCCGCTCAGCTGTGCCATCAGCTGTGCCCGCTCATCGCCGCTCGCCAAACGCTCGCAGCCCCTAATCGGACCCCGACCAGCAGCGCCAACCGCAGTCCGCTGGCCGCAGCCCCCTGGCAGCCTGCTAGCAGAGCCCGCTGGCAGTCCCAGCTGCGACCCACCCCCAAGCGGCGTCCTTCATATATGCGATAATAAACGCACCGGTGGACTTGGGAGCGTTGGTTTCACACCCGACTACAAAGCCCACGCCTTGCGCACCACCACGTCAACCGGACCCAAAAACCACCACAGACACCACCAACGCTGATATTGCACAGATTGCAAACACGCAGGCAACGAAGATTGCCGCTAGGTAGGTAGAGACTGTGTTTTGGACGCGACGATTTGCAACACTAACGCAGAATGACCGAAGACATTGCAGTCAAAGAGACTGAATCAGAACCTCCTGAAGGCACGCTCGAGCGCGTGAAAGCGGCCCATGGCAACGGCTCTGCCTGGTCCGCCACCGTCGCCGAAGTGAGCGCGGGCACCACCGACGAGCTGAGCGCCGCCAGCGACGACGGCACGGGCCTCAGCACAGATGCAAACGGCAGCGATGCAAACGGCAGCGCCGACGAGCACGCCGACGGCACAGATGCAAACGGCACACCGGCGCAGGACGCAGCGCTGCCCCCCGCCGTGCCGCCAAAGGACGCGCCGGCCGCCGACGGCAAGCAAAACGGCCAGAACGGCCAGCAGAACGGCCAGAACGGCCAAAACTCCGCCAAGCACTCGCGCTTCCCGTCCACCGACTCCGCCAGCGCCCACCGGCCGGCCGGCAGCGGTCACCGCCACACGTCGGCCGCCATGTCCGTCTCCTCGACCTCGTCCGGCCAGCACACCGTCTCGTCCATGGTGTTTGTCAAAAAGGCGCTCAAGGAGATCGCGGCCTCCAAGGACATGCGCAAGCTGGCGCCGCTCGAGGCGGCGGTCCAGAAGGCCCTGGCGGCCATCGAGGAGTCCGCCGAGCCCCCGGCCCTCACGGTGTTTGAGCCCTTCCGCATCGTCTGCACCAAGTCCAGCAACCCGGAAATCAAGGTCGTCGCGCTCGACACCATCGCAAAGCTTGTGTCGTTCTCGTACCTCGAGGACCCCGTCGCGCTGCCGGTCGACCCCGCGTCTGGCATCACCCCGCCGCCGGTCGTGCCCATGATTGACCAGGTCGTCAACACCGTCTGCGACGCGTACGCCGCTGACGCCACCGACCCGGCCGTCGAGATGCAGATCATCAAGGCCCTCATGGCCGCCGTCGTCAACGAGGACGCCATCGCCCACGGCCAGACGCTGCTCTCGGCCATCCGCCAGACGTACAACATCTCGGTGAAATCGCACTACCCCGCAAACCAGGGCTGGGCGCTCGCCTCGCTGTCGCAAATGGTCAACGCCGTGTTTGACCGCGTCAAAACCGCCGCCAAAAAGACAGAGCACTCGGGCATGGCGTCCGCGCGCTCGTCGGTGGCCAACCTCGGCATGCCGTCGCCAGAAAACGCCGAGCCAGCTGCGCCAGTAGACACCGAGCCAGCTGCGCCAGCAGACACCGAGCCAGCAGCGCCAGCAGAAACTGAGCCAGCTGCGCCCACAGACACCGCGCCCGCCAAAATGACCCTCTCAAAGATGATGGAAACCCAGGAGGAGCTCGACGACGAGGGCCACGACGACGGGTCGCAAACAGAGACGTTTGCCAAAGACGCCTTTCTCGTCTTCCGCACAATGTGCAAGCTCACCTTTAAGACGCTCGATCCTGCCGACGAAAACGACCTCAAATCGCAGGGCATGCGCTCAAAGCTTCTCGCGCTGCACCTTGTTCACACAATCATAAAGTCCCACATTTCCGTGTTCCTGTCCAAGGACATTGTCATTCACACTCGCGCCAAAGGCGCGGAAAGCTTCATTTCTGCTTCCAAGGACTACATTAATAACTGCATCGCTCGCAATGCGACATCTATTTCCCCGGCGGTGTTTGAGGTAACGGTCGAAATCTTTTGGCTCGTTCTTAGCAATTTGCGCGCAGTCTTCAAGGGCGAAATCGAGGTTTGCTTTGGCTCAATCTACTTCTCAGTCGCCGAAAGCCCCCTCTTCTCTATGCACCAAAAACTCTACTTACTGAGCATCTTCCAGAAACTATGTTCCGATCCAAGGGCGCTTGTCGAACTGTATCTCAACTATGACTGCGACAAAAATGCCACTGTCAACATTTTTGAACAGCTTCTGGCAATTCTCTCAAAGCTGTCCTCGACAAATGTGCCCATGTCACACATGCAACTGCAGCAATACCACGAAAACAAGCACAAGGTCCACGCCGTTTACAACCTGCGCTCTCCCCCTTCGCTGAGTCTTCAACACGCAGCCAATCACGTCCCGGAAGTTTATACCTACCCAATCGAGTATGCCTTGAAGATTAGTGCCTTGGATGCCTTGGTGTCAGTTGTCAAGTCCCTAAACACTTGGTCACAGAAAAACGTGAATGCCATTATCTCAGCTGGCGATGAAGTGCAAAGCGTCACGCCAGCTGCGAGTTCGGCAAACGGCCTGGAAGATGATCCTGCAGAGTTTGAGTCGCTAAGGAACACCAAACGTTCCATGCTGGAAGTGATCAAAGAATTCAACTATAAGCCAAAACGAGGAATGCAGCTATTTTTTGAAAAGGGCCTGGCCACTGAAGATCCCAAGGACGTTGCAAGGCTTCTCTTTACCACTGAAGGCATAGATAAAGAGGTTCTTGGTGCATATTTGGGCGAGGGTGATCAATTCAACAAGGACGTTATGCATGAGTTTATTGATCTCATGGATTTCAAGAATTTGTCGTTTGTCGACGCAATCCGTATTTTATTGCAGGCATTCAGACTTCCAGGCGAGTCTCAAAAGATTGATCGATTCATGCTGAAATTTGCTGAACGATATTTGAGTGACAATCCTGACTCTGTATTTGCTAATGCCGAGGCTGCATATGTGCTTGCATATTCGGTTATTATGCTCAACACTGATCAGCACTCGCCACAGGTGAAGAGAAGAATGACCTTGGAAGACTTTGTGCGCAATAATAGAGGAATTAACGACCACGGCGATCTTCCGCGTGACTTTATGGAGGGCGTGTTCAATGAAATTAAGAATGATGAAATAAAACTGATATCCGAACAATATGCTGCTTTGTTGGCGCAAGATACCAGCGCAAACACATCCAACTTTGGAATTTTGGGGACAGTGGGACGTAACATTCAGCGCGATCTTTACATGGAGGCTTCTCGTGAAATGACTAACAAAACCGAGAAGCTGTTCAAGGGTCTTGTATCCGGCGATCAAGCAAAGGTATTT
This sequence comes from Limtongella incommunis, assembly GCA_003706695.3. Taxonomy (NCBI): domain Eukaryota; kingdom Fungi; phylum Ascomycota; class Dipodascomycetes; order Dipodascales; family Trichomonascaceae; genus Limtongella; species Limtongella incommunis. The sequence continues at coordinate 11,846 of PPME03000007.1, forward strand.
TATTTTGCGTCCCATGTAGAACATGTCAAGCCAATGTTTGAGGTGTGCTGGATGTCTGTGCTTGTAGCGCTATCAAATGTGTTTCAGGAAACTGAAGATGCTGACGCTGTCAAGATTAGCTTGGAGGGATTCTGGCTAGCAATGAGAATTTCTTGCATCTTTGATGTAGATCTGGCTAGAAAGGCTTTTGTGAAGGCATTGTGTGCTTTCACCAATTTGCAAAATACACGCACTGTGAAGAGCAAAAATGCTGAGGTCGTCAAAATTGTTTTGCAGATCGCTCTGTCCAATGGAAATACACTGCACGATAGTTGGCTGGACATTTTGACATCGGTATCTCAGCTTGAACGATATCAACTACTATGTGCTGGTATCAACGCTAGTGCCATCCCGGATGTCACTAATGCTCGAGTTTCTCGTAACTCGTCCGAGTCCACCAGGACTACTCAAAGTCGTGGTAGCTTTTTTGGCAGATCCTCAGCACAGCCTACCCATGCTCTTGAACTTCCTCCTGTAATTCTGCCAGAAATTGCTGAAATCTTATCGTCTAGGGAGTTCATTGTCTCAATGGACAAGATTTTCACACAGTCTGCAAAGTTATCAGGAGAGGCAATAGTGGAATTTGTCAAAGCGCTCACAGAGGTTTCATCGGAGGAAATCGCTTCTTCTGGTCATGCCGAGGTGCCGCGCATGTTTAGTTTGCAAAAAATGGTTGATGTTTCTTACTACAATATGGATCGTATCAGGGTCGAATGGTCTCAATTGTGGTCCATCATGGGAGCCCAGTTCAAAATTGTAGGCTGCCATCCCAATATTAATATTGTTACGTTCGCTTTGGACTCGCTACGCCAGTTGGCGATTAGATTTTTTGACCTGGACGAACTTCCTCACTTCAAATTTCAGCTTGAGTTTTTGAAGCCGTTCGAATATGTGATGGCAAATAATGACAACCTGGCCGCTAAAGATATGGTAATGTCTTGTGTACATCAAATGATTCTTACTAAGAGTGATCGTATCCGCTCTGGTTGGAAAACAATATTCAACACCTTTACTGCTGCCGCGCATGTGTCTTCAATTAGTCTTGTCCAGCAAGTATTCAACCTGACAAGACAAATCAATACTAATGATGAATGGATAAAGGTTGTTATCCAGCAGGATAGTTTTGAGGATATGGTGAACTTGTTGACAGAGCTTTCCAAAAATGAGAAATTCCAAAAGATTGCACTACAAAGTATCGATCTTTTGAAATCTGTGATCACCAAACTCGAAAATATGGATTCATTGACAAATCAAGAAAAGTATTATTTACCTGTGTTGCTGGCCCTTCAGAATGTTATTATGAACGGTGAAGATTTGGAAGTTCGGTCGCGTGCTCTCAATTATTTGTTTGATATTTTGACTGCTCTTGGTAGCACTTTCAGTGATGAGTTTTGGGACTCAATCTGTCGACGGGTTCTATTTCCTATATTTGTTATCCTCAAGAGTAAGAGCGATATGGCTAAATCCAAAACGCAAGATGAAACAGGGGTGTGGCTGTCAACTACAATGATTCAAGCTTTGCGAAATATGATTGCTTTGCTGTCAAATAATTTCGTCTCATTGTCTAGGATGCTTGACGGGTTTTTGGACTTGCTTGTGACATGCATTTTGCAGGATAATGACACTGTTTCCAAAATCGGGGCTTCGTGTTTGATTCAACTTTGCGAAGATAATGCTGAAAGATTAACTGAATCACACTGGGATTTGATTACTGGCAAGCTTGAGTATTTATTCCAACATACCACTGCCAATGAGCTCTTTGATGAGTTTTTTGACGAAGAATCTGATTCTACACCTTCAAAGTCATCCAGCTCTAGTTCTTCCCCGAAAAGTCTTTCACATAAGAAGGGCCATAAGGCTAACCACTCTGGCCAACACAATGGAAAACAAGGTCGATTTTTGGATGCTATTGTGAAGAGCGTATTGCAGTTGTTGATGATTGGAACTGTTCAAGAACTGTTTTCTAATGACGAGGTTTACAAGAGCATGCCACTGAATGATTTAATTCGCTTATCAAAGTTAATGCAACACTCTTATGAGTTTAGTTGCCGTTTCAATGCAGACAAGCAGCTGCGACAGAGATTGTTCAAGCAAGGGTTCATGAAGCAAATGCCAAACTTGTTGAGACAAGAGAGTTCAGCCGCTTTAGTGTATGTCTCGTTAATGATGAAACTGTTTATGGATGATATCCATAAATTTACTTCAGAAGAGAAAGAGAATGTTCGACTTGAACTCATCCCCTTATGTCTTGCCATCATCAAGTCTTATAATGCGCTGCAAGTCGAAGAGCAGCGATATATTGCAACGTTGAATCCGGTTGTGGTCAAAATATTATTGGAGTTTGTTCACTTTCCACCTGACGATTTCACCAAGACATTGCCCTCCTGGTACCCAGAGCTAATTGGTTTACTGGATAAGGAGATGACTGATGATTTGAGAGAGGCCCTCAAGACTGTCCTGTTGAGAGTTGGTGAAGTTGCAATCAAAAGAGTTTAGAGAAAGCAATGATACATATATAAATGATAATGAAACAAAATGTTAAATATGACTATAAATAGAAAGTGATCCGAGTTATATACTAGGGCTTTAGTGAGAAGGTTTTGCAAAACCACCGCCAAACCGAAAAATGCCTAGCGAGGACTGTGAAGCTCGGTATATAGTTGTTTTCCATAATTTGTAGCAAAAAGTAGCGCAATTCCATAATCCTAGAACGCACTGACCGTTTAGTTTCAATTAATTCTCTTTAGGCTTCCCGCTACAGTAATGTTGTGTCCTTCAGAGCGTTCAAAAGAATCGTTTCCTTAACGGCACCAAAAACAATCTTAATGTTTGAAGTGTCTGTCGCCTGCGTCAAGTGATAGTACATGTTGAGATTCGCCTCATTCTGAGCCTTGAAGAGCTCCAGAATGTACTTGGCTGCAGCAGAAACATTGGGGCCGCCAGTGTAATCTGGGAAGATGTTTTCAAGTGGCGACGAGGGCAGCTTGTCGGCAAAGACATCAATCTTGTTCAAAAACAAGACAACAGAAGTGCGCGTAAACCATTTGGAGTTGATCAATTGACGAAACAAGCTGATGGATTCCATCAGTCTGTTCTGAGAGGAATCTTCCTGCAGCGACTGATCATATTCTGACAGTGCCACGCAAAAGATGATCAGGGTCACATTGTTGAAGCAATGAATCCATTTCTTCCTTTCCGATCGTTGGCCGCCCAGATCATACATGTGGATTTTCAGACCGCCCATGTCAAATTCAGTGTCATAGATACCGGTGGTCTTGACACGCGATCGCAAAATGTCCGAGATATCTGGAATATATCCGGGCGTTCCAATTCTTGTAACATTGTTGAAGAAGTACTCGGCCGAATCCATGAGATAAAAGTATCTGCCACGGTTTTCAGTCACAAACGACTGCACCCCAGGATTTGCCCACATCGTTCTGATTTTCACCGCCAAAGACTCGTCAAAATCCTGCGGATAGGGAGGCGGGGTTGCCTTTTCAATGGCTTCATAGATGGACTCGTCAAGCGGTTCATCCAAAATAACATTCATATCTTTGAGTGCTTTAACGACTTCCTTGGCGGATTCAATCACATTTGAGTAAATGTGGACACGCAGGTCAAATCGCTCTTGCTGCGAATAGCCATTTTGGTGAATAATCTTCATCTGCTTGAGCACTGTTGACTTACCTGACTCTCCAGACCCCAGGAGCAGAACCTTGATTTCCTGCTTTCCATCCGCCTGCTCGTTAGACTTGGCCGCTTCCTCGCTGACATCCCCGCCATTCATGATCCCTTTTCCAGAGGATCGCTTGTTCCTTTTCGTGGAGGAAGTGGTGGAAGAAGCAATGGACGGTTTATGATGAGCCGGAGCGGACTGGTTTGAATCCAACGACGCGCCGTTTGCAACGCCATTAACAGTGTGGTGCGAAGCCCTTTTGTTTGCAGGTTGGTCTCCGGAACTGGTAGTTGAATTGCTCTCAGGCTTTCCTGCTGACCGTGGCAATTCATGCGCAGCAGGTTCCTTGTCAGGAGAGGACAAACACGAGCCCATTGTTAGCACGCAAAGTCAAACTGCCGCAATTTTGTTTGCAGCTCGCTGCCTTTGCGTCCTCTTTGTAAGTTTGATATGCTTGGTACCCTTCTCGAGGAGCTAGCTGGTATGCAGTCGCAGGCTGTGGATAAATGTGCAATTGTGTCCGCTTCCCTGCCAGATGGATACAAGTAAAAGTTTTGTTGTGCCCTTGCAACTTGCGGAGTGCTTGTTGAAAACGTGTGGGGCTAACCGAGCGTGTGTTGCCTGTAGATGCCGGGGCAAGCTTGACGGTGGCGGGGCAAGCACAAATGGGCCAAGAAATACGAGCTAACCTCAAGCAAAGTCGCAGAAATCAGCTAGAGGCCAATGAACCTTTGGTTGAAATTATTGTTGATCACCCCACCTTATTTGGGTGCCTGATCCTTTTTATACTCCGGCTGCGCGAGCTGCAGCTTTGGCAAGCCCAGTTTTAAGTTTTGGTGGGAACTGCAACCAGCAAAAACAGGCGTAACCGAGTAAGCCGGCGAGCTAACAAGGACAGGCGAAAGCTAATTTGGTATTTTCAAACAAGCATTTGTGAGATATGGAGATGTGCCCTGTCGGCTCGGGCATGCTTGCTGTATGCTGCCGGCCCGGCGCTCGCAGCTGTACATTTCTCCACGCTCCCAGGCTGCTGAAGAGTGAGTGCTGTGAATCAGCTGAGGCTGCCTTTCAGGGAAAATCAGCAATTTGCCAGCACCAGGTGATGCGAATCAGCGGCCCTGCCAGCTTTGCCCAAAAAGAGGAGGGTTTTACTAGTTTGCCATGCTGTAAGGAGCTTTGTTGCCAGGCTCCGCTGCCAGGTGGCGTCCTGCAAACCATGTATGCTCCTGCATATGATCTGCTTGACATGTGTCTCATCAAATAGCGACCCTTAAAACGACCCGGGCCAAAGATTGCTGGCTTGTGCATTTTGTCAACGTTGCGCCACAAAAAATAAATAAAAATGGCACAGGAATCTGCTCTGTGCGCGCTGGATCCTGCTGACCATTTGTTTCGCTAGGCACTGTACCCTCGGCTTCTCCCAGTTGGTGCCTAGGAGTGCTCGATTGACGGAAACGTCTAGCGCGAATGTGGGGCTGGTCATAAAGTGACAACCTGGCACCTGTTGGCATACTGGCTACAACTTTTCAAACCTGGTAAACCGAAAGGATGCAGTGGAAATTCTTGCTATCTGCATTGGCATTGGCCGTCGCAGCGCAAGATGAAGTCTTTTACGACAATACTGACGTTATTCAAATCAACGGCCAGGCCGCGTTCAACCGCCAGGTCATCAATTCCAACCACCTGTCGATTGTTGAGTTCTACGCTCCTTGGTGTGGATATTGCAAGATCCTCAAGCCACAGTATATCGCAGCCGCCAAGAGACTCAAAGGAAAGGCCAAACTGGTGGCTGTCAATTGCGATGCCGACGTCAATAAGCCTGTTTGCGCCGAGTATGGCGTCAAGGGATTCCCGACCGTAAAGTCCTTCATTCCAAGAAAGCTGTCTCGACAAGTTCGACGTGGAGAAGACACCCCTCCAAAGCGCCAGGCGCCAAAGATGGAGGAGTTTGAAAACTCAAGATCATCAACGGGAATTATTCGCTATGTCGTGGAAAATATCCCTAACTATGTCAGCTACATCTCATCTAAGTCCTATGCACAGAGTTTCATCGAAGACGATTCTGAGTACCGTGTGCTGCTCTTGTCTACAAACAAAAAGTCCAAACCGTCCCCTCTCTTCCGCTCCTTGGCGATTCAGTATTTGTTTGGAACTAATTTCGCCTATGTTGACGACAAGTCTTTGTTTGCCGAGTTTGGACAGTCCAACCTGAAAAAGTCAACAGTATTGGTTTACCTCAAGGGTTCAAAGACCCCAGTCGCGTTTGACGGCGAGGAGCTCACGTCTGACACATTAAAATCCTTTTTGGCTGAACACATCCCACGGGGCAGAGCTGAGCGCCTCAAGGCTGTTGAAGTTTCCGAAGAGGTTGCTCACGGCCAAGACATTGATGATATTGTTGTCGAAGAAACAGTGTTTGACCTTGATGACGAAGATGACGAAGTCACGGAAAAGAAAGGAATGACGGAAGACGAAAGACAGGCGTTGTTAGAGCTATTGAAGGAGCTGCAGAAACGAAAAGAGGAAAGCGAAGCTGCGGAGGCTAATGTAGCTGCTGAACTGGCTGCTCAAGCCGCTGAACAAGAGATTCCAGCTGCTGCTGGCGCTTCCGCTCCAACAGGCCAGGCTGGCGCTACCAAGGCAAAGAAGGCAAAGAAGACAAAGAAGGCAAAGAAGACAAAGAAAGCTAAAAAGTCTGAGTTGTAAATGGCGAGTTTCCATCCACCATCACGATGCACAGTGTCGTGTAGTGTGCTGATACCCCGTTGTGGGCTCTTTAATGCAACAAGCTTGAGATTTATGTAAAGTAATTCAAATGCAATACTTATTCACAGATATGCAATGTTTGGACACTAGCTGGCATTCATTCTTCAAGCAATGTCGATGATGTTGGCGGCATACAGGCTCCCGGCGCTAAGAGATAAGGCGGATGACTAACCCGGAGAATACACACCCGAAGTGGAAAGATAGCGCTGTTCGAAACATTTCAACTTGCTCGCGACAGACTACCATTGCAATTAATATGGGTGAGTTCAAACCTTCAAAACCATTCGTGAAAACACCATTGGTCAAATCTACTTATCTCTCAAAACTCGCAGGCTGCAATGTGTTGCTCAAACTGGAAAACAACCAACCTTCTGGTTCCTTCAAAACTAGAGGACTAGGCAACGTCATTTACAAAAACATGCCCCAGTCCAAGTCGGATCCAACTCCCCACTTTTGCTCTTCGTCGGGTGGAAACGCCGGGCTGGCTGCGGCCACCGCTGCCAGAGATACCGGGTTCCCTTGTACTGTGGTGGTTCCGTCCTCGACAAAGAAAATGATGAGAGAGCGCATCGTCGCTGCTGGCGCAAACTTAATCATTGAAGGCGAAACTTGGGCCGAAGCAGACAGATATCTTCGAGAAAAGCTTATCCCGGCCCTTCAGGCGAACGGTGACAATGCCGTTTATTGCCATCCCTTTGACAATCCACTTTTGTGGGAGGGTTATGAGGGAATCGTCAATGAAATTGTCGAGGACTTGCCTGATGGATGCCAGCCAGCAGCAATTGCAGCGGCAGTCGGTGGAGGGGGCCTTTTTGCTGGAATTTCTCAGGGAATGAAACAGAAACATGATGCCAAAATTTGGCATAATGTCAAAAGTATTTCTGCTGAAACTAAGGGCTCGTCGAAACTGTATCAGTCTCTGAGGGCTGGAAGCAAGATCACCTTGTCGACATTTGAAGGTACTTTGGCCACATCACTGTGCGCACCAGCTGTTTGTGACAAGGCGTGGGAGCTAGCTCAGGAACTTGGTACAACTCCATTTGCAGTTTCAGACGAGGAAGCATGTGACGCTTGTGTGCGCTTTGCTGAGGACCATAAATTCATAGTTGAGCCTGCCTGTGGTGCCGTTCTTGCTACTGTGTACAGTGGTTATGTCAAGCAGATGAATTTTAAAGAGGATGACATTTTGGTTATCATTGTTTGTGGAGGAACATCAATAAATCTTGAGCTGTTGACAAAGTTTGCTGCACATTACTAGATTATAGAATCATAGCCAAACTCCAGTAAATCAGTTAGTAATGGATCGTAAATTGTGAACTCTTCTCCAAGTATTGGCGCCGGATCCATCAGTAGGATGTGGTCTTCTGAACTTAACCCTGCTTCAGGCAATGGTTGAGATACTGCGCGAGAGGTTTGAGGCTCAGAGGTCTTGGCGCGTGCAGTAGTAGCATACGACCTGACCTTAGCTGTGGCCTCGGACTTAAATAAGTTGTCATGCATGACTTCGTCCAAAATCTCAGAGTTATCCTGTTCTGCTTTCGGAGGACCAACAGCCCATCCGTGTCCCAGATTTTTGGCAGCATCAAGCCACTTGCGAAGTACTTTACGAGTCTTCTCATATTCTGATTGATCGGTGCTGCTGAGATGGATAGTGAGGATAAAATTTCCAAGTGTTGCAAAATTGATACGAGTGGTTGAGTACCAACAGGCTTTCAAATATGGTTGATTGATGTAAGGCATAAATTTCTTGATTATTCTGTCCATAGTTGAGTATGCAGACACTCTATACTCTTGAATGTAGTCGTACAGTTCTCCAGACCATTGCGGCTGAAGACGGGCTCTCTGGATCAATACTTCTATTGTCAGAGCTGACAAGTGAAGTATTCCATGCTCTCTTACATTGGTTGTGAGTCGACCATCTGGGAGTGACATATCCTCTGGTCTTGGCTCCATTGTTTTGATATCGTCTGGCAGTTGTTCCCGCCAGCTTTCCAGCATGTTGATCAACTTTTCTGATTCCCTGTGCACATATTCATAACTCTCTACTCGCTCACGCTGATTGACAACTGTGTATAAGCTTTTCAACGTACTGTCGAGCACTCTAGTGAGAGACAACATTTGATAGTAAACGGGAGCATCAGCATCAGCGTCGAAAATTTCTGCCACATGCTCTTCAAAAGTAGATTCTGAGCCCAAGGAAGGAGGGATGCGAGTGGTGTAATCGGTGTTTATGAGGGGTGGCCGGCTCAAATTAGCGGCCAACCACCTGTCCATCATCCAAATGGCGGACCACAGTTTAACTCTGAGTTTCTTAGTAGCCAGTGGAATGGACCATTCGCGGCAGTCCAAGTGCAGAGCCAAAGTATAACTTACCGAAACCGCCCTGCCAATGTAAATAGAGCAATTGTAGGCCTGAGCGTTGGCGCTGGCATGAAAGCGCTGCTGCAACAATAATAGCAAACACTGGACAGTGGAGAGCTCTGGGTATAAAGTGTCTCTAAATACGGCTTCTGCACACTCTTTAAAAAGCTTGTCTGTAATGTCCTGCAAGTTGGACGATCGCTTCAAACATAACACTGGATCGTATTTCCACCAAATAGAAGCCATCGCCATGATACCTGCCAGCAACCCTACGTTCTCTACACCCCTTTCCATTTCTTTTTCAAACATTGAACGATCTACAATTGGATACAGAGGGTACACATAAATAAAGAACAGATCAATTAACCGTTGCTGAATCTCCGGTGAAATCAATTGCTGGATTCTTTTGCGTTGCTTCTCAGCGACTACCTTGTCGGGAAACCTATCAATCACCATGAACTGGGCAGGAAATCTGGCGTCTTTTGAGACTTGTCGTATTCCATAGTTTAGGAACCGACGATAATTGTTGACATAGTTGAAGTTTCGCAACAGGTATGGGTCTGTTTCACCCGAGAATCCCAAATAAAGAGCTGATTTTGAAGGACCAACGAGCATATCATTGTCTTCAACCAACGCGTCCCCGTCAGTCTCAACTCTGCTATCACTGTTGTCCGTCCGCGTCTTGTTGTCGTCAACAGCTTTAGCACTTTTCAACGGATTATCATCGGTCAAATCATAGAGCTGACGCTTTGGAGGCATTTAGCGGCGCGAAAATGAATTAATTTGCAAAGTAGCTGCAGAATCACTGGTCTTCCTGGGATGGTTGACAAGTTATTTTGCACCATGCTTACCAAGGCGGAAAAAAAAGGCGAGCGCAGATGAGCTTGTTGAACAGAGTGTGGAGAAGCCTAGCGGGCGGTGGCTACTTGAGATTGACCAGTAAATGACTTTTGGAAAAAATAAGTTTTCTTCTCTTGTTTGAAAACTGGTCAATTATGTCCGACACGTCTTTGTAAATTATTGCGTGACTGTGGAGGTTGCCTCCTGATCTACATCTTCCGGCTGCCGGCGTGAGCGGCCAATGAGTTCCACCCGATGTAGACTTGCCGAACTGCTTTTGGTTTCAAGCATTGATAACCTCAAGAGTATTTCTAAAAAGCCTGTATCACTCGAGGCGGTGCTAGATCAAAACCTTGACAATTGACCAATAAGCTTACTATAATATTCAAATATAGAGGCATGACTCATTCCTAAACGAGCCTTTGCTCAACAAACTGACCCTCGCGGCTAGGAAGGCGGCTACCGGCGGTTGTATCAACAGACCGATGTGCGATCAATCTTGACACATGTGGTACTAAATCGTATCTCATACGCAGTTACAGAGCCTCCTGACATCTTTTGACTTTCCAACACACTGACAAAACTCAGAAATGGATTCTAAAAAACCAGTAGTGTTGACAATTGCTGGCTCTGACTCCGGTGGAGGAGCTGGCATTCAAGCTGATTTGAAAACGTTTGAAGCTCTTGGTTGTTTTGGAACTTCAGCCATCACGGCGATTACGGCGCAAAATACCAAAGGTGTGATTGCAGTTGCCAGCGTGGATGCCAACATTGTCACTCAGCAAATTGAAGCTGTGTTGAGGGACATGAATGTCCGGGCAGTCAAAGTGGGGATGCTCTACTCAGCAGACGTTGTAAGAGCAGTAGCAGCTGTCAACTTTGGCTCTATTCCTGTCATTTATGACCCTGTGATGGTGTCGACTTCTGGACACTCGCTAATGGCGGCCGAAACTAAGAATGCGCTTGTGGATCTGCTTGCCAAGTGCACTCTTTTGACACCCAACATCAAGGAGGCCGAGGAGATCTCTGGTGAATCAATTAACTCTTCTGATGATCTTGAAAAGGCTGCAAGTCGTCTGCTGTCTCTGTCTGTGCCTAGCGTTCTCATCAAAGGGGGGCATTTGGACGGGAAGGACGTTGTGGATAGTCTATTTACAGGCAATGGCAAAACAGCAGTGTCTTTCAAACATGACCGCCTGGAAACAACAACAACACATGGAACAGGCTGTACGCTATCGGCGGCGATTGCAGCCTACATGGCTCTAGGTAACGACCTTGAGGCTGCCTGTCAATTTGCGCTACACTACGTCTGGGGATGTATGGAGTATGGTCTCGACTATATAGGTGAAGGCTCTAACCGGCCATTGAATCACTCTTGGTGCAATGCCCCGATGGTAGTCCAGCCAGTTACAACATTTGAAAAGTATCCCTTCACCAAACATATTCTCACTGCAGCAGATCAAATTTGGGAAGACTACGTCAACCATCCTGCTTGTCAAGAAATAGCAAAAGGAACTCTCCCTATTGAAGGTTTCACTACCTATCTGTGCGAGGATTACAAATACTTGGGTCACTACGCGAGACTCCATGCACTTGTTTGCTACAAGGATGCAGAATCGCCGCTGGCTCAAATTCAGTATCAATCAGCAGTGCTCCAGAACATTGCTACCGAGATGGACAATCACGTTGCCATGTGTGAAAAATTTGGTATTGCCCGAGAAACAGTCACCAACTGGAAGGAGTCTGTGACTTGCACTGCTTACACGAGATACATGTTGGATGTTGCTACCACAGGATCAGTGTTGGAAGCTCATGTGGCGGCATTCTCCTGTTTGTACGGATACGGAGTAATGGGTAAGAAAATGGTGGACATGGCAAAGTCGTTGGGTACGCTAGAAGGCAACCGTTATAAGCCATGGTTGGACGTTTACACCAGTGAGCATTTCTGGGAGGCAATTGAAAACGGCCAGCGAATGATTGAGGATCATGTAGCCAAGGAGCAGGTGGGTATCCATGAGCTTGAGCGCCTCAAGGCTATTTTTGTTCGCACCACCGAATATGAAATTGAGTTTTTCAATTTAGCTTTGACTAAGAAGTAGATTTATTGAATTAAAACGATAGCGGCAGTCGCCCAATCAAAATATAATTTCGCGACTTGCATCGTGAAGCACGTCAAATAGATCATCAGCTTTCAGCTTGAACATTTCATCTATCCACGATGCTCTAAAACTACCGGGCCCTGCTTTACTGGCCCGTTCACCAGCTAGATTCACGACAAGTAATCCTGTGATGGTTCCAATCAATGGATTTGGAGCACAAGCGCACATTGTGGCAATGGCTGCTCCAGTGGAACAACCCGAAGCAGTGATATTCGCCATCATAGGATCTCCGGCCCTCATTCTGTAAATTTGAGTTCCATCAGAGACGTAGTCTACTGCCCCAGTCATACAAACCACAGTGCCGAGTTCGCGTGCCAATTGCAGTACCATAAGCTCACTATCCTCTTGTGCGGGACCGGAAGCATCAACTCCCTTTGAAGTTGTGTTACGGCCGGCGAGAACAGCAATTTCAGATGCATTGCCCTTAATGACTGACCACTGGGCGGCATTCAGCATCGTCTTTGCGAGATTCCTTCTAAACTCCGAAGCACCAACACCCACAGGATCGAACAAACACGGATGGCCTGCAGCGACATTTTCTTGCGCCGCAATGATTGCCGCATCAATGTCCTTGATATTGCCCATATTATAAACAAATGAACCAGCTACTTTTGCCAAATCTTGCATTTCTGTGGGTTCGCCAGACATAATGGGACTACCTCCTAGAGCGATGGTCACATTTGCATTGTCATTTATCGCCACGTTATTTGTTATTTGGTGCACAAGTGGAGAAATCTGTTTCACTTTGTTGAATGTGTCAATCACTTTGTGGGTTTCAAGGCCAACTTCAGACTCAGTATCGATTTTTGTCCAGTGATTTGTGAAAATTTTCCTTGTTGAGAGTACCTGCGAAAGCATGATTTGACAGTTTTTTTGTGGAGATTTTTGTGCTGCAATAGCAGAGACAATAGCGACTCCATCAGTCTGTAAAATCGTACCATCCATTGTTCTCGTGGATGAAATAGCGATCGTACGTTCAATATTCGACATGTTTAAGCCTCCAATGATACAGGTTTTAGTCCTGTGCCCATTGAAGTAGCCCTGCTTCTCGTCGTTGTGGAGCTTCAGCAAGAGTGAGCGCACACCCACTGGCCCAAGAGTGGGTTTCTTGAGCTTTTTCGTTGAAGTGTCATAAACCGCACCGATTCCAAAATAGTCAGCGTCCAGCGACTCATTCAGCTCATTTTCATTGCCAACAGAAAGCCCAATAATCTTGCCCTTTGGCAGCAAGGCTCTAGCCGTAGCAATTGGCATATCATCTTGGCCCAAGTGAACGCCAGCAGCATCGACAGCAAGTGCAACGTCAATCCTGTCGTTTATAATGAGCGGGATATCATATTTGTCGCACAGTTTCTTTGCCGCAGCTGCCCGGTTGACAAAGTCTCTCGTCTCGGTGGTTTTCTCACGCAATTGCACAATGGTTACACCGCTCTGAAGAGCCTCTTCTAGATGCTCAATGAAATCGATTCCAGAAGGAATCATTTCAAAGTCCGTCACATAGTAGAGACTTAGATCAATTGTTTCTTTAGTCCATTTAGTCATTTCCTCGCAATTCCAGCTGAGCGAGGGCGGGCGGTTACCTAAATAAATACACAAGCGCAGGCACTCTAAAAAAGACACATGTGTTCACTTATGTAGTATTTCACGGTTCTGCAAGCCAACTAGTTAATAAATGATGTTGCCTCTCTCTGTAAATTTTGTAAAGAGAAGGTTACAGATAGTTGCGGACACAATTGTCGGTTTGCAAGCGAGGGCAGCATAGCGCCGACAAACAAGTCACCAAGTTTCCGTCTACATGGATACGATAGCCTGTTTTGAAAAAGCCCAGTGAACAGTCACTCCATATGATTCGAGTTGTAAACTACCCCCCGTACCTGTATAACTCCAGCACCTATGGGATCGCCGTATCGCGTTACTTGGTAGAAGCCCTTAACTTCGCCTTGTTCCACGTGGCACCGGTACTTGTGCTGAGCTTGTCTGAGCAACGGAAATATATAACTAGAAACTAGTTTTCAGCAGACAGCCTAAGTGTCACTGTTCATCTGGCCACATGAATCTGTCAAGTGGCAATCACACATGCATTCCAGGGAGAAATAATTGAACCAATTAATTAGGGTATAAAATGTAGTCTGCTTTCCAGTGGGTATGCGACCATTGTAAATGTCGTCAATATAAATAAGCGAGAATAGACGAATACAACATACATTGCTTCTTTTTTGCTCACTCTGTCGGAGCTGTCTGCCGATCCACCTGCCCGCAGCTTCAGATCCATTCAACTCTGTCGATTATGCACGGCAAGTGGGCCAACGCATTATTGTCGAGACCTGCTAAATCGCTCATTTTTCTCGCCTAAAACTGAGATGTGCCATGCCAAATGAGCTGGCTGGTGCATGCCCAACGGTTCGCTAGCTCAAAGGCAGCATCCGTGGCTGGCCCTAGTTGGATTCACCTTTGCCCGCTGGCCAGAGGCCCACGCAACCTGCGCACACCCGCCGGCGCAAATAGCCCCAAACTAGTGGTATCCCAACTCAAATTTCACCCAACTGGGTGGAAGCTACAAAACCCTCATTTACACTCTTCACCTCATCTTTTCTCGCTCCTCATAAATAGTAGCCGTGAAATCTTTCAACACAACAGTGACATCGTTTACAAAGTTTACAAAGTACCGTCATTGTTCAGTTTTATATTTTTGTTCTGTTCAGAACCTGTGATTGTATTTTTTGTGATTTTCAACCGCGTTGCAACTTGATTTTTATCCCCTCTCCTTTTGCAACCTCGCCATGACCAGCGCTCTAGCCAATCAATTGAAGGCTGTCAGTCTCGAAAGCAAGCCCGAGTCTCTGGGCAACCGTTCCTCCAACAACGGCACCAACTGGAAGACCAGCCTCAACATTCCTCAGAAAGATAATAGACCGCAAACAGAGGATGTTACAAATACCAAAGGCAATGGATTTGAGGATTTTTATCTCAAACGTGAACTTTTGATGGGAATCTTTGAAGCCGGATTTGAAAAGCCTTCGCCAATCCAAGAAGAATCTATTCCAATTGCTCTCGCTGGTCGAGATATTTTGGCCCGCGCAAAAAATGGAACCGGTAAGACTGCTGCTTTTGTGATTCCAGCATTGCAGCAAATCAACACCAAGGTCAACAAGGTCCAGGCGCTCATTCTTGTCCCCACGCGTGAACTCGCGCTCCAAACCTCTCAGGTTTGCAAAACACTTGGAAAACACCTTGGAATCCAAACCATGGTCACCACCGGAGGTACTTCTCTCAAAGACGACATTATCCGCTTAAATGAAACAGTCCATGTTGTTGTCGCCACTCCTGGCCGCATCCTTGATCTTGCTGGCAAAGGTGTTGTCGACTTTTCTGAATGCCCAATGTTCATCATGGATGAGGCAGATAAACTTTTGAGTCCCGAGTTCACCATCATTATTGAACAGCTGTTGAGTCATTTTCCATCGGATCGTCAGATTCTCCTCTTTTCCGCCACCTTCCCGCTTGCCGTCAAGGCCTTCATGGACAAACATCTTGATAAGCCTTACGAAATTAACCTTATGGACGAACTGACACTGAAAGGTATCACCCAGTACTACGCTTTTGTTGAAGAAAAGGAAAAACTCTATTGTCTCAACACTCTCTTTTCCAAACTCAGCATCAACCAATCAATCATCTTTTGCAACTCCACCTCACGTGTCGAATTGTTGGCCAGAAAGATCACGGAGCTCGGCTACTCTTGCTATTACTCACATGCAAAGATGATTCAATCTCACAGAAATCGTGTGTTTCATGAATTCCGCAATGGAAACTGCCGAAATTTGGTCTGCTCAGACTTGCTCACGAGAGGTATCGATATCCAAGCTGTCAACGTGGTTATCAACTTTGATTTTCCAAAAACTGCTGAAACTTATCTTCACCGTATCGGCCGTTCTGGTAGATTTGGTCATCTCGGTCTGGCCATCAATTTGATTAACTGGGAAGACCGCTTCAACATGTATAAAATTGAACAAGAACTTGGTACTGAAATCAAACCAATCCCTGCATCAATTGACAAGGCGTTGTACTGTGCTGACAACGATCTATATGGTAACATTCCAAAGCCATTTCCCATTGCTGATTTGCCCAGAGGCAATAACAGAAGGACCCGGGGAGGTCATCAGAAACATGACGGTCATCCTAAACAAGCCCAGGAAAACCAGCAGAATCGCAAGTGATTGGCTCTTCATTCGATTGATTGCACTCAGTGTTATCTGATGCTTTCATAGTCCACTTGCTTGCCAGCCCTCTTGCCTGCTGTTAATGATGTTTATGAATTTGTTGTTGTTTCTATGTTTTGTGTTTTATGTTTTGATCTTGATTTTGATTTTTGTTTTGTTTTGTTGCTTTGGTTTGTTTGCTATTTGGTGGTTTGTTTCTCATCGTCTCTTCAACACTCAACCAAATTGCTCTATGCTTTTTTTTTTCAGGTGAATTGTTTTTAATTGTTTTTTTTTGTTTTTTTTTTTTAACACCATTTTCAATCACCTAGAGTTTTTTAGGCTGTAGACGGAATATATTTATTATTGATCTATGTCTTGACATTTTTTAGTTTTCTTGCACGATATTCGCTTCAAGATGTTAACCAGAAACGTTATTGGAATTAATTGGGTGTTGATTTTTAGTTTCTATTTGAAATCATATCTAATCATTTGCAAGCTACCTTTCTCCGTTATGATTCTCTTCAGCGGGTTGAAACCAAGCCTTATTTTGTAGCACCGATTGCCCATCCAAGTCCGCTTACCAATAAATTAGAAATTTGATCTCTCTTTCGTGGTCCACTGCCGTTGCTAACGTTGCTGATAGACGTCGCCAGTTGTTCACCTTCCCGTTCTTGGCTGTAACTCTCCTCTTCAAGAAGCAGCTGCTCTACTCGTCTCCATTCTTTCAATACTATTGAGATGCTCTCTCTTGGGCAAATACTCAAGCATAATTCGAGCGCATAAGACTTCTTGTGCAAGATTCTTATTGGTGGCGCATCATCCCATAAAGCCGACATGAACTTTCCCACTTGGAAGCATGCAGTCCATGCAGTCAAGCTATTGGGAAAGCATAGGGATGGAATACATAGGTCGTATGCCAGGTCAAAATTTCCTGAAGCGAGTGCAGCATCAATACACATTGCTCGGACCCGAATGTCTACGGGCTCAGAAACATGTACCTCGTCAAAGCGAGTACCGTAAAACAGATTGGATGCAATTCCAGTGAGAAGCACAACTTGATCACAACAGTCGTTAAGCTCTAGGACTCTCTGTATTGTCCAAAGAGGATCTTCTAATCTCAACATTTTTGGGGTAACTGCCACCACCTTTCCGTCATTATAGACCTTTGTTAATGAAAAATTTGAGAGTTCATGGGTAGCTTCCAATAACGCTCTCGCACGTTCAATGTCATCACTTGTTTTTCCAACCAACAGCCGCAGGCAATGAGCAGCTTCCTTCATGGTTCCTCGCGTGATATTTCCATTAGATGCTTTGTCGTATAATAATGCAAATTGTTGTAAAGTCATTTGTTGAAAGTCTTCGTCTGGAACAGATGATGACATTTTCATCGCATAATCAAATTGGCGATATGCTAGTGCTGAATGCAAAATCTCCTTGCTGATCCACTTAGAATCAACTTTTGCCACAAGTCCTGATTCCTGCAGAACTTGCAAGTCAAGGACAGTCTTGTCAAGATTGGCGCTGTTTTTGGCCAGAACTTGCCTCACAAACGGTTGCTGTTGCTCGTCAGAATAATTTTTGCGCGCAAACAGAACATCAAACAGTGCCAAGGAAGGCAACACGCTGACTACTTCGACTGCAGATTTCATGAGTGAGACCGTACTGTCGCTTGAGTCTGTTGGGCTCAAAAGTGCCCTTGCCTCAACCACATATTCATTGGGGGACAGGGAAGATGGCAGATGCAGTTCGCCAGCCAGCTTTTGTAAATAATTTTCAGGTGTTCCGTGCATTCGCAGCAGAGCATTGGCTATTGCCACGAGATCTGCCAAATAGGCAGCAGGTTCCGGACAGCGGTAGCACGACACAAGAATAGGGCCGGACAGAGACTTGAACTGCTCCACCACAGCGACTGATGAATGAACAACAGATGTCTCGCCGTCAAAATAAATATCTAAAAACCTTCTCAGCAGTACCACATCGTAGCAGTTTGCAATCCAGTCGTACATTTGATACCAGTGCGAGGGAACGGCAACTAAATGAGGCAAAACATCTTTGGTGACGATTTGCTTGATGTTTGCCGCTGTGGCATTTCGCAGCAGCCAGCCAACAGCACTGGGCAAGTTTTCAAACTCCACAATGGAAATCCATGCGTTTTCATGTCTCGCTCTATCGGCTACCACCACAATCCCATTATACCAATGCTTCAAAGCGGCAGACGCCTTCGGATGCGCTGCAAACACCTTGAACCACGAGACCCGTCCACAGTACGAGTCAACCTGTCTTATTCTCTGTTGGATCCAATCGTCAAGATCATCAAACTGTGGCAGCTCTACAGCTGTCGAGCTCAGCTGCTCCATCTCACCCGACAGCTCTACATCTGTAGAAGCCTCCAATTGCAACGGCTCGTTGTAATTCAGGCGATAAACAAGCTCAACATACTCTGATGGCTCGGTTGCTTCAGGCAAAAAACGCAAGAGCGCAGCCAGCGCAATGCGTGGAGATATATACTCGGCACTAACACCACTGGCAAGTGACTGTAAGTCGCCAAGCGCTGCGTATTTAGCAGCCAGAGCCGACATTTCTCGACAGTTTCTACAAAGTCCGATCTGACAGGTGTGTGCCAAGGTGACGGGGCCAGTGCAGACGCACAGCCGCATATCAATTTCAGCCCGCCGGGCCACTATCCAGGGTTCACATGCAGCCAGATTTCCGAGCTGCCAAAAAGTAAAAAAAAAAATTTAGCGCTCCTGTGGGAACCAATCCTAAACTAAATCAAAAATGAAAATTCTCCTCATTGGAAATGGCGGCCGTGAGCACGCCCTGGCTTGGAAGTTGGGCCAATCAGACCTTGTCGAGAAGATCTATGTCGCTCCCGGCAACGGAGGCACTGCTTTGGGTAACTCCAAGGCTCAGAATGTGGACATTTCGTCCTCTGATTTTGACAAGCTGGTCCAATTCGCCGTTGACAACAAGGTAGATCTGGTTGTTCCTGGACCTGAACAGCCACTGGTCGATGGCATCGAGACCCCCTTTCGCAAAGTTGGTATCCCTGTGTTTGGGCCGTCGGCCAAGGCCGCCAGGTTTGAGGGATCCAAAACCTTTTCCAAGGACTTCATGGCCAAGCACAACATTCCAACCGCTGCCTATGAGAACTTCACAGACTTTGACGCTGCTGTAAAGTACGTCAAGTCTGTAGACCACAAGGTGGTCATCAAGGCCTCCGGCCTGGCTGCCGGCAAGGGCGTCTTGATGCCCCAGACTGTCGAGGAGGCAGTCGAGGCTCTGAAGCAGGTGATGGTGGACCGTGCGTTTGGCGAGGCGGGTGACGAGGTCGTTGTCGAGGAATGCTTGGAGGGCGACGAATTGTCAATCTTGGCCTTTTCAGATGGCTACACAGTGGTTGACCTTCCTCCAGCTCAAGACCACAAGCGCATTGGCGACGGTGACACCGGCCTCAACACTGGTGGAATGGGCACCTACTGCCCGACTCCAATTGCCACACCTGCCCTGTGTGCCGAGATGAGAAAGACCATTCTCCAACCGTCAATTGATGGCATGCGTCACGATGGCTATCCGTTCGTGGGCATTCTCTTTGTGGGCATCATGGTTACAAAGAATGGACCAAAGGTGTTGGAATATAACGTGAGATTCGGTGATCCTGAAACTCAATCTGTGTTGGCGCTGCTAAAAACTGACTTGGCCGAAATCATGCTGGCTTGTGTTGAGCATAGACTCGATGCTGTCAAGGTTGAAATGCTTGACGGCTATGCCACAACAGTCGTCATGTCTGCTGGTGGGTACCCGGAAAGCTATGCAAAGGGAGACGTGATTACTGTTGATGAATCTGTGCTGCCCAGCAACACTTATGTTTTCCACGCCGGCACGTCCTTGAAGGACGGCAAAATCGTCACTTCTGGTGGGCGTGTTATTGCTGCATCTGCAACTGCTCCAACTTTGAAGGAAGCCGTCGAAAAGGCTTACAAGGGATGTGACGCTATTTCTTTCAAAGGTAAATACCACAGAAAAGATATTGCTCATAGAGCCTTCAGAGACGCTGACAAGTCAAAGGTGAGCATCACGTACGAGCAGGCTGGCGTTTCTGTCGATAATGGCAACTTTTTGGTGGAGCAAATCAAGGCTAAGGTCAAGTCGACAGCGAGATCAGGTGCCGACGCTTCTATTGGTGGCTTTGGTGGTGTGTTTGATCTCAAGGCTGCGGGGTACTCAGGTGATGCTCTTCTCATTGGCGCGACCGATGGAGTCGGAACAAAGCTGAAAATCGCCCAGGAAACGGGTATTCACAACACTGTTGGTATCGACCTTGTAGCAATGAGTGTGAATGATTTGATTGTTCAGGGTGCTGAACCATTGTTCTTTTTGGACTACTTTGCCACTGGTCGTCTTGATATTCAGATGGCTGCTGACTTTGTTGCCGGTGTTGCCGACGGCTGTATTGACTCTGAGTGTGCATTGATTGGTGGAGAAACGTCAGAAATGCCTGGTCTATATCAGCCAGGTGATTATGACACCAACGGTACGTGTGTTGGTGCGGTTGAGCGTGCAGACCTTCTGCCAAAACTTGAAAAATTCGCAGAGGGCGATGCTGTGATAGGCTTGACTTCTTCAGGATGCCACTCGAACGGATATTCTTTGATTAGAAAAATTGTGGAGGTTAAGGGTCTTCAATATTCTGACTCCTGTCCTTGGAACCCTAGCAAGACTCTTGGAGAAGAGTTTTTGATTCCAACAAAGATTTACGTCAGAGCTCTCAAGCCAGTGTTGAAGAAGGGGCTCGTGTACGGTCTTGCAAACATTACTGGAGGTGGGCTTGTTGAAAATGTTCCACGTGTGTTACCAAAGCACCTTGATGCCGTTATTGATGCCAATAACTGGAAGGTGCCTGAGGTCTTCAAGTGGCTTGGAAGAGAAGGCAATGTGCCCAAGAGTGATGTTGCTAAAACGCTTAATATGGGTATTGGTATGGTTGTCATCTGCAAACCAAGTGATGTCGAAAGCGTGATCTCACTTCTCAAGTCCCACGATCAAGAGGCCATGCAGATTGGCTCATTGAAGGCAGGAACTGGAATTTGCACCCTTCAAAACATTGATGGGTGGTACTAATATCGCAGACTGTATCTATTATAAGTATTAATATGTATTTGTGTTCAAGGCACTTTACAAGCTCAAAAAAAGGGGTTCTGGTTGGCAGCCATATTGAGCCAGTTGTTGACATGCTCGTAAACTGAGAAGACAATTCCTCCCGAAAAGACCACTCTGATGAATCGGGGACCCGCGCCGGTCCAAAATGTACTTACTCCTTCCTCTAGGAAAATTCTGTATGTCGCCATGAGCGAGTTATGATAAAGCAGTTTTCCATTGACGGACTGCATTCTTGTTTTGATGAAATCAATCGGTTGGGTAGCAATGACTTCTGCGGCACCGGCGCCGGCACCTATAATGAAAGTGATGTAGCTCGGTAGCGGCTCCCCGGCGCTATTTGGCTGGATTGCCTGCTTTAGAAAATTGTAAGAAGTGAATCGCACGGCCGAATTCATCACTTGGCGGGTGATTGTGGGATTGAATCCTTGGACAAAGGCATTGATGCCTCTTGTATGATACATGTGGCGGACCGTAGCTCGAAAGCCTCCGATGGAAGAATCAAGTGTTAGCAGCTTGCTTTGATGCGGATGTGACGGTTGCGGAACGGACTTTGGTCTGATTTTTCTTGTTGCGTCTGGGCTCTCAAGTTTGCTGCCTTCCACGCTGTGCTTTGGCGGGGCGGCAGATGTTGCAGACAATCCACCGGTCGAATTGTCAATCATGGTTGTCTTAATAGACTCGAAAGGCACGACAACCAAGCTCTCAGCAAAGCCAGTAATCATTCCTGCGACGACGATTTGCGGCGCCGACACGTCGCTGGACCCGTCTCGCATGAAGCCGGTTGCCCAGTTGTAAACGTTAAACCGCACTGCAGCTTTGAGTGTGTTGCCAAAGATGAGGGCAGAGCATCCACTGTAGTATTTGAGCGATGGGGTGGGCATTGCAAACACCGAGTCCGGCGACAAATGTCTAAACAGCTGTTGGCGAGTTTTCAAATACTCCAGAGGATAGGTGATCGAGGCCTCGGTGGCTGCGGCCACCATTCCTGCGATGGAAGTAGTCACTAAACTGTCTGCCATTTTCGCAGTGACTTTGCGTAGGCTGGCGATAGTTGCTCCCCGACTCAAAGTGGTGATAGTGATAAGTGCACGGCTGTGAATTTCAGCAGGCCACGATGGTGGCTGTTTGGCTTTTTGACGGGCCAACAATGCAGCAAATTCAAGATGAGCCACCGATTGAATCGCCTCAGACTCTTTCTGCTTCGGTTGCAATTACCAAGATCTCACACAATGCTGCCGCGGCTTTGGCAGATGCAGAAGTACCGCGGACCGACAAAGTGGTTGTGCGCTTCAAGCCTATTGGATCAACTCCGCGACTGAACCAGCCCCTGTTCAAAATTCAAGCAAACCAATCGTTCTCAGTGATTGTCAATTTCTTGAGGCGGCAGCTCAAATACAAAAGCTCGGACTCGCTGTTTTGTTACATCAACTCGTCATTTTCTCCGGGGCTGGACGCTACTATTGGAAATTTATTTGACTCGTTTGCAGTAGACAATGAGTTGCATGTTAATTACTGTCAGAGCGTGGCTTTTGGTTAGGAAGCCTTTCTGCATGCAAGATTGCACATGCAATGGGGTTGTGAGCTAGTAGCACTGCAACTCACCAATGTACCGGCGCATGTTGCATTCTGGCAAGAGGTAACGGCAGCGTTCGAGACGGCCAAACAGCAATCTCCAGATACTGTGCAGGTGTGCTTTTCGAGGGAAGTGCATCGTCACTTTGAGGACCAACAATTGCCCAGGACCTGCCGGCGCTTTCAAGATGCTTCCTGTCTTGGACGACTGAGGGATACATTGGAGACCTGACCACAATGATCTCGCTTTATGAAGTAGCTTAGTCTGCAACGTAAATCTGAAAGGCGGTATCTGCAGTCTAGCTACTCGCTACATTCTATGGAATACGACATAGCGCCCTTGTCGCTCGCGCTCTTCTGTTTGGTATTTGTATTGATGCACCTATTTACTTGTCCATACTCTGAATGGCTTTCACAACTAGCTTTAATTTATTCATACACAAGTCATCAGACACCCTCCATCACCGGTTGCATCTTGCTGTGAGCACGTGATGAATGTAGAGTTCACCCTGACAGCGCGACTGTCCAGCCGTCCAAAAGGTATACACCATACTCTGAGCATGTCGTTTCCAAGAGCAAAAGCCAACTTACGTGCTCTTGAGGCAAAGACCGAAGAACTGCTAGCTAAATATTCGGTTTTGCAACAGAGCCCCGCCGCTGAGCAGCCAGCCGAAGAGGCGGCGCTGCAAACTGAAATTGCTCAATCGCTGGAAAAGAGGAAGGCTGCCATCCAAGGGCTGCAGCAATTGGCCGAGGCCGATGCCAGCAGTACAAAGGCAAGCCAGGTTGCAAGGTCTGAAGAGGTGCTTGCTGATCACACAAAGGACTATGAACGGATCAAAGCGCAAATAGCGCAGGAACGCAACCGCAGCAACTTGCTAACGTTTGTGCGCTCAGACATTGAATCGCACCGGAGGTCTGTCACTCCAAATGCGGCGACCGCTGAGGCCGACTATATGCTCCAGGAACGCCAGCGGGTCGAGAACTCCAACAGTCTAGCAGACAACTTGCTGGCGCAGGCATATGAAACCAGAGATGAATTTCTGAGGCAGAGAGCGTCGCTTGTCAATGTCAATCGTCGAATTGCTGCTGCTGCCTCGCATATTCCAGGACTTAGCACGGTCATATCCAAGATCAACACTAGAAAGAAGAGAGACTCCTTAATATTGGCAACTCTCGTCTCGCTTTGTGTTTTATTTATTTTCTTTATTAGGTGAGTATAGCTTCTAGTTGGGTGAATGTGGTTTCGCAATAATGCCATGTGGCTTGCTTCATATCGCGAGTGTTGTCACTCGGTCATTGGTCATTCTCTGAACAACAATCGGCAAGGTACGGACTTCAAAGGTGGTTGTTGGGGAGCAGTTTTGATGCACTTGCCCTGCGCCCTCACATCAATTGCTATTTAGTGGTTGTTGATTCAGTTTCTCAATACAAAGTAGTGTTTTGTGTATATTGTATGCGGTAGACATTTGCTGTAGTTTTGACATTTTCCATCTGTGGAAATATAGGATCTTCCTCTCTAAATGCTTTCACTTGTGACGCTTTATGTGGCTTTATACTTTGCGTCTCGCAACTATTGCAGCAAAAATGTAGCAACCAGATATATTGCAGTCTACCGCCAAGTTCTATATAACACTTAAAATAGGCCTTCAATCTCTCCGTCGTCGTCGACCTCGACATTCATAAAGCCAGCGTAAGTCGGCAGGCCAGGAATTGTCATGATTTCTGCGGCGAGTGCATACAAATAACCCGCTCCAACTGACGCTCGCACATCTCTAATCGGGACTGTGAAACCAGTTGGCACGCCCTTCAAACTTGGATCATGAGACAACGAGTACTGAGTCTTAGCAATGCAAATGGGAAGGTGTCCAAACCCCTGTTTAGTGTATCTATCAATCTTTTCCCTGGCCAGCGGGCTCAACTCAACCCCATCTGCACCATACATCTTCTTAGCAATGATGTTCAGCTTCTCCTCGGCGCTTGTGTTCTCGACATCATACAGGAGTTTGAAGTCTGATGGTTTGTTGGCAGCTCTGATAACTCCCTTAGCTAAATCAACAGCACCAGCACCACCCTTTTCCCAGTGATTAGTAGCAATAGCATCATCAGCGCCGGCTTTGATAGCCTCCTCACGAATAACTGCAAGCTCGGCATCAGAATCAGTCACAAATCTGTTGACAGCAACAACAACGGGAACTCCAAAGGATTTGGCGTTGGCAATTTGTTTCTTGAGGTTAGCAGCACCCTTTCGTACAAGTTCAATGTTTTCTTGTGTGTATTCCTCAGAAAGTGGAGCACCAGGCTTGACATCAGGACCACCACCATGCAGCTTAAGCGCTCTGACGGTGGCCACAATCACAACAGCATCTGGTGAAAGACCAGAAGTTCGGCACTTGATATTGAAAAATCTTTCACCGCCCATTGTGAAATCGAAACCAGCTTCAGTGACAACATAACCAGTGTTAGAAGGATCTTCGTCTTGTTCAGCTCCAGCAAGCTTGAGAGCAATCTTGTCGGCAACAATGGATGAGGCACCAATGGAAATGTTTGCAAATGGACCTGCATGGACGAGAACTGGAGTACCTTCAAGAGTTTGCATAAGTGTTGGCTTGATTGTCTCTTTCATAAGGGCAGTCAGAGCACCACCGGCACCAAGATCATCAGCAGTGACCGGGTTGCCTTCTTTGTCAGCAGCAACAACAATACGGCCAAGTCTTTCGCGCATGTCTTTTAGAGAGTTGGAAAGTGCAAGAACAGCCATGCACTCTGATGCAACACTGATATCGAAACCAGTGTGTCTCGTGAAACCTTTCTCAGTTGGTGCTTCTCCAATTGTTATTCCTCTCAAAAATCTATCATTACAGTCAACGACCCTCTTCCAAGTGATTGTCTCTGGATCAATGTTAAGCCTGGAAAATTTAGTGGCTTCTTCAGCAGTCAGAGAGTTTGGATCAGTTTTGGAAATTCCAAGCTTTGCTAATCGTTTCAGCATTGATTTTGTAAAAGTTCTCTTGCCCCCTTTGCTAGGAACCAACCTCTTGTAAAGAGCGGCATCTTTCTGTGAAGCCTCGTGAAACATTCGAGTATCAATAGCAGCTGCAAGCAGATTTGTGGCAGCACTAATGGCATGAATATCACCAGTGAGGTGCATATTGAATTCATCCATGGGGATTACTTGAGAATAACCACCACCGGCTGCTCCTCCTTTGATACCAAAAGTTGGGCCCATGGACGGTTGGCGCACGTTAGCGAAGGCAAGCTTTCCAAGGTGAGCACCCAAAGCTTGCACGATTCCCATAGTTGTGGTGGACTTGCCTTCGCCCAAGGGTGTGGGAGTGATGCCACCTACCAAAATGTACTTGGCATTGTTTCTATCTTTGAGTCGCTCAAGCACGTCTAGAGACACTTTGGCTTTATAGGCGCCATAGTTTTCCAGCTCATGGTCAGTGATACCTAATTCCTTGGCCAAGTCTTTGACCTTCTTTGGTGTTTGGGCTCGGGAAATAGCGATATCAGATGGTACTGGCGATTCCAGAGTGATTGGTAGCGGTTCAACGGCACGGCGAGATGCACTTTCTTGCGACCTTTTCGCCGAGTCCATGACGTTTTGAACCAACATTGCAACAGTCATTGGGCCAACTCCGCCAGGAACAGGAGTGATAGCACCAGCAACCTGGGAAACTCCCTCATAGTCAACATCTCCCACCAGTCGGACACCGGACTTCTTTGTATCGTCAGGAATATAGTTGATACCAACGTCAATCACAGTAGCACCAGGCTTGATCCAATCTGCCTTCACGTATTGAGGAATACCAACAGCAGCAATGACAATGTCAGCCTGTCGGACAATATCTGGCAAGTTTTCAGTATATCTGTGACATACAGTGACAGTTGCATTGGCATGTCTCAACAACGCTGCCACTGGGGTACCAACAATATCGGATCGGCCAATAACAACAGCATTCTTACCTTTGAGCTCAATGTCTGCGCTTTTAAGGATCTCCATGACTCCCTTAGGAGTGCAAGGAATAAAAACGGGCGAACCTCCACGCTTGGACAGCTCGCCAACATTGAGAGGACCAAACCCATCAACATCTTTTTCCGTTTTGACGGCATTTGTCACCCTAGTTTCGTCCAGAGAAGCAGGAAGTGGTAGCTGTACTAAGATACCATGAACCTTGGGGTCGTCATTGAGAGCATCGATGCGCTCCAAAATGTCGGCATTTGTTATTGTGTCAGGAAGCTTATGGACTTTACAGGCCATTCCTGCTTCGTGGGCTGCTTTGACCTTTGAGCGAACATAGGCGGAAGAGTCGGGACGATCGCCTACCTGAAGAATGACGAGTGAAGGACTGAATTTAGCATGGGATTCCTTCGTGAGAGCAATTTCACGGTGGATTCTATGGCGGATACTTTTGGCCAATGCAAGTCCGTTCAGAACCTTTGCTTCGTACTGGACCGATGACCAGGTGAATGATCGGTACGATTGCCGCAGATGCTGGCGTAGATGAGCTTTAGCCGACAGCATGGGCAACTCAAATAGCACAAGAAAGT
The DNA here is from genome assembly GCA_003706695.3 of Limtongella incommunis. NCBI lineage: Eukaryota > Fungi > Ascomycota > Dipodascomycetes > Dipodascales > Trichomonascaceae > Limtongella > Limtongella incommunis. Next base: position 39,172 of record PPME03000007.1, read on the forward strand.
AAGAGTGAGGGAAAATGAAGGTTCAACGCAAATAGGAGCGTGACGGGTTCTAATAAAGGGCTCGACACCGAGTAAATGTTCCACCGAGTATTATAACTTAAGGCGTAAACTTTGAAAAAAATCTTTTTTCGAATGTGTCTCAACCACTTTTGGTTACTTGCAGATTGTGTCACATTACACTTCTTAAGTGGTTAATTATTATGGTCGCTCAGAGCACTGGCTTGTTACTGGTACAAATGCTGAGGACGGTTTCCTCGAGAGGCCTCTACCAAGCTAAAAGTAGAGTGCGATATGCCTCTTTTATTGGCCGTAAAAAGGTCCCCCAAAGCCCTCCCCCAGCATCGAAAACAGATGAATCTGCATTTGTACACGACTACACTGTTGGTCCGGCAACCTATTCATATACAACAGATCAAAATAGCGATCTCTTTGAACGATTTCCTTTGATGAATGCAAAACGATTGAGCAGGCTCGGAACCAGGCCACGGCAGGTGCGCATGCTGGCCAAAGATTTTATGGATGATTCGTTGTACAATCCAAACTACGGATACTTTTCAAAACAGGTGCAGATCTTCTCACCAAAGGCATTTAACTTCAACAACATCAAAAACGCTGATGAATTTCTTGCCAAGTGGACGGCCTCATATGAGAACACAGACTCTGCCATCAATCCGAATGCTCAAATGTGGCACACACCCGTCGAGCTCTTTCAACCCCATTACGGTCGCGCGTTGGCCAGATATATCGTCATGAACTACAAGCTGGCCCTGTACCCGTATCGTGACTTGATTATCTATGAGATGGGTGGTGGTAATGGAACGTTGATGATGAATATTTTGGATTATCTAAGGGACCATCATCCTGAGGTGTACGAGCGAACTCACTATCGAATCATTGAAATCTCGTCGAACCTGGCGTCTATTCAAGATCATGCTTTAAACATAAAGGCTAAGGACAAAGGTCACAGTGATCACGTTCAGGTCATCAACAAGTCACTTTTTGACTGGGATCAGACTGTCCTCGACCCCTGTTATTTCATAGCTTTGGAAGTTCTTGACAATCTTGCGCATGATGTGATTCGCTACGATAACGTTACCTTGAAGCCTTACCAAGCGTATGTGGTAGTCGACGGCAATGGAGATATGCAAGAAGTTTACTCTGATAAATTAGACCCTTGGGCTACTCAGTTACTGACGTTGAGAAACGAAATGCCTGAATATGCACCGTCGTGGGAATTAGGATACCATCCTTTGGCTCAGCCAAAAATGCTGAGGCAGCTGAAGAACATGGTCTGGCCATTTCGGGGAGACTTATCAGATCCTGAATACATTCCAACCCGCTATCTAGAGTTGTTGCACGTTCTGAAAACCAAGTTTCCCCAGCATCGCTTGCTAATGTCAGATTTTAACCAGTTGCCAGATGCCATCCCTGGATATAACTCACCTGTTGTGCAAACGGTACTGGAAAAAACAATGACACCTGTTTCAACATACATGGTTCTTCAGGGCTATTTCGACCTGCTTTTTCCAACAGATTTTGACCTGGCTGCCGACTTGTATACCAGAGTTTGTGGTAAACACATTAATACTTGCAGTCACAGCGACTTTCTGGAGACATGGGCGGATTCAAATGCAACGGTGACTAGGACTGGAGAAAACCCAATGTTATCGTTCTACACAAATGCAGCATTCTTATATAGTTAGGTGAATCGAGATTCTTTTCCCACACAGATATTTTGCAATATAGTTGTACACCATCTCAGTGCGCTTACCCATGGTTAGAGTTTTCACATTTGTTATGTGATTATGATTGTTAAGAACGCCAAGTGACTAGTTGCAAGCTGCCTGCCTTTACAAATATAGCTAATCTCAATATCCCTAGCTAACAATGAAGTCTACGTCTGATTACTCTATAGAGTGGCAAAATGATATATGCGGGGTGAAAATAGTTGGCAATGGAAGTAGATGTTGTAATTCTTCCATTTAGGTTCACAATTCATTCAATGGCTACATAGTGCCCCATCTGCTAAGTAAATTAACGGTTGAAAACGCTTATCGATCCTAGTCAATTATATCAATGAGCCGTAGCTAACTAAGATGACCAAAATGTGACAATATATTGTACTATATGACAGGAACCAGAAATTTTTGAGATGCAAGTTTCTGATTATTATGAATATTTGCTGTTGTGCTCACTGTCTAGCGGACCCAGCGAAAGTGGCACTGAAAATCTACGGAACCAATTTAACCCCCTCATCATTTTTTGGAAAATAAAGATGAAACTGGAAAGTAAATTGTAAGAACTTTGGAACAGTGCAATTTTAGTAAAAATAATACAAATCTAACCCAGAACGCTGCAGATTCCGTTTGCGACCCAGAAGCAAGCATCAATAGCATACCAGGCAATTGATCCAGATCCAATACTCAAACCTGATTTTTTTCAACGACAGCTAATTGTCGATCAAAACTCATTAAAAATTACATTTTCGGCAACCGATGACAATGTACTTAGAACTGGTGTTAACAGTTTCATGGAGAGTCTAAGTGTGGTTATTGAATGCATTGACGAACTCAGCCCAGAGAACTTTATGAAGAGTTGATGTATAGCATCCTCACTCGCCACTAAGGTCAATCGTAAATATAGAGCTGTGAGTTCCAAACGCTAAATACGAGCACAGTGTAGATTTGTCTTTGTATGTCAGCAATATTGAGCGGCGCGATCCATCGTCTGAGAAGTTTGATGGATTGGTGTCAGGCAAGTCGTTTAAAGAGCTCTCAAACTTCTTTTAGTGTGGTGCCCATGGTGCCGTACTGGATAGCTCGAGGGGAATTCTGGGATGCAGCGGCCAATGTTGAATCTCCCTCCTTCCGTTGGCAGCAAGTAAATTATCTAGATACTCACCAAAAGAAATCTCATGATTTCAGCAGATCAAACCTTGGTGGACTTAACATACAATAATAAGGGGTTTTATTTCCTGGATATACCTTGGTGGATGCTTTTAATGTATATAAATTGAGCATGCTCTGCCAGCAGATGTGTGAACAGCTTATTTTGAGGTATCGACAACATATCTGCCAACAATGGCGCCCTTCATCATCTTGTCGTATACAGAGGCCAACTCAGACAGGCCGACAACCTTGATTGGGCACTTGATGAGGCCGCGGGCAAAGAAGTCGAGGGCCTCAGCGGTATCTTCACGATCACCAACGATGGAACCCTTGATAGTGATGGCTCTCAAGACCTGGTTAAAGACTTGTGACTTAACATAGGCATCAGCTGGCAGACCAACCAAAACGATGGTACCGCAAGTTCTGACGTACTCTGTGGAAAGAGTAATTGCTGACTCGGCAACGGCGACATGGATAACGGCATGTGGGCCACCCTTGGTGACCTTGATGATATCATTCTTGAAGTCGTCACCCTTGAGCTTCATGAAATCAACAAAGTGAGTAGAGTCGTCACCCAAAGAAAGAACAAGGTCTTTCTTCTCATCGCCGGTGTCAATGCCAACGACACGGTAGCCCATAAGATTAGCGTATTGAACAGCCAAGGAACCAAGACCGCCGCCGGCGCCGGTGATGGCGACCCACTGGCCGGCCCTGAGATTAGCTTCCTTGAGAGCCTTGTAGACGGTGATACCAGCGCAAAGAATTGGAGCGACCTTCTCCAAGTCGATAGATGGATCAAGACGAGCGGCATGAACAGCGTTGGCGGTGGCGTATTGCTGGAAGGTGCCGTCGTGGGTGTAGCCAGAGATGACCTGGTCTGGGCACACAGTCTCGTGGCCGCCCATGCAGAATTCGCACTGCAGGCAGGAGGAGTTGAGCCACTTGATACCGGCGTGGTCGCCAATCTTCCAACCAGTGACACTGGAGCCCATGCCGACGACGACACCGGCACCTTCGTGACCGCCAATGAGTGGCAGCTTTGTTGGGGCTGGCCAGTCGCCCTTCCAGGCATGCAAATCGGTGTGGCAGACACCCGAGTACTTGACATTGATCAAGAGCTCAGTAGGGCCTGGCACTGGGACGGGAACGTCCTTGTACTGGAGAGGACCGCCGTGGGTGTCGAAGACGACGGCCTTTTGGGTTTTTGGAATAGACATTGGGTTATTTGTAGATGTTGATGAGTATCGATAGAGAAGCAGGCCAGAGGACGGAGCAAGGTCCCTTTTTATAAGCTGGGCCTGGCTGGCCAGCAGATGGGATGATGCGCCCAAAATGAGCCTGCTACGTGTGGCAAGAGATGTCATGGTCGCTAAGTTTGAACGCTGTGAACAAGTGACGTGAGGAGGGCGCTTCCGTTTTGATGGGGCGAGGATCGCAGATTTCTTTTTAGTTGCACGCTGCGACGTCATGAGAATTGTGCTTCCCGGCCAGGGCGAGGCCAGCGGCCTGCGAGTGTATCACGATAATGGTGCGTTTGCGGACCGCGACGGCTGGTCATGACGAGCGCTCCAAGGGCTCGTTGGTGGAGAGTGAGCTGCAAAAACTGAGCGGAAGTGCAGGTCTGGCGAGCGAGGGCCTGTGCGGATCGTGCCGGTGCGAAAGCAACCAGCCTCTGGCCGCCGGCGAAGCAAAACCTGGCCACCGCCGGGATCCCACGACGAGGAGACTTTTTGCGCGACGGAGAAACGAGTTTTTCCGACGTGCTGTTGTGAGGCGTGTGCTGCACCCAATTGGCCGGGGTCGTATGATTTTTTTTGGGCCATGTGCCGGGACTGGCCGCCTGGTGAGCTGAGCTTTCGCGCTTGTGGCCGTTGTGACAGACCACTCAACAAAGGTCATCGCGCCGGAACAATTTGGACGGAACACAACTCGGATGACCGCCAGCCCAACGGGTGACATTTGCAAACCTTGTGAAGTTTGTGGTTCGCTGGGTGGGGTGCAAAAATGCAGTTGCAGCCGGCCAGCGGGCCATCCACCGGCTTGCCTGCCCGCTGCTTGCCGGACTGCAAGGATGTGTCGCTGCAACGGGCGGCACGAATCTAGTCTATAGTGATTCTCACGCTCGAATCTCGGCTGTGCTGCATATCGCGCGATGCTCCGAGTCTCCTCCGCTCGCTTGCTGGCGCTGGAGACTTAACACCGCTAACAGCGACCGCCTTGCTCCCCTGCGTGACAGTTGTGTCTTTTGCAAAGACAACTGTCAGGTGACTAAATCATGCTACCATTGGTCTGGAGTAATGTCTACATATCCTCGTAGGTTCTATTTACCAAATTCATTATTAGAAGGTCCTGGGGCAACCGGGTCAAGGCCCGTCACGTAGCCCTTGGTCAGGCCGCCGTCAACCATAAAGTCCTGTCCGGTAACGTAGGACGAGTCGTCGGAGGCAAGGAACACCACGGCCTTGGCCTGCTCAATGGCCTCGCCAAAGCGGCCAGACGGCAGATGCACCGTGCGGCGGAGCGACTTTTCCTCCGTGTCCAAAAAGGCCTGGAGTAGCGGCGTGTTGAGCGGGCCCGGGCACAGCGCATTCACACGGATGGCCTTGCGCGCGTAGCAGACCGCCAGCTCGTGCGTCATGGCCAGGACAGCGCCCTTGGAAGCCGTGTAGGCAATCTGTGGGGTTGCAGCGCCCATGAGGGCGACAAACGAGCCAGTGTTGATAATGGAGCCCTTCTTCTCGTGCTTGAGGAGCGACGCGATGGCGTACTTGCAGCCCCAAAAGACGCCCTTGACGTTGATGGCCTGCGTGAGGTCCCAGATCTTTTCCTCGGTGTTGAGGACACCGTCGTCCTGCGGGTGCATAATGCCAGCATTGTTAAACATGACGTCCACACCACCCCATTCCTCGGCAGACTCGACGAGCGCCTTGACCTGATCTTCCTTGGAGACGTCGCAGACGACAGCTTTCAGCTTGACAGAGTCAATCTTGATGTATTTCTCAACCTTGGTCTTGGCCTCCTCGAGCGTCTTTTCATTAATGTCAGACATGATCACGTTGGCACCCTCAATTACAAATTGGATGGCCGTCTCAAGACCAATGCCACCGGCAGCCCCGGTGATGATACAGTTTTTGTTTGCAAGGCGGGCCATTTCTCGAGAGCGTGTTTTGTTTCTTCAATAATGTCCGCTTCTCAGGGCCGGTGGTAGTATTTATACACTTATCTTAGGGTTAGGTCTGGGTAACGATGCCCATGCCATTCCCACCAGACATGCTGGGTTTCCCACTCGAGTGAGCACAACGGCGGCGCGCCAACCGTGCTGGCAGGGGGGTGGCCGTTGGGAAGTCCATTGCGACGGCGTGTTTCAGCACCCGCTGTGAGACTATGGTTTTGAAACAATCGCCAGGGCAGAGAGTCGTTGACGTCTTAACGAGCTGTCTAGATAAGAGCACCGTGTATGTAACCCGGTAATCGCCAATTCGAGCAATCTTACGCGCGCCGAGTCCCGTGACCTCGAACGATATGAGCTGTTTGACACTAACAGGGGACTTTGCAACAATGTGTTTGTGTTATTCACAAAAACGACGGCAAAGAATCGCCAGCCCCCAATTGTGGGCGAAAACCTGAGTGCGCCCCAATCGCAGCTTGTCTGGCAGTCCAGAATAGCGCTGCTCCTAGAGAGCTAACACAGCTACTCCTTGTTCTATAGTCCTTACTCGGGCCTTCTACTTACGGATAATCGTTTATCTATCCAAATACGACCGACCCCAATCAAACTTATCTGGGTCGTAAGTGATTGGCTTGAAACATTTTGTAGCCAATAAATAGCTCCATTGTTACACACAACTCATACAAATCCACAATGTCCTACGACCAGCTGGACTTCCGCACATGCAAGGCACTCATCGATAGAGAATCGCCAAAATCCCACGGTGTCAAACTCGCTGGCCTGGATGCCGATGGCATCATGAGAGGCAAGGTCATTTCGAGGAAGAAGTTCGATTCCATAGGCGACTCTTCCTTTGGCTTCTGCTCTGTGATTTTTGGGTGGGACATGCATGACTTTGTCTACCCAAAGGAACTCAAGGTTTCCAATCTTGAAAACGGTTATCAGGACTTGAAGGCTGTTATAGACCTCTCATCGCTTCGCTTCCTTGGCAATGACCGCAGCCCCTTTTTCTTTGTGTCTTTCTTTGATCCAATAACGGACCTTCCCATTGCGCCGTGCCCAAGAAACTTGCTCAAAGTTGCAACTGACAAGATCAGAGACGACCTGAAATGCGAATCAATGTCTGGCCTGGAGCTTGAATTTTTCCATTATCGTGAAACCGCAAAGTCGCTCGCTGAAAAGAAAGGCCAGGACCTGGAAGAAATGACCCCGGGGATGTTTGGATACTCCATCACCCGTCCGCTGCTAAATGAGCAATACTACTACAAGATTCTTGAAGATTCTGAACTCTTGGACTTGGACGTGGAAGGTTTTCATACTGAAACCGGCCCAGGTGTATATGAAGCTGCCATTGGATACACCAAAGCGTGCCGCGTCGCAGACAACTCCACCCTATTCAAGATGACATGCAAAACCGTCGGCGCCCAATTCGGCATCATGCCTTGTTTTATGGCCAAACCAAAGACAGGCTTGCCCGGTAACTCCGGCCATATTCACGTATCTCTGATCAAAGATGGTGTCAACTTGTTTGCCAGGGAAGAGAAGGATCCAAACGCTCCTTGGCCAGATGTGGAATACTTCTCTGACCTTGGCCGCCACTTTCTGGCCGGCATTCTAGAGGGTCTTCCTGATATTATGCCCGTGCTGGCACCAAATATCAATTCCTATAAGCGCTTGGTTGACGGCTATTGGGCTCCCGTGACTGTATCGTGGGGTTATGAATCTAGACTTGCCTCCATCCGTCTTATTGCTGCGCCATCTTGTCCTGCTAAAGCTACTCGATTGGAAATTAGAGTCCCTGGTGCTGATGTAAACCCTCACTATGCTTTGGCTGCTTTGTTTGCTCTTGGTTATCGTGGAATCAAAAACAAAATTCCACTGACCCTGGCACCCATGGGTAAAAACCCGAGCATGAGTGATTACGAGAAACTTCCACGGTCATTGGAATCTGCCGTTGACAGATTTTCAAGTCCAAAGAGCATTGCAAGAGAGGTACTCGGAAACGACTTTGTAGATCATTTCGCCGGCACAAGAGTGCATGAAATTGAGCAGTTCAGGGATGCGGTTACAACCTGGGAGGTGCAGCGATACATTGAGACAGTCTAGCGCTCCGTTATTGCAAAATAATATAATGCTTAAATAAATGCTATTAAATGAGCCGTAGCTCTACTCATATTTTTGGTCCGTTTCTTCAAATGCATAATCTTTTGACAAGAGCAATCAACCTAGCTTTTATCCGCTTCAAAATCAAAGCCATTTTTATCATCAGACGTGGGCTCTGAAGCCACCTCAGAGGTTGATTCTTCTTCTTCTTTTTGCAAACTACCACTTTTGTCAACGGCAGTTTCTGACGTCACAGTCTCTCTATCATTGTGATCGACAACAATTTCCTGCGTCTCACTTTTCGTGTCTGTGTCGTCAGCGGTTTCGCTGTGTTTATCTTGGTCTTCAGTATTCAAACCAATTGTGGAGTCTTCCTTCACTGCTCGCAGATCGGGCGTGGAAACAGCAGTGGAGTCGCTTTTATCTGTGCCCGTTTCATGTTGAGCATCATGTTCTAAATGTCCGGGACTTGCTGGAGGTGTGCCTTCAGAAACCGATCGAACCTGTGCTCTTCTTTGGCGTCTTTCCAGCAATTTGGCACTTCCAACAGAGTTGGAGCTTTTGAGAGAAGATCTCTCGGGACCAGAGCCACGAACTTGTTCAAGAAGCATCTTGGCTCTGCTCTTCAAATCATCACTGTCATGAACACCAACCACAGGATTTGACGTTTCATCATTTGAAGTTTCAGCATTTTGCATTCCAGAAATAGACAGACTGGAAGAATTCGCAGCAGCTTCAACTTCAGTGTTATCGCCCCCAGTTTTGCTCAAAACTAGACGCCTTTGATTTGCCATATTCCTCCTGGCTGCAGCCTTACGACGAGCAGACCGCGCGTCGCCAGTGCTTGGACCAGCAGCTTTCAGCTTCACAAGGAGATTATCCATAACAGAGTGATTGGCGGCAGCCGTATTGGTGAGTGACGTGTTGTTTCCTTGCAATGTACCAGATTCTAATAACTGATCCGTCTTCTTTGTCTGTTCTTGTAGTTTCTTACGAGCTTCATACGCTCTCATGTCCTGCTCCTTCTCTATATTTTCTTCTTTCGCCTTTTGAAATTCACTCACAAATGTCGCGAATTTTTGGAAGAAGGTATATTTTGATTGAGTGTCAGATGGATCCTCACCAAAGAATCGCATACACTTTTCAAATTCTGCAATAGTGTTTTTGACATGGTCTCCCATGAAATTTCGTTTATGACGGGCTTCTGGTAACGCGTCTAGAACAATGCTCAAAACACGATCTTGGGGATGAAGCTTGTCTGCATCACTCAAGTTTCCAATGTCAACACTGGTTTGAACATTCTTTATCTGCTTCATAAAGTCGTCACAATCAGTCTTTACTTGTTCGATAGACATTCTCGCAATAGCAATGGCCGGTTTCAAATCATCAACAAATTCCGCAAGTTGTGGAAAATTTAGACGAACAATCTTCTCAACATAGTGCAAAAAGGAAAGTTGGTTACGGTCATCTTTGGTGAATACGAGACGTTGCAAAGCACCTAGACGGAAACCCTGGGCCTGCTTGGATGAATCATTCATATAGTTTCCAACCGCAAGAATTAATTGGAGCACGTCAAAGAAGGCCTGAGAGCTCATCACAGCCTCTACAGCACTGTCAATCTGGCGGAGCTTGACAATAAGGTCAGTATAATCCTTCTCATATGAAGTGATGACTGTCAATGCTCTGATTCGAGACTTCCAGTAATGTTGGAGATTGTAAAATGTGGCAAGATAAATTTGGTCAGCCCTCGCTAGCTCTGAGGGATCCTTCTGAGGCTTTCCAGAATCATCCTCAACGGAGTTCACAGAATATGGCTGGAAATTGCGCTCCAGTGTAATAGAGATATCGGTCAACTCTGGGCGACCAAGAAACTCCAATACACTGCTGCTGTTGATAATCTCGGGCGAGCACTGTAAAATCTTGAGCACAACTTCGTGCGGAGAATATTGAGCGAAAGCATGCAAATTGATTCCAAAAGCTTGTGATAGTTCGCGCGGAAGCAAAGATATTTTGTCGGGAATGTCCTTAGACTTCTTTGTAATTCTTTTGATTTCTTTGGCGGCAAACATTTTCTCAACTTCGTCAAAGATTCCCTTCTTTTTCAGCTCGTCATTAATTGTAGGCTGAACATTTTTCGACCATACAGTCTGCTCAACATCATCGATTTTTTCCCAATGCATTTGCTTCAGCTTCCTCTTGGGTCTGGAATCTGACAGGAGCTCCGCATCCAGAGGACTGGACACGCGCATTGGAGTAGCGGTGGCAGAGCTTGATGAGGACATTGGCGGAGGGGGTGGAGGAGGCGGTGGTGCTACACCACCGAAGGCAGGGGGAGGAGGTGGTGGTGGACCACCAGTGAAGCCTGGTGCTGAAGGAGGAGGAGGAGGAGGGGGAGGAGGAGGTGGACCACCACTAAATCCTGCTGGAAGCGGTGGAGGAGGAGGGGGAGGAGTACCAGAAAAGCCAGCACCTGGAAGAGGTGGAGGAGGTGGTGGTGCCTCTGTGAATCCAAGACTGTCTGCAGGTTTGGGTTCTTTTTCTCTGAGTGGAGAGTGTGAATCAGACATGTTGAGGTCCTGAACAGAATCTGACTTTTTGAAACTTCCAGCAGCAGCAGAGGGCCCAATGTTCATTTCATCAAGAGTGGGCATGGGAGGTAGTGGTGGGACGCTAGGAACGTCTTCTGTGACGTCCTCAGACACCATACTGAGAGATCCGCCAGATGCTTTTCTAAAGTGTGCCTTTTCCACTCCCGATTCACTTTTAATGCTTTTGGCAGATTTGCGTTTGTGTGATCGGTTAAGAGATGACCCGCTTGAAGATCGCGAGTGTCCAGAAAATTCTTTTGACGAAGTGGAGTCTCTAGAGACACCACTGTCTTTCGAGGTAGTTGAGCCAGCAGATACAAGACCAATAGAATTGGCATCCGCATGCTTAGATGGAGATGACGGAGATCCCTTAGCAGTCAAGCTTCTACTGAGATCAGACAAAAATGACTGAGAAATGCCAGCCACACCAGTCGCATCATCTTCTCTAGCTGCGGATCCATCTTCTTTGACGGGTTTGCCAATGTCAATCAGTTTTGCAGTCGAGTATTCATAATCGTCGTCAAAACTGAATGAGTGATCACCAGATAAATGCCTACTTGTGGTATTGGAAGTCCTAGAGGGGAAGCCTTCAATAGCTGGTTGCTGATCTTCCCATTTCTTTATCAGATCTTTGCGCTCAGCATCGTCTTCAAAATTGTAGCCCTCCAGGGCGCGAGCCTGATTCTGCAACTCGTTCAGACGATCGCGAGCCTGCCGCAGTCGAGGGCTAGGGTCTGTATCTTCATATGGTTTGCCCTCGAGCTTGTACGATGTGATCATGCGGGCAAGATGATGCTGGAGAGAGTGGATCGCTTCGCCTGACCTCCTGTCGGCCGGTGTCGAGATGGTGCTTGCCTTGAGCAGCAGCTCTGTGCTCTCGGCTTCACTTTTTTGCAACAAGGCATTATACTTGTCATTCAACTGGCGGATTTCAGTGTCCTTCTTTTCGAGAAGCTTTCGGGTGTAGGAGAGCTCGTCCTCCAGGCTGTGGATTTTGTCGTGCAGCTTGTCAATGATGCCATCCTGCCCAATGCTGAGCTGTCCTGCCATTCGATCGCGCTCTGTGAGTGCCTCCTCCATTATTTTGTGCGAGTCCTTGACCTCTTTTCGCAGCCGCTTCGCCTCGTCGTCGGTGGCCAGTCTATCCAGGATCTGCTGCATTGACATTTGCAGCATGTACGACAGGTCGCCGCCCGGGGCGACGACTGTGTCGTCAACGACGGTGGAGAGCATGCCTGAGATGAGCTGGAAGAGTTTGCCGCTGTCGTCGCCCTGGCCGCCGACCATGAGGAAGTTCTGCATGGCCGTGAGGAAGTGCTGCTCGGCAGGGGTGCCCTTGACGTTTGCCGAGATTTCCTTGGCAATGACGACCGGGTCGTGCAGCTGTCTGGCGTGGGACTCATTGTCGATGGCGACCTCTTCTTCGTAGTCGAGCTGGGCGTCGTCGTCGTACTTTTGGATCTGGGCCGTGATGGCCTCCTGGTTCATGTCCTGCATAATGGTGGCAATCTCCATGAGTCTGCAGCGCTTGAACTCGGACCGGTAAAACTGGCGGATTTTGAGTTCCGGCTCGTTGGCGAGAATGTTGTTGATCATGACGAGCGTGGAGACCGAGTACTCAATAATGTTGTTCTCGACGCTGGCGCCGCCCTTGCGGAACTCGCCCTTGGCGCCGACCTTGGAGCCAAAGACGCCTCTGCCGGTGATGCCCTTTTCGACGGCGGAGAGCCACGACTCGAAGCGCGGGGAGTACATGCTGAGCTTGAGGCCGTCGAGCGCCTTGAGGATGCTGTCGTGGCCGTTGTACTGGGCGGCCTCGGGCCACGACATGAGGAAGACGGAGATGTCTGTTGCAAACTTGCGGGTGTTTATGCGCTCGGAGAGCAGCGACTGCACAATGGCCGGGATGACGATGGGCGACTGGAGGATGCGGATGGCGCCCTCGGGGACGTTGCAGACGGACTGCAGGCAGCGGATGAGCTGGTACTCCTGCTTGAGGGACGTGTCGGTGGCAGACTCGGTGGTGCTGTTGACGTTGCGGAGGACGGTTGCGAGGGCGACGTGGCCCTGGAGCTCGAGGAACGCGTTGACCCAGCCGAGCTGCTCTGTGCGGAGCGAGACCCAGAGGTTCTCGAGCTGCTTTTCGGAGATGGTTTCGTCGAGGAGCTTCTTGACGTAGAACTCCGGGGAGGACTCGTCGTCGCTCTTGCGCTTTGCCTTTTTGGACTTGGAGAGGGCCTGGTCTGCGCGCATGTTTTGCTGGATGAGGACAATCTTCTTTTGCAGCGGGTAGTTTTTCATGGCGGCCTTTGCCTCGTTGGGGAGGTTGTCAAAGTTGCGCGACGCCATGAGCGCGTCGAACTGGCGCTCGACCTGCTCGGGGTCGGCGAGGTCGGCGGACGTGGACGCGGAGACGATGGAGAAGCGCGCGTCGTCGTCGTACGAGTAGACCGAGCCGCGGTCGCTGGCGCGGGTGGAGGGCCGGGCGATGGCCGCGGCGACGGGCGTCGGGTTGAAGCCGCGGGGCAGCGAGAAATTAGAGGACGTGGGCGAGCCCGAGGAGGCGATGGAATAAATAGAGTTTGTGTGCGAGCGGGAGGGCGACGGCGGGGTCGGGGCCGAGTTTGCGCGGTCGAGCTGCGAGCTGAGCGAGACGGTCGACATGTTTGCCGTGGCGGTTGGCAGCTGCGGGACGCGCTGCTGCTGCGGCATGGGCGGAATGGGCGCGGAGATTTTTGGCGCCGGCAGAAAGGCCGATCTAATGGACGACGCCGACGACGGCTTTTTGAACGACTTGGACGAGCCCGACGACGGGCCGCGGGCGGCCGGGGGCTTTGCGAGCTCCTCGTACGGGATGGAGTAGGCGCTGTCGGCGAAGGAGCCCTTCCGGCTGCGCGAGGAGTGGTGCGCAGAGACGTTGGACGTCACCTGGTGCAGGCCCACGCCGGCGTCGGCCGGCGCGTGCGAATGCGACCCCCTTCGATGGTCGACCATGTTGGGCACTGAGCGCTGTGGTAATTTACAACAAGACTGGCGACGCAAGCACGCGAGACGCAGTTTCTTCAGGGGGGATGGAGAGTGAAGAAGTGCAGAGTGGTCAATGTGGGTGGTGTCAAATGCGGCGTGGGATGTGAAATTAAGGGAGGCACCGTCAGCCGATGGGGCCACAACGGCGCGGCCAGCGCCAGCGGCTGGGCAACGCGCTGGGCAACGCGCTGGGCAGTCAGTCAATATCGCTACAGATGCGTTGCTTGAGTGGCCGCGCTCTCCTGGGCTGGCGCGCACAGGCTCGGCGTGCGGTGCGCTGGCCGCTGCAGGTGTCGCACTTGCAAACGTTGCAAAATTTGCCAGCTTTACCACCGTGCGGGTTGCCAGTGCGTTTACAAAATGCCCGGCAACGAGCAATATTTTGCACGATGCTTCTGAGAACCGCTGCTGGTAACCGTTGAGAACGCTGAGAACCTGGGAACCGCTGAGAACCTGAGAACCGCTGAGAACCGCTGACAACCTGGGAACCGCTGACAACCTGAGAACTGCTCCAGCGGGCCCGAGCACGCCAGGACCACGCTCGACGCGCAATTCCAGCTGCCCCAGCAAACGGCGGCCAAGAGCGTCAGCTGTGTTCCGTCCTGGTTTACGGCGAGGCCACTGGTAGCTCGCGGTCGCTGCCGCCTCGGAGGTGCCGTTTTGCATGCTCACAGCCCTTGGCGTCTGTTTCTTCTCCCCACCGAACTGCTCACGTTCGCAGCTGCGCACCGCTACCGCAACCTCGTCCTCGTCCTCACTTTGCATTCGTCTCCATGCTCGGCAGCGTTCCGATGCGTTTGACCCAATTGGGCAACGATCGGCATTGTGCTTTTGACAGCAGCACAGCGCATGTCTGGAGCGGTTCAAGTCTAGCAGTCTTTGTGTGCGCGCGACAGACAAGTGCGTAGTGCCATGGGCGTGCTACGGTTGCAGTGGCTGCCACTCCGTCACTAGCTCTCACCGACTGCAGTTCGTGGGTGGTTTGCAACTAGTCAGGCCAAAAGCTGCCGACGCTAAATAATCCAAATCGCGATTATGAACCAAACCCACAGCCACAGCCACAAACCAAACAGACCGGTTTATGGCTTTCAGAGTCGGTGCCCTGCCAAAACTGTTTGTGCTTATCAGTGTTGCACCTGATTGATAAGCAATCCTTTAACCCAACCACCGCCACTTCGACACCAACAAGTATCTGCAAAATGGCACTTCGTCTGACTCGTCTTTCTCAGTTGGGCAGAACAACGTCCGCTCAGCCGGTGACACTAACAGACAGTGCCGGCGACACTGATGCATCTCCAGCTGCAACGCACGTGTCGTCACTGCATGCCCAGGAACCGGTCGTCGAGCCTCCTCCCGACGGCGGGCTGACGGCCTGGCTGCAGGTCGCCGGTGCCTTCTTTGCTGTGCTCAATTCCTGGGGCTATGTGAGCGCCTGGTCCACCTTCCAAGACTACTTCGCACAGGAGCTGCTCAAAGACACTCCAACGTCGACCATTTCTCTTGTGGGTTCGGCACAGGGCTTTTTCATGATGAGCGCGGGCCTCATTGGCGGGAGGCTAGTAGACATGGGCTACTTGAAGCCGCTGCTGTATGGAGGTGTCTTCCTCATGGTGTTTGGAGCAATGATGACGTCCTTTTCTACCAAGTTTTATCAAATCTTTTTGGCACAGGGCATATGCCTTGCCATAGGCTCGGCCAGCGTGTTTATCGCCTCAGTCACCGTGGTTGGACAGTACTTTAGTACAAAGCGCATCACCGCTTTGAGCCTGTCGGGAAGCGCGTCGTCCATCGGCGGTGTCATCTTTCCACTAATGGCTAGAAGCCTAATCAGCAAGGTAGGCTTTCCTTGGGCAATGAGGACCGTGGCGTTTTTGATGCTGCTCATGCTGTCCTTCACTGCCCTGGTAATGAAAAGCAGGGTCCCACCACGCGTCAAAGGTAATTTCATCGACTGGGGATCGTTTCGCGATTTTGACTTCTTGATGACTGCCCTCGGTACTCTTTTAGGAGGAGCAGGTACATTTTCCTACATGTTCTACGTTGATACCTATGCTGACAGCACCAATATTTCTCCGGAGCTTGTTCCATACATGATTGCAATCCTCAACGCTGGCGCCATTCCCGGACGCATTCTACCAGGATTCGTAGCAGATAGAGTCGGTTCCTACAATGTGCTCATTCCCTGCATTTCTGCGTGTATTATTCTTGCATTTAGCTGGATTGCTGTTAAATCCCTTTCCGGTCAAATTGCCTTTGCCGTTGTGTATGGCTTTTTTTCTGGTTCATTTCTCGCTCTTATCCCGCCAGTGTGGTCTGCGCTTACTCCAGACATCAACAGACTCGGTGCACGAACAGGGCTTGGCTTGTTTCTGTATTCCTTTGCGTTCTGGCTTGCAGGCCCTGTCACAGGTGAATTGATCTCGAAGGGTCAAAACGGCTTCATACGGCCGCAGGTCATGGGTGGTTGCTTATGCTTTGGCTCTCTTTTTTGCCTGTCAATCGTGCGTTTTCACAGGCAACCCAAGATTTTGAAGAAGATCTAAAAATCGAGTTAACATTCGTTTATCTACAGCTTGTATTTGATTTACGTCCAAATATCGATTCGAAGAGACCTTCCCTAGACAACAACTATTTTGTAAATGGCTGAGTTTTGGAGTTTTCATTTTTTTGGCTCCCTTTCTCAAGTGTGGTGCTGTACAGGCACAAATATAGGTGGAATTAATATTGATATGTTTCAAGCACTTAGTTACAAGAACAATTGTTATTAAAAAGTTATAAAGATTAAAAAATTACAAAATATATCGGAAAGTTGGTGCCTTATCTCCCATGTCTGTGATTTGAGCGTCGGTATACTTGGCGACCTCTTCAGGGGAAAGACGGTCCTTCTTATTGTTCTGGCTCTTGAGATACCAGTAGTTCAGAGCAGCAGGAACCATGGCACCAAGAATGGTGATACCAACGGAAAATCCGAAACCAAGTGGATAAACAGGAGCTTCCTTAGCCAAATAAATGTTGGAACCAATAGGACCTCCTGCAACAGAACCCATCATCATGTAGAAACCAATGGCAGCAGCACGTTTGGTAGGATTCGGGTTGTTGACGGCACACCACGATCCAAGAACAGGTGCCTGAGCATTGTAACCAGATGCAGCCAAGAAGATGGCAAAATAACTTACACCTGGAATATTAGGGTGGTGGGTTGTGATCCATAAGATGATAATACCAATCAAACCAACCGTGTAGCAGAAAATAATAGGAACCATTCTCTGCTTAGTGCGGTCTGCCCACCAGGAAACGGAGACAGTCAAAATGGTTGCTGCAACATATGGGGGAGTACTCAAAGCCTGGGCTCTGACGGCAGTATATCCAAGATTCTTCACCATGGTTGGCAGAGTGTAAGAAAGAGAGTATGTTGCAACACCAGCGGCAGTGAACAAACATCCGAGGAGTAACACACTTGGGTCCTGGAGTACCTTGAGAAGATCGTGGAAACTGAACGTCTCTGCCTGAGCTACTGGGCCTGCAATGTATCGCTGTCTAAGCTTGATGTAACGGAACTCTTCATTGGATAAACCCCACATGGATTCTGAGTCTTGGGGGAGACCAGAAATGACAATGTATCCACAAAGACCAATACCGATAGTGATGATGCCCTCGATAAAGAAAATCCACTGCCACGACTCATAGCCACCATTCCCGTCAAGATTGTGAATACCGTACGCAAGGACACCAGAAAATGCACCGGCTAGAGTGTTAGCGCCGTAGAAAATACCCATTCTCTTGGTGATCTCTTTTGGAGTATAGTAGCAAGACAAAATATAATAGGCACCAGGGTAGATCGCCGATTCAAATACACCCAGAAATACACGAATAGCAAGATAATCGTGATAGCTTTTAACCCAGGTGGTGCACATGGAAACAACACCCCACAAGGTCACCATGGTGGACAAGACCAGACGAGGGCCGTATTTTTTGATTCCAATACTGGCAAAAGGTTGAAAGACACCATATGGAAAGAAAAAAATCATGAGTGCAAGATTGAACTGAGTGCCAGTCATGTTGATGGCTTCAAGAAAGCCAAAAAGTTTAGCATTACCGGCGTTGGACTTGTCGATTGAGCACCATAGGTAGCACATACTAAGATATGGAATAATACGCAGATCGAGTTTCCACATCAGTCTACTCCTCTCCTTAGCATTTTCACTAAAATATTGCTCAAGCTGCTGGTATTCGGCATAATCATCATCGATTTCGGCCATGATACCTTCACTTGGGCCACTGGAGGTGATCTCCAGATCTTTGACACCGATTTCTTCCTTGTTGATGGACATGTTGTAAAGAGGTGAGTTGTTATGCTTCAACAGCCGGTGACATTTGCGTTTATATATGCATATGTGTGACAGCTGTCGTTATCTTTTGACGTCGCATCAAGATCCCGTTTAATCTTTGATATCCAAAGAAAGATTTTGAGCAGGCGGGTCTTACTATTTGCGACAAGCGCATCCCAACTGCCAAATTCAGGCGGCAGCCTTGGCTGCCATTTGAGGGCCGTCGCATGCTGAAATCGAGGCGCCATGATAGTGTTCGTGCAGGAGATTACACTGAATGAGCGCGTCGGCGCTGCATTCCGTGTGGCAATACTGCAAGATAACAGCCAGGCGCTGGCCAATGAGACATGAGGCATTTTTTACTTTTGATTTGTGCTAGATAGGCAAGTATTGCCAAGCATAAATAGATTACACTCCCCCGATGTCCCGACACTGACCAGTGATTGCAAATTTCGGGGGTCCATTCCGACAGCTTTTTTGTTTCGTATCGCGTAAATGGCTCACTCGAAATCTAAGAATGCTTGCATCAGCTGCCAACACAGGAAGCAACGATGCGACGGTGGCAAGCCTTGCTTTCGCTGTATCAAACTCGCCAAGGTGTGCGAGTTTAGCAGCACCAAACCGGTACCTGTTCCAGGAGACTCCGACAATAAGCTAGACGCCATATTGTCTGTGCTTCAAAATTTAGATGCTCGAATCAGCCAGGTAGAGGGCAACCGCGCTGACCAAGACGACTCTGTAAAAGTAGAGGCGCCAAAGGAGTCACCGATGCAGACTTCACCTGTTGCTCAAATTTCGCCAAATTCGCACATTCCACCAGTGCACTCTAACGGTTCCACAACTCATGTCTCGCCAGCAGGGCCGTCTGAGGGCCAGGCCCATGACCGAGTGATGATCAGCCAAATGTCGCTTAATGTGTCGCCCATGATGGCCATAAAGAATATCATGAATAGAGGAGAGCCAGCAAAAACCAAAGAGTCCACTAAGATCAGCTCGCCACTTCGTCTTCTTGGAGAACTCAATTCCAATGGCGATGCCTGGACAACGGATCCCGTATCCCTCAATATACTCAACATTAATCAGGCTCAGCAGCTGGTCAATATTTATTTTGAATCATGCCATCCAATGGCTCCACTGCTCACTAAAGAGATATTTCAGGATGCATCTATAGTACGAGGTCAGTCAACTCTACTTTTTCTTACAATATTATCTGTCGCGTGCAGGTTTGCCCCTACTTCAATGATTCACAGTTCTGTTTACTCTGACTTAATATTGCTTCTGGACTACCACATATCACAGATTGTTCTCTATTCTACAGATGAAGTCAATGCAGAATTGGAAGTTATGGAGGCCTTCCAGATTTACGCTCACTGGATGCCTATCTCAAAACGAGTGCCATTTGGAAAGCGGTCAGCCTGGAATATGATAGGCTTAGCAATTCGTTGGTCGAAATGCATTGGGTTAGAAAACCGTGTATCAGGGGCATTTTCTAATCTGAATGCTAATCCCACAAAGGCTGATTTTCGCAATCTGAGAGTTCTCTTAAATCTTATAAGTCTTGACTACCAATTTATGCTTTCGTCGCGAAGACCAGTCTCCATTGATCCCACACCATTCGTTCCTATAGGAAAGAAGTATATGCTACACCCAAACAGCAATCCTGAAGATGTGAAGTTAATTGCTCTAAGTGAACTTGCTCTCATTTTCCACTCGGCGTTTGATCAGAGTGGAATTTCTGGAAAGCTTGACTGGTCTTCGCTAAGCCTTTTAAATTTTAGACTGGACGAATGGGAATCCAACTGGAAACATGCCTTTGACGGACATGTATCATTGAGACTCAACCTCGCTCAGATCCCATTCACCTCGTTAAGGTGGTATAGGCTAGCGCTTAATACTCTTCCTTTACGACTGTTGTTTTCTGCAGATAACGCAATACCGCCTTTGAACAACCATGGATTGGAGTGTCTTAACCGCAGCATCAATTCTGCAGCCGAAATGTTGGCGTGCTTCTTGACTCACAAAGAGAAGGAAAGCGTCCAATTGGATCGAAAGGACTTTGTCAATAACCAGTGGACAAACTACGTTGTTAATGCAAAGCTGGTTTCCAATTTTCGATTTTCCATTGATTCCTACTGGATATCTCATGTTTTTGCAATTTCGTTTTTGTGTGTACTGTATTCAAGAGGAATCATCAACGACAATTGTGAATGTTTGATTACTATGGAAAATGCATCCGCATTTGTTTCTACGACACAACCAATTGCACCCAGCACATCTTCGCTGTTGGTAAAACTACTTGGAGTTGGCAGAGAGATTTTTTCCTCAAGCAATTATCTCAACTCATGGTGGCACCAGCATCTTTCAGGGCTTGCGGAAATTGTAAATGATATTTATGACTCTATGATGCAATGTACTACCATGCCAAACTCTGCTGTGAACGAAATATTCGACATTCCAGTAAATATGGTGGTGGACTGGGACTCTGTGCTTGCTAGTTACTCTACGTCAGCTTTCGGAGAAGCACCCTTCGGTTGATAAGGGAACTTTTCATTCCAGTGTTTTGCGATTTCTTCTCTTGTAGCGAACCATACATCTTCCTTAGATTTAGCATATTCAAGAAATTTTCTTAAGCCAGCGATACGTCCAGGTCGGCCAGCAATACGCGAGTGTAAACCAATGCTCATCATTTTTGGACGTCCGGCAGAGCCCTCACGATACAGCTCATCAAAAGAGTCTTTCAGATAGTCTGCAAACTGATCACCAGTAACATAAGCCTGATAGCCAGCGTTTTTGTAGTCGTTGGTGTCCATAACATATGGAATTATCAGTAAACCTTGGTCTTCACTTCCACCTGGATAAGGAATCCAATAGGGCAAATCATCAGCGTACGAATCAGAGTACCAGAGCAACGGCAGCTTCATATCCAAAAATGTCTTGGCCAACAACGACAGAGATCTCTCTGAGGCTTTGCTGCTAATCATTCCGTAGTACCAGCCACGAGGAGGTTCACCGGTTGTCTTAGTAATCGCCTCAACGCATTTGTGAATGTTTTCTATTTCTTCTTCAACGGTCCACTCCGAGCGATCCACCCATCTCCAACCATGCGAACCAACTTCATGGCCGTCCTTTTTCAAACGATCGGCAACTGCTGGGTTGAGCAACAGAGCTTTGCCAACAGCAAACGCGGTGGCCTTGACATCATACTCCTTCAGCAAGCGGAGGATTCTCCAAACACCGCTCCTTGAGCCGTATTCGTAGAGCGATTCCATGTTGACATTTCGCTGTCCATCTGTCAATGGCGAGACACCAGGACCAAGTTCGCTGGCCAAGGTTTCGGTGGTAGAGTCTCCGTTAATAGGGGTGACTTCACTACCTTCCTCGTAATTTAACACGATTTGGATTGCAATCTTTGCATTTCCAGGCCACTGGGGATCCATTGAATCTTCACCGTAGCCCACAATGTCTCGGGGACCATACTCCATAGAATTTGGCATTTTAAAGTTCACAGTTAGTTTACACAGTTAGCAAAGACGAGGAAGGTTATATAAAGCAGTCAGGAACCATTTCTATGGACCATTTGGGTGGTTAGATAAACTATTTAGATAGCGGTTCACCAGTTTGGGCACACCAGCCCGAAAGACGCCGACCGACGCCGACAGCATCGGAACTGTCTCCGACAAATGCAAGATAAGAGTCCCGATATGGACCGCCAGACCACAAGAAAATACTATGCTAGCACGTTCATTATAAACATATATAAGTTTCTAGACTACTCTTTTTTTCAAATAAACTGCATTTTTCTTCTAGCATCAGTGATCCACCATGACTATTAAGGCTAAACCATTCGAAGAGGGCATTCTTGTCCCGCTCCCGTGCTTTTTTGACAGCAACGGCGACGTAGATTACGAAGCCTACGCAAAACATATTAAAGAGGTTTGCAACGATGGAGTGTTTCCAGTAGTTTCTGGCTCAATGGGCGAAGCAGTCCATCTCGATAGAGAGGAGCGAAAACAACTGATCAAGACCGCTAAGCAGGCGATGCATGAAATTGGAAAAGACGACGTCCCGGTTATGGCTGGTGCCGGTGCCTGCTCAACAAGAGAGTCTCTTTTGTTAGCCAAAGATGCCGCCGAAGCAGGAGCTGATTCGTTGATTGTGATCCCACCAGGTTACTACGCTGGTGCTCTTGGACCAGAAGCTCTTAAAACTTATTTTTTGGATATTGCTGAAGGCTCGTCACTACCAGTCTACATGTACAACTTTCCAGGTGTTTCAGGAGGCATTGACATGTCCAGTGATCTGATTGAGGATATTGCTCGCAATAGTGCAAATATTTGCGGTGCAAAATTGACCTGCGGTTTGGCAGGAAAGCTCGGCCGTGTTGCGCAAGCTACAAAGAGATTGCCAGAGCCAAGAACCACCGGTGTCCCCTTCACATGTATGGCTGGATTTATTGACTTTCTGCTGCCTGCATTGTCTGTTGGTGGCAAGGGCTCTGTGACTGGTGTACCAAATTTTGCCCCCAAGACATGCATGAAGCTTTGGCACCTCTGCAAATCGGAAGACAAGAAAGATCAACAAGAGCTTGAGGATCTTCACTACCTTGTGTCAAGAGCCGACTGGGCTGCTTCATCAGCGGGAATCGCAGGCATGAAGGCGCTCCTCCACTCTTTGAAGGGCACCGGCCCTAATCCAAGGAAACCTCTGCTCCCATGCACACCAGAACAAGCTGATAAGTTCATCAACAACCCAGCAATTCAGGAAATCCTCAAGTACGAAAGTACTTTGTAATAGTGTAGTCTAGACAGCGCCACTACAATAAAAATGTTGACGATATGAACATTAATTACAGTAGCATGTACAGTTCTTCTTACTCTGCATAACTCTGCAAGTTGAATGCTGTGGAGATATTTACAAGCTGCGTCCTCATGCAGAACTTCTGTATGAATCCTCTGCAGCGTGTCATTGGTGAGAGATAGTAGCCAAGGACGTCCATTTCGCTCCGGCGAGGTTATGAGAAACACCGTGCCCGAGAAATCAGCAGCCAACTGATCACTGGCCAACAATGGAGACGTACAATGTATCGCACATCCTCGATAAGGAATTTTGGCACTTCTGATTGACAGAATTTAAACAACAAATAGTTGTATGGAAGTAACATTCTTATCAAAGCGCCATTGACGAAAGTATAAGGATGAAAGTAGCAGAAGGCACATTTTCTTTCAGTTCTATTACTCAGTCAGCAATGCTGTTTTCATGGGAGCCAGCTTATTTGCCATGAGCCTGGGCCGCCACAAATTGCAGAAAGCCGTTGAAATCGGGAGCATTTCATCTATCGTATCTGTGATTGCCCCAAATGCCTTATCTTCTCAAAACAGCTAATCTCGCAGCTCAGATTACTAGCCAGTGTGCCTTGGCGACCGTTGGCAATGCCGACTGGTTGGTCAATCGCCGACATTGCATATCTTCCGGATTTGGCAATTTAATTTGTGGTTATCGATTGGTTAATGCGTGGCCACACCTTATCGTCGCCGACACCATCCCGACACTGCAGCCAAGTCCCGACAGCATTGGCGCCAAGCGCTGCGTGCCAAGCCAACCACAGTCGCAGTACGCTCCAGACGCAAAGTTATCAGTCCGACGCATTCCCCGACAGCTTGTGATAGTGGTTGGGCAAACGGCAATCAGCCGGGCGGTTTGAGCCTTCTATTAGCTAGCTAATAATTTGATATAAAAGGCATTGCTGTCGGCTTAAATAGTTGCGCGTTCAACTGCTCCAGCACAAAATCAAAAATGTCACCCTCAGCATTACTCACAGACGACGTCAAGCAATTGGTTGAAGATAAACCAGCCCTCTATCCCGACTACCTGCCATTCTACGATCCTTTGGAAAAGGTCAAGGACCAGGGTCCATTTGAGCACCACGATGCAGGATTAAGAGCCGATCCAAAGCTTCCCAACATTACCGCTCGTGCCAAAAATGTCAAAAACTTGTCGCCAAACATCGGCGTCGAGATTGAGGGTCTTCAGTTGTCGGAACTTGACTCCGCCGGTCTTGATGAAATCGCACTTCTCGCTGCTAAG
Organism: Limtongella incommunis; assembly: GCA_003706695.3. Lineage (NCBI taxonomy): Eukaryota > Fungi > Ascomycota > Dipodascomycetes > Dipodascales > Trichomonascaceae > Limtongella > Limtongella incommunis. The sequence goes on from PPME03000007.1 coordinate 63,359, forward strand.
AAGGGAGTCATTGTTCTTAGAGACCAGGAATACGCCAAGATTGGCTTTGAGCGCCAGCAGAAGATTGCCGAGCACTTTGGTCCTCTGCACATTCACGGCTGGGCTCCACATCCAAGAGCCGGACCACCAGAGTTCATGATCATTTACGATGATAAGGACGATTTGCGTGTCCGCAAGTCGTGGAAAGGTCAGTCGCCCATTCAATTTCACTTTGACCAGTCTGCCGAACCTCAACCACCATGCACCACTATTCTCTGCATGTTGGAATGTCCTAGCAACGGCGGTGGTGACACCATTTTCTGCAGCGGTGTTGGTGCTTACGAGCGTCTCTCACCAAAGTTCCGTAAGAGACTCGAGGGCCTCAGATGTGTCTACTCAAACAAGATGGTCGCCAACTTTGAGGTTTCCAACAACGGCGAAAAGGCCATTCAAAGAAGAGGTGTCATGACATCCATCCACCCAATGATTGCCGTTCACCCAGTCACCAAACAAAAATCTTTGTACATTAACCCGGTCTACACTCAGGCTATCGTTGGCATGCAAAAGGAGGAGAGCGATGCCCTTTTGCAGTTCCTTTACAACCACATTATGAGAGGACAGAACTTTCAATGCAGAGTGAGCTATGAGTCCGGTACTGTTGTCATCTGGGACCAGAGAGTCACCATCCACTCTCAAACTCTTGACTATCCTCTTGACGTTGGTCGTCGCCATGCATTCCGCTTGACTCCTCTTGGAAACAAGCCAATCCCTGCCAAAGAAGACGAAGATGACGAGATGTTGGACGCATACCTCTATGAGTAAGCCCAACCGCTATTCATCGATATGTTTTTATGATTATTACGTAGGGAACTTTTAAATATTCTGTAGTTGAAAATAAACTATAGCAACTCATTTTTTCACGGATTCTCAAAGCTCATTTTCAAAGTGAGCATGGCGCAACGCCAATGAGATAATTGGTGCAACTAGCCTTTGCCGATTTAGGAATTATCACAATCCGCCCAGTAGTAACCATTATATTAGTCAGGTTGAAAAATCTTGTAACACTTGAGAATGTCAGATAAATGTCCTGTTGACCATTCCAAGCTACCCAAGGACCATCCTTTTCTCTCGAAAGATAATGCGACTGAAGCGGCATGTCCTGTCAATCATGAATCCAGAAAAGCGTTTATAGAGAACTGCTCTTCGGAGCGAATGGATGTCGAATCTGGCAATGCCAGCGCTTCTAACAGCATTCCAGGCCTTTCTAACGAGCGTGAGGTTTCGTCCATTCCAAGAGCCGACACAGGTAAAAACTGGATATACCCAAGCGAATCGCAATTTTTCAAGGCGATGAAGAATAAGAATTTTGATCCCCAGGTGCAAGATATGAAGCCCATCATCCCCATTCACAACGCTGTTAACGAACGTGTTTGGAGACAGATCCTTCAATGGGAAGATGGTAAAAACACAACGTGTTTGGGCCCTGAGCTGGTTCGCTTCGAGGGCGACGCTTCCAAGGTGACACCAAAGGCCCGTTTCAACATGTTTGTGAACGGCTGGACGAAGCCTTTTGATAGACATGACTGGTTAATACGCCGATGCGATGGTACCGAAATTGAGTATGTTATTGATTTCTATACTGGCAGTTCAAAGTACACTGATTTGCCATCTTTTTACATCGATGCCCGCCCCAAGCTGAACTCGTTCGAAGGAGTCAAAATGAGGCTTGAAAGTTTGTTCAAGTGATCACAAAGTTTAAAATATTTATAATTTGTACATATAACGGAATGCAAAGTCGCCATCCTATTGTTCCACCATCTCTCTTGTAGAATTCACAATTATTATTTTCGTTTTCATTTTATTACGTGAATTTCCGCATTGCTGAAATTTCGCCTTGGCCACATTTCAAGCAACTTTTCACAGCTATCCGACACTTGAAATCTTCACAAAACCACAAAACTTTGCTTAAAAATGTCATTTCTTGGTCTCGGAGGAGGTGCCCCATCTGGCCCTGTAAACTCTCAAAAACTCACTGCTGCTGAGACTGAACTCGATCTTGTCACCGACATGTTTAACAGACTTATTGAGTCTTGCCATACTAAGTGTATCAACTCCTCCAACTACACTGAATCAGAGTTGAATAAGACTGAATCGCTCTGTCTCGACCGCTGTGTTGCCAAATACTTTGATGTTAATACTAAGGTTGGTGAGCATATGCAAAAAATGGGGGCTAACTTTATGCAGAGTAGACCATAAAGGTTTCTCAAACTTGTAAATAGTCATGATCGTTAGAAATGTGTAAAATAGCTTATATTTAGCTCATTTGTTTATGGTATTGATCCTCAAATATTTTCTACATTTTTCTTCAAAACCTTCTCTGTGTATGCCCTTGTAATACTCATGTTGCAGAACACACATCCTTGGATAAGAACGTTCGTATCAGACAAGCTTCATATTTTTTGCAAATACAAAAGATAGCCCTAGTATCACTTGAATCCCCCATAATCCGAATAACACTGCTGAAACTCTGCACATACTTTCTGTAAAATTGTTGAAACTATTATGTAGGTCAACGATCGCTGCTGATTTAATATCTTCAATCGTAGTAGAAAATTTTGTGAGTCTAGGGTATTTGACAAGAGCCATTGCAATTGAAGGACTCGCCATTGTCATATTAAGAGCAGGTAGTCCTAGGTTAGCAAAAGCATTGTTCCATACAACATTCTGAACGCCAATTTGATGGCCGACATTTTTAATCACATCTCCCATGACTTTATTTACTTCATGATTGAAAGCAGTCTCTGTAGTGTTGATCATTGTATTCACCGAGTACACCCAGGCATTAATAGAGTTTGAACTGGAAGTTAAGTTCTCCACAATTGCAACGCTTCCAATAATCACCCTTTGACAAATAACAAGTAAGAACCCTAACATGCTAATCGCAAGTAAGAACAAAGATTCAGAGTTGAAAACATAAAATGTAAACCACCTTACTAATATTCTCATTTTCTCTTGCCGGAACAACAAAGAGACTTTATAGCCCAGAATACTTGCCACTGGTCTGATAGCCTGTATAATCATGTACAAGGCATCAGGAGAGTAGGCAAATTCCTGACTGGTGTGAGCAAGATTCACCAATTGCTGCCAGCCAAGAATTTCGACAAAGATAAATGGCACAGCACTCGACAGTGCACAAACAGCAAGCAACACTGACATTTTTCGGCCTCCTGAAGTCGCCTGGTTTGTTAAAGTAGAGTATAGCTCATCTTCAGGTAGCGCACCAACACTACTATTGAAATAGAAGGTGATATTGGAGCCGAAATCAATCTCTTGTATTCTTGCAGACGCATCCCAAATCAGAGTTTTTATATTCTCGGAAGAGTTTGCATACAGACCTTCAAATTTAGTAATTGCCGGTTCCAGGCTCACCGTGGTAGGTGTTGGAGCCTCAAGGTCGAGAATTTTGGACAATGACAAGTTTGCAACATCACCAATGCTCACTGTTGAATAAACGTTCGATGAAGTGGTCAATAAATCAGCCAGCTCGTTCAATGTTTTCGTTATGTTGTTCAGGTCTGTTTGAAGCGTACTGGCATTGCTTGCAAGATTTGTGTGAAACCAAGCATTGTTGGCTGAAGTGATGTCTTTCTCCAAAGTAGCTGAAAGCAGTGTCGCCTTGGAAAATGACTGATTGAAAATCGAATAAGCACCCTGAAGACTATAATTCAAAGATTCTAATGAGGCATTGCATGCACCCAAAGAAAAAATATTAGCATATTCAATCGCGTTGTTGAGATCATTTAGACGCAAGTGCAAAATTTCAGTGGTATTTATAAATTTATACATTTCTTTCAGTGAGAATCTGCAATTGTTAACTGATGAAATGTAAAGAGTTTGAAAAAGTGTCACATAAAGAATGCAAAGAATGAACACTAGCGAGTATCTATTGATGATGACTCTCAAAAGTCTTGAAATTTGTCCTTCATAAGCCAGGACCTCCGGTTTAAATCTTGGTAAATTCCAGCTTTCAATCAATTTCGTCTGCTTTTGCAATTTGCGCGGGCTGTCGTCCACAAGTGTTTTGCCTGAGCACATCTTTTCAGCTTTAGCATTATTTTTGTCATGCTCATCAAAATTTTCCCGACAGGACTTTTGTCTTTCTTTCCCCTTTGATTTTTTCCTTCTCTCTTCTTCAGCTTCTGTGTAGAAAGACGTCAGTGTGGGTGAAGGGCCACCAATTTTTAAAATATTCATGACTTTAAAATGTCGACAAGCTAAAGATAATGAATTTTGGTTTCCTTTAAATAGATTCAGTGTCGGGCATAAAAAAATTCGATCATCTTTACCTCAATCCTCATTGTCGTTTCTGGAATGAGGATACGATACGTGTGTAAGGTTTTAGATTTGCTAACTAATGTTCATCACACAGAAGTCATAATATCCCCAAAAATATCGCGTACTTAATACTGTATCCCGTTTTTTTATAGTATCTCAGAGTTCTGCGGGCCGAAATGCCGAGACTAACCATCACCCATAAGCTGGCAAGGGCTAAACCTACTGACTTAGGACATACGAGACAGAACGAGCGATAGATAGCTATCTCTGCACTGTAATGAGGGCATGCAATTTGATTAGACTGAAATAGGGGTGATTTTGGAAACTCGTATTTTTTCGTGTGCCTCAGCTCATAGTGAGCGCGCGCCTGAAGCAATGAGGCAAGAATGAATTGAAATACTGCAAAAATTATCATGATATCGTGAGGAGAATTGTGATATCTAGATTCAACAATGCATAGCGCTATTGATGAATAGAAAAAGATGCCCACGGCATAATGAAACACATGCATGGAAGACGACGACTTGGGTTCAAGAAAGCACTCGAGGAGACGCCGCGTTGACTGGAAAAACATCATAATTATTAATGCCCTGGTAGATAATGGGGCATTCTGAAAGTAGGCAAAGTATTCAGCTATGCAATACAGCGTCGACAGTGCGTAAAAATGCCAAAAATAGGACTTTCGGACTTTGAGGGAATACATCCAATTGAGACTTGTTCTCATCAGGAGCGGCCATGATTCAGCCTGATTCTTATCTGCCAAATTCACCTTGCCATAGTCCAACAGCGGCTGCAATAAAGGAGTTATTGAAACGACAACAATGCCTAGACTCAATGCAAGCAGCATGGCACATACCGTCCAATATAGAAAGGAAATAGCTTCTGAAGTAATTGCACCATCGCACCACAAATACATTACGCTGCCTAAGCACACTATGCCTCAAAATTCAAACTTGAGCAAACTTGTCAGATCTGTTTTGGTCACCGTTTGGCCACTGCTTGGCGACCATTAATTAAACCCACATATCATATTGAAAAGTCGCAGACTGCAGGACAAGAATAGAAAATGGCGGTTCTTTATTTTGCAGTAGTAATTCTATAGTTAATCAAATAAAAATAGCGGCAATATCTTTTAATCTCTGGCAAACGTCTTCCGCTGCTTTCAACTTGTCTGAGTGTGCACTATCCCTCAGGGTGTTGTTGTGCTCCATTCGGAAATAACCGACAGCTTGACTTCTCATCTAGTCAGCAAGCTGCTGGAACAGAGGTAATATCAATGCCGGAAGCCAATGCGACGGACGAACAGTCTTCTCTCAAAGGTCAGCCTACCGATGATGGTAACAAGTTAACCAGTCCTGTCCAGACAGAGCAATTGTCTGCAGAGAAGGAATGTGCACCGGAGGACCAAGAAGTAGCAACAGAGCTTTCTGAAGAGTCAGCTGAGAAGCCTGACGAAATAGCGCAAGTAGAAGAACAACATCAGTTGTCTTCCGGACTTACAATAAACAAAAGTGGTGAAGATACTAATGGTGAAGCGAGGGAACCTACTCAAGATGAATCTCCAGTGTCATCAGACGAGCCAGTTAACGAGCCGAGAGATGGAGAATCCGTAAAAGAGGGCGCCCAGGATGAGGATTCTGTTCCGCGAGAGGAAAATGCCGAAGAATTGGGTGAGGATTCTGTGAAGGATATTCGAGATACACAAGGAGCACTGGAATTGCAGCCGGAGACGGATGATGAAGAACAGGGCGATGAGGAAGCGGAAGATGAGGGTCAGTCTTCCGAAACTTCAGAGGAAGATGAGGAAGAGGAAGAAGCAATGCCCAGGCTACGATATAAGAGATTAAAAGGTCTTGATAAAGCTATCCCCTCCAAGGACAGTATTTCAAGTTGTCTTTTTACTGATGGATTTTATGCGTTTGCGACACATACGGGAATTATCCACGTTCTTAGGCCAAACATGACTCCACTTCGCATGTACAAGGCTCATCAAGCTTCAGTTCTTGCATTGTCTACGGACCATCAATACGTAGGCTCAGCATCAATGGATGGAATTGTGGTAATTGCGTCAATCTCGGACCAGTCAGATAACATTGCCAAAGACTACAAACGGCCAATGAATTCCATTGCTCTGGACCCTCACTACAAGCATTCTAAAATCTATATCGCCGGCGGGAGAGCCGGTAAAGTTCTATATTCCGAGAAGAATTGGTTTGGTACAAGAACGGAAGTAGCCATTAATGATTCTTCTTCTGAATCTTCCATTTTGGCTTTGGCGTGGATAGCCGATCTGCTCATTTGGGTTGACGAATCTGGAATTTACCTTTATAATGCGACATCAAAATCGGTCGTGCTCTATATTGGCCGGCCAGAATCTGCACCACATGCCGAATTATATCGGCCGAGGATTGTGACATCTCCAGAAATCAATATGATCTTTATTGCCTGGGCAAATACGGTCTGGGCGTTAAGATACAGGGAAACAAAACAAAGTGCAGCAAGTGCTACTAGTCGTGCCACAAAGATGTTAGCAACATCGACAATGGCGCCTGTTTCTGTGGAGGTTGAAATTGATAAGGTATTTGATCTAGGTCAAGATATTGCGTGTGGTTGTGCACCGCTCAGTGGCGACACGTTGATGGTACTTACTCTGGCACCTCCATCAGAAGGTTCGCGTCGTTACGATGAACCGGAGTTACGTCTACTTGATATGAGCACTGGTGAAGTTGTATACAATGATGTTGTTGAAATCAATGGATATCAAAGACTACGTCCAAACGATTACTTTTTGCAATACACGCGAGGTATTCTTCCGGGACCTTATACTGCAAGATTTTTTATTGTGGGCGGCAATGATGCTGTCATTATTAACGAAGTGACTCCTAAGGATCAACTTGAATGGTTTGTTGAGCGGCAGAAATATGAAAATGCGTGGGAAATGTCGTTCACTTTGCTTTCTGTTAAAGATAGAGCTGACTTAGGCTCTAAAGCAGTCACTCAAATGGTTGATAATGAAGAGTGGGACTCTGCAAGTAAAATGCTGGCCCAAGTTGTTGAAAATGCCAAAGACGATGAGCTATGCGTGATCGATCTTTGGACGTATTGGACACCAATTTTTCTGGAAAATCATAAGATTGACAAAATTATTGAAGATGTTCCAAAAGATTTGCCAATCGATGTTGTGGACACCATATTGAAATACTATCTCAAGGTTGATAAGCACAAATTTGTCAAACTTATTGAAAGCTGGCCGGTTGAAAATTTTTCTGCTAACAATTTTGAGCAGTTGCTTGAGGACGAATTGTCAGATAATCCCAGTTACAGCGAGCTTGAGGAAAGTCTCGCGCACCTATATGTGCGGAACAATCAGCCTGTGCGTTCAGTGAAGCACTTATTGAACATCCACAGTTCTGAAGTTTTGCAAGTCATTTCTGAGTACCACTTGTTGCCTCTAGTAGTGTCTGATCTAGCTGCAATTGCGACTGTCGCACTGTCGGACCTCAACGACTTAAAGAAAGAAAGCATCGACGACATAAAGGAGAAGATTTTACCAGCAATTCAATTATTTGTTGATGCTCGTCACGAGGTATTGCCTCCAACCGTAGTTGACCATTTGAAAGATCCAAAAACTGGAGATTTTCTAGATATGGTTGCCTTTCTCTACTTGGAACAGTTGAAAGTCGCTGATCCTTATGCGGCCAAAGGCTTTGGAGACCTGCAAGTGAAGCTTTATGCAGAATTTGACAGAACGAGTTTGGGGCTGTTTCTACGGAAGAACAATAATTATCGTATTGACACGGCCATGTCTATTTGTGAGTCGTGGTCATATATCCCTGAATTGGTGTACTTGCTAGCCCGTGCCGGTCAACATCGCAAAGCCATGAAGTTGATCACAGAAGACCTGAACGATCCACTGCAGGCAGTTCAGTTTGCTAAAGAGCAAGAGGATAGAGAAATCTGGAACTATCTCATCAAATTTGCGCAGACGCGACCGCCGTTCATTCTCGCCTTGCTTGAAAGTGCAGGTGCATCAATTGACTTATTGCCTATCGTTGAAAGCATTCCAGAAAACATGGAAATTCCAGGTGTGAAAAATGCTTTGGTAAGAATCTTTCAAGACCTGGACGTTGCAATTGAACTCCATCAAGGTATTCTAAATATTGTCAATCGTGAAGCCATTCAAGCATCGAAAGAGTTGAAAGCTTTGCGTTCACGAGGACGTGAATTTGAATTAGAAGAAAACACGGATCTCGACATTCTTCAGACAATTGTTATCACTCCGAGTGGCAACCTTACAGCAGAAGATACTCTGCTTGGAGAGAAAAGTAAATGGAAGCCTGTGGAGGTCAGTCCTGGTCATGTCGCCGGAAAAATCAATCATTTACGTTATCTGAAACGTCGGCTGATGGCCCTCAAGAGAGATCACTGATTAACGGTAAGTCTAGGTATTTATTTATGCATTGAAATAATAGAGTTTCATAACGTTTTATCATAATTTTGCTCTCAATTGCCTCGAACATCAATGATGCATCCACGGACCTAATGCAGAGTTGTGCTGCAGCAGGTGAGAACGGTGGAGGCAAGCGTCGGCGGCCACCCCGACAGCAAGTAACCACGGCAGCATTGCTTGAAAATAAGTATTCTCGGACAAAATACATCAGTATTCAATGATATTAAAATGGGGACCTCGAACGGTTCGGAGTGCTTTCCGCTTTTGCCGAGCCGGAAACATTATCTTTTAAGTCAGTGCCTTAATGCCGCCAAAAAAGTTTAAATCCGCCTATATACCTGGCTGCGCGCTTTGCTTCGCCACGCTTCGTTATCAGAGTTCGAGAAGCGAACGCAAATTCATAAGGACTTAACAGTCATAGCAGAATACTTTAATACCAGCGTATGATTTGGCCGTTATTCTTCTCGTTACTATTGTTCTGTCGCCGATTTTACCCCGATTGGAACACACACGCATGCTCCTGTCAATAACGGTGGCGGAAAAGACGTGCTATGTGCATCACCTAAATTCGCTCATATCTACACGGACCTAATTGTTTTGAATTCTAGCTCATATCAGCAACTCTTTAAGTAGAGCTTGAGTCACATCGGGACTCAATAATGACGGCCCTGGATAATTTGCCAAGTGAGAAGAAAGTATGGACAACTTTGATTACTAACAAAAAGTATCTGCCCGGTTTGCTAGCGCTGGAATACTCACTGCGAAGATCAAAATCAAAGTATCCTCTAGTGGCGCTCTACACTGACTCGTTTGATGGACACGACGAGCTTGACAAACGCGGCATTTACAAAAAACATATTAAATACTTATTGCCGGTTTCGCACAAGGATTACACAAATGACCCGCGTTTCTATGACTGCTGGTCAAAATTGCAACCGTTTTCTCTCACTGAATTCGAGAGAGTTTGTCAGTTAGATTCTGACATGATTGTGCTCCACAACATGGACGAATTGATGGACATCCCTCTGGATTTTGAGAATCGTATGTTTGCAGCTTCCCATGCCTGTGTTTGCAATCCTCTCAAGAAACCTCACTATCCAAAAGATTGGATCCCAGAGAACTGTGCATATACAATTGAAATTGCACAGGGGCGTTCAGACGATCACATGCTCGGAGCTCCGTGTGATGCTGGCCTGGCTATATGCAACGGTGGTCTACAAGTTGTTTTGCCCCACATGAACACATACAACCAAATTATTGAAGCAATCAACTCACCTTCAATGACTGACAATTATGATTTTGCTGATCAGTCTTTGCTCTCTGATGTGTTTAGGGGCCGCTGGGTTCCTCTTTCCTACAAATACAATGCTCTCAAAACCTTGCGATCGTGCCATTCAGAGCTGTGGGATGATGATACGGTGAAGAATATTCATTATATCATCAATCCAAAGCCCTGGGATCTCTATGATAAATATTCCAGAGGAGAAGACGTTTCCAAGCTGGATCCATCCGGTACCTTCCCACTTTGGTATGCCATTGAAGACGAGAGAAGGGCTTTAGAGGCTGGCCTTTGATTTTTTTAGTTGGAACAGCTGTGTCAATGCGAGCATGCTACTAGGTCCGTGCGCTCTGGTGTGTCATCAGATGCATCGTGATATGCAGCAGCGGATCGCTTTGCACGCGGTGCAAATATTGAGTGGACATTAATTTGCTTTTGTTATTTTGAAAATAGAACTGAGCTCTTCCCACAATAAATACTTGTTTAAATTAGCTTCAAACTATCTCCAAATCGTCATCAGAATCATCGTCGTCGTGTTTTTCTACGCACTTAACTTTTCTTAGGTTGACCTCGTTAGCGTTTCTTTGCAGCCTGGTTCGATCAATCTGCGGCAAGTCAGCACGGAGATTTCGAGGATCAAATCCAATTTTGTTAACAGTTCCTTGTGGGAACTTGTAGCCTGAGTTTGGGTCTGCTTTCCTTTTGTGAGTTTCGTCAAACATCTGTGTCATAGCCTTTGTGAGTTTCTGCCGCATTTCAATGTCTTTTCCAAATCTCTTGGCTGTCACGGTCTTGGTTATCCTATTTCTCGCTTGTTGAGCGAAATCGCCTTGTTTAATCTCACCCTTAATGTTGCTCCCTCCCGAATAAACCCGTGAATGTGAGCCATAATCATACATTGAACCAGCACGCTGCGCTGCCACTAGCCCTATCTTTTTACCAGCGTCAAAGCCATATGACTGAAGCTTTGTTCCATTCCTCGACTTTGGCTCGTAATATCGAGTGTTGGTAGAGTTCAATTCTTGCCGTTTGGAGCGATTTCTATCCAATGCCAGCTGTTGATGATATTCGCAAACAACATTTTGAGATTTGTCGACATGGTTCTTACAGCGGACACCCTTGGCCGTTATTGACTCACAATAATCGAAATTTTTTGCAAACCCCAGTTCTAAAACTCCATCAACAGACGCCTTGTACGATAATCCAAAACAGTTGTAAAGTTCGCCGTTTCCACCCACCTCTTTAGTTTTGTAAATATCAGGATTCAGCACCGCAATCACCGCTCCCTCTGCCACCTTGTAGTACCGTTCACAAGCCGGACCATGAAAAGTAATTGGAATTGTAAATTTGAAGTCCGATAATGTTGCTGTGAAGCTTTTTTTGCCACCTCTGTTTTTGTAAACAGATGACTTGTTGACCAATATGCCCAGCACAACCCAGTTACTAAATTTCGGCTCTTCATATTCAGGTGGCTGAATTGTTTCGTAAACGCCTTTGATTGTCAAAACTTTCTTGTCTTGGAATTGTTTGTCGATTTCCTCTGCTGTATAAAAACGAGACTTCAAAATCTGTTTCGAATAAATATCTTTGGTATCACCCCTCACTTCTTCCATTCTCGGCAAATCTTCGAATTGTGCAACCCTACCAGACAGGTAGTCACCCTTCTCCTTCTTTTGAGCTAGGCGCAATTCTTTTGCCTCCTTCATGCGATTCGCAAACGTCTCTTGCGTCTGCTTGGGCTGGCCGCGAGCAAAATTTGGAGAGGCGTATGATTCCACTGTCTTTTTTAATCCCACTTCAGATCTCTGTGGGAACGTCGCTGTACATGCAATAGTAGTAGGGCTTGCAGCCTCCGTCTTGACGAAGTTATTGAAAACAGACGAATGCGTCTCATCTTCATCGCCGGAGGTTATAGTGTCCTCCAAATCATGGCAGCCGCTCTGCCTTGGCGGTGGACTTGGAGACCTTTCCATAGCGAATTTCTTCTTTTTTACTAGCTGACTCAGCTTCCGCTGGCTTTCAGCCGCCTCCTGTCGCAATTTTGAAATCTGAGCATCAATTGCGTCAATATTCATTAAGTCGTTAAACTTCGTGTAAAGTTCGCGACGAGGTCTATTTGGCCCAATATAGTTATGTCACGTTTTCTGGTCACGTTTTATCTCCAGCTTGAGCTTCTTTTCCGCTCACCAGCGAGAAGGTGCAAAAATCGGTAGCGTATTAGCACTAGAGTCGAAACCCATGGCTTCCCAATGATAAAGCGCTCAACCTTAGGCCGATGTTTGCAAATCACTCCGTGCAAGCGGTCCGTCACGAGCTATCCCTTAGCGCATGTTTACTTTTCTCGCAAGCAGAAGTCTGGCGATTTGCACTCTAAAGCAAAGAAAACCATATTTGCTTGCGAAGCTGTAGACACTCTTAAAGGCGATATTGATGTTATCCTTCAAACATACATCAACGATTCGAATGGATCCAAAAAAAATGCTCTTCCACAAGCTTTGAAAGGATGGAAGGTCGTTCAATCAAAGACTCGACAACATACGGAAGAGAGATATAAAACACCCTTGAGAGGCCAGCAACTACTTCCGAATCGGTTGCTTGTATCTCAAAATGCCGTCGATCTGTTTGTTGCGGCGATGAACTCGGGTGGCATCTCCGCTTTTTTGCAGTTGTTGAAAGAAACGTACTTACCGCTGACATTGGAATTGTTGCCAGCTGTTATTTACTCTCTTTGCAAAAGTGGACACCTGCCAGCTGCTACTTCTATTATTACCAGTACGGAGTTGACACAGAACCAGCGCCAATATGCACTGGATGCTCTTCTGTTTTTTTATTGCGGTAAATATTCTCAAAAAACCCAACTCTCTCTCCACTGGAAAGAACTGCTAGACGTGCTTGATTCGGTCCCTGTTGATCATGTTCTCAAGATTCATCCTTGGGTGGCAGCTCTCCTACACCGTCGGGTTCCTCTGCAGATGCTGCCACAACTATTCCAAATTCTTTTGACAAGAAGAGCAAATTTGAGTGACACTTCTTTCACAAGGTTCTTAGTTTCTGTTTATCAAGCTAGCCCGCGTTCGCGGCTCTTATTAGCTAACACTGATAAGGCCCGACGGCAAGTTGATCCTAATGCGCCGTTAGAATTTTCTCTGGAAGTATACATCTATATGTTCAAACACTTGTGCTTAATCAAAGATGCATCTGCTACCGCTTGGATGTTGGAAAACGTGTTTTTGAAGGAATGCGATCCTGTGACAGCCACTAAGCTCCTTATGCACCGGGCCATAGAGATAGACGGCTTGGGAACAGTGGGAAGCATTTTCAATGCTCTGACTAGTAAAGGTATAGAGCCTGATAGAGAGCTTTTTGAACTCCTATTTCGTGCTTTTCGTCTCAATGGAATGGACGGGAAGTGTTTTGAGGTGCTTGAAATGATCAAAGAGAAAGGAATTTTACTTTCACCCTATTTATGTTCACAGCTCTTACTTTTGGTAAAACAACGAAATGGGCCTCGCACAGTTGTGAATGCATTCAAATCAATGTACCCAAATTTCAAAGACATCGACTCACTCGGCCTTCACGAAGCTGTTGGCCAGCTTTCAAACGAGTTTCACGTTGAGTTTCACATGTCTGAAAGTGATATTGAACAGAGAGACAAGGATTCTTACTCCACTTTTGGACCTTCACTGAATGTTGTTTATGATTCCGTGTTGTCTATAATGGATGACCCGAAAGAGATTGCTCTACTTTATGCTAAGATGGCACGTGTCTTCAAAAGTACTGATAGAATGGATAGTTCACTAGTAACAGTGTTTGGAAGGCATTTGGTGAATCGTATTGGTACTCCGGAAGCAGCTGAACTTGCACAGACAATTTTTGAGTACTATGTGAAACACTGTAAACCTGACCCGCCAGGAAACTTCAGCAAGATAGTCAAAGAAAGAGATTGTGCTTCAATTCTTGTTCAATACTATTGCGAACAACTAGACATTGGTAGTGCTCTGAGGGTTTTAGAGCTGGCTGAGACTGCTAACATGCCAATGTCAGAAGGGCTTATAGGTCCTATTGTAAACTATTACAAAAAAGTGAGCTCCACTGAAATGATTAACGAATGGCTGGGGAGGGCAGAGAGGTGTGGTGTCATTTTAGACGAATTAAAGACCCAGCAGGAGTCATACGGGCACATGTAATGAAAGATATTTAATGGTGAAGCTTGGCAGTGATTGCATACTAATACTACAGCTTGCTTGTTTTGGAAAGAATTTCTGCAAGATACGTTCCAACCAAATACAACATATAATTTGAGCATTTATGGCCGCAGCCAGACTGCTCATAATATTTAACATTTGGATGCGTTTCCACGTAGTGTCGAGCATACTTAGCGTTTACTACCTTGTCATTGCTAGCACTGAGCACATACATGTGGAGTTTTTTAGTGTCAACTGCATCAGCCTCTCGTTCCTTTTCCCGCGTATATCTATGCAGGCTTTCTGGCCACATTGAAAGCTTCCCTTGCTCTTGTAGCAAGGGTCTGACCGTTTCCCATTCCACTGGTATGGGCAGGTCATTGACAGCCAGTAGGCGCTCCAAGAGTAGACTACCCCAAACTGGTGAGCCGACAATTGGTATAGCAGCAAACAAATTTTTCACTAACGCTGGCAGCATAAAACAACTATGTCCTCCCTGTGACACGCCGCTCACAATGTTGTATCGCTTTTCAGGAAGATCCACATACATTGGCAAAAAATTGATGATCATCTGCGTATCAACAGTATTCGCAGTGACAGTACTTAGCAAATCAAGCCCATTGGTTGTATTTCCCAGCGCCCAGTCAACGTTTTTCTTATCATCAACCAATCTAGTGCCGTGATTGCTGAGATCATGCGTGACAAATATTATCGGCACTTCTCCGTTTGCATCACTGTAGATGCGGTCCAATTCTTGCGCCATTCTTTCACTGTAGTGATAGTCTGCTTGTCTCCAGTTGAGAATATACATAATGGCAATCTCTGTGCTGCCGGCCGGCACCTTATCAAGTCCATAAATGTGGACAGCAATGCCGCCAATGAGACGAGTGGTCTCGGACAGTTTAGGTGTGTCAGTTCGAACCCTAAAGCTGCGGTTCTCAGGTTCCATATTGTAATTCTACAGAATAATCTGAGCTCTCTAAAGCGCGAGCCTGGTTTGGACTTTATATGCGCACTTCTGCAACCGGGATTTCCGCTTGCCGAGGATGCGAGGATTGTTTGTGGGGTGCATGACACTGTCTTGAAAACAGCGTTGGAAACGCTCACCTACAGCGGTCGTGAGCCGGACTCGACTACTTAAGAAAGCTACTTTTGTGAGCCGGTGAAAAATAATCGCAATGTCGTACCTGGATAAAACACATCCAGGCTGCCCACGGATGGTTTCTAAAAGCAGCCAGGGCGATGATTAATGGCTGTGTCATAGACGCGCGAGTCATCGTCGAATCATATGACGGCAGGCGGTTCCTTGTGAAGGAGTGGTTGGAGCGGTTAGAACAAATGACTTTGAAGGTTGTGATGAACTATTCTTTGCATTGAGATTTCAAAAAAAATTCAATTTCGTTTTGCAACGTCTAGCGAATGTATTGGCACGATGTGTCCAATTGTTTGCTTCAAGGCGCATCGGTGATGTAATCAATGGCACTAAAACGATGAGGCATCATTTGGCGGCTGAGGCACCATTTGACGACAACTGTAGTGTGAGGCTTGGAGTCCAAAAATGTACCGCTTCTCAAGAATACCCATGTTGCTGCTATCTTCAGATGCGCCTTCATTGTGACAGTATTATAAAAGGCCATATCGGATGGAAAAAACGGCCACAGTGTGTTAAGATAGGAATCCAGGCCATTTAAAATGGGTGGAGTTGTAATTGAGACCGCATCCGCGATTAACGAAGACGAAAATCGATATGAAATTGTTCAAGGCTACATCAATTCGTACTTGAGGCGAAAGATTGATGACAAGCCGAGCAGAAAAGGCTACAACGATGATCTTGAGTCTACTGAACACAGGCTGACTGGAAAATATAGGCAGCTGGAAGAGAAAATCGACAGCCTGCATCAGCAATACTGTGGACAGATTTTCAAGGCCTTCTTGGGTAATCTTCGGCATGAGATTGCAATGTACAGGACCTGCCGAGCCACTTTCAAAGCTTACAAGGGGTGGAATCGACTGTTGACCAACAGGATCAATAAAGAGCACAAAAACAAAAAGATCACTTTGGCGGTGGAGGCATTTTTATTTGGTCACATAGATGTGCACTCGGGCCTCGAGACCAATCTTGATTTGATGCGAGCGATGGGCGCGCAGATGATGCAAGCTACATTCACCAATCGTGAGACTGCTCAGAGAGTTCTCAACCACTACCTGGAGCCACAATATCTGAACTCTCTACTTGCATCTAAGTGTAAGGGAGAGTATTCAAGAAAGGCCCGTAGATGCGCAAATGAAATAAACAGCACTGACGATCCGCATTTTGTGCAGTTTATCATGCTCAGCTACTTTTGGGAAAAGCTCAAACAAGACAAGACTGTGGAATGGAACCAGGTACACCAGCATGAGAAGCTGGAAAATCTGCTCAGAAGGTTGAAACGCTACCCTGAGCTTGCCAGACAGGTTCACCAGGAGGTTGTGCAACGAGAACGACTCGACAAGGACATTGCGTGGAAGCAGCACATTGAAGAAATAAACGACTACATGATAAAGCAGGCCAATAACAGCTCCATTGCGCCGCCGCCAACCAGTAGCCGAAGAGTGTCTGTCGCAGCGAAGCAAACAAGAGACGCAATAACAGGAGCCGCGGTGGCAGGAGCAGTATCGAGCGTGGCGTCTGCGGTTTGAGTACACTATTGAAACTAAATATAATCATGAAATTAATACATTCAACTTTTTTAACTAAACGCCCCTTTAGTATCTTGCCTTGGTGTTGACGGCAACCTCGTGGTAGACATCCAATGGGTTGGCAACCAGAGGAGACTCGTTCCAGAGGTTTGGAGTCAAGAAACCATATGTGTTGGAGATGGCAACAAAGGCAGCCTTGAGAGTGTTCTCAATGGTTCTGGTGGAACCGGAAGAAGAAGTGTAGGCATCTTCGATACCGCCGAGCTCGAGGAGCTTCTTGACGGCTGGGGAGGCAACAATACCGGAACCACGTGGGGCTGGAATGAGACGGACAGAGACGGAACCGCACTTTCCAGTAGCCTTGCAAGGGAGAGAGTGTGGCATACCAAGGTTGGTGCCCCAGTAACCTCTTCTAACTGGAATGATGGAGAGCTTGGCAATAATAATAGCAGCACGGATGGCAGTGGCGACTTCCTTAGCAGTCTTGATACCGAGACCGACGTGACCGTTGGAGTCACCAATGACAACAACAGCCTTGAAACGGGTACGTTGACCGGCGGTGGTTTGCTTCTGAACTGGCTTAATCTTCATAACCTCATCCTTAAGGGTTGGAAGGAAGGTGTCAATGATTTGGTACTCCTTAACTGGGAGAGAGTGGAGGTAAATCTCCTCGATAGACTTGATCTTACCAGCCTTGACCAGACGGCCAAGCTTGGTGACTGGTTGCCATCCTTGTTCTTCGTCCTTTCTACCTCCTCTTCTTGGACCGCCACGGCCACCACGACCGCCACGGCCACCTCTAGCACCTCCACGGGCACCGAATCCTCCACGTTGTTGCTCAGACATTTTATTTGTGTTTAGTGTTGTTGTTGGTGAGATTGTCTGCACTAGATCCGAATATGGTTGAGTCGATGGTTTGACAAATTTCACCTAGGGTTGGGACATGGGTGTGTAGGGTTACGTGTACGTGGTGTGTACATGTTCGCAGTCGTAGTGTCGGCACGGCTGGCTCCGCAATCTGTACGCTGGATATGGTTATCCGACATAAGATGCAGAGGGCAGTGACGATAGTGATAGACTGGCTGTAGACCAGCTGTAGACCATCTACAGCCTGTGGTTACGGATGAAATAGATACAGATGGTTGTAAGATAGTTGCAGACCATCTGGTTGTAGAAGAGACTGCTGCAGAGTTAGCTAAGCTTTCGCTTGGATATGGCTGGACAGTCGACACTCATCGATCCGACAGATGTGTCATCGCGGGCCTTTTAAAACTGGAAACAATCACGCTGGGTTGGTGTGCAAGCGCAAGATTTCGAAATCCTATTCCAAAATTCTAGATGCATTACGTACAGAGATGCCGGAGGTGGGCTGCGGCGGCTTAGGTCTCGCACTCACTAGGCGGCCTATTTAGCTCGGATAGAAGGGCTAGCAAACTGTACCTGCGGGCCGTAGCGAGAACTTCTCTTCAGCAGAATGGGTATGTATTCTACATTCTCTGTCTACATGGCGAGCCCAAAAGGCTCTGCGTCGTCCTATACAAATTGTTTGCAACTCTAAACGCACAAGTGCAACTGTTATGTTCCCCATCGGGCAACTCCTTATCCATCCGACCTGTCATCATGTTCCATAGACTAGCAAAAACGCTTGGATTCGGAGGGTATCCCCCTCCTCAGAATGTCATAGTGACACACGGAAAGCAGTCTTTCGAGATTGCTTTTGAGCCGGAGGACTCAGCCAACGAGGCTGACCCGGCGAGGGGCGTCACGGTTGGATTTTTGCGGTCTAAGATTGCTGAAATCCTGACGCCCATTTTGACTGGTAACTCGTCAGGCACAAAGCTGATCAATCCGGCCAGCATTAGCATTTACCACAACGGGAGCGTTTTGGACAATGACAAGATTCCCCTAGCCGACGCATCCATCAGAACCGGGGACCACTTGCTCGTGGAGGTGCAGGGTTACAAAACGACCAACGACGGCGCAAAGAAGAACAAAAAGAAGAAGAAGGGCAAGAAGAAGGGAGGCCCTGCCCCGACGTCGACCAAGTCTGCTCCCGCTCCTGCCCCGGCCTCGGCTCCGACGCCGGCCGCAGAGACCAAGCCCGCGCTCACACCTCAGCAGCAAATCAAGAAGGTTTTGGATGACGTGGAAAAGGACATTGGACCTCAAATCCGCGCCTTTATTGCCAAACCACCCACCAAGCCCGAGGAAAAGGCTGACAAGCATAGGCGTCTGGGGGAAATTATTCTGCAAAGGATGCTCCTGCTGGACAACATTGATGTCAGCGGCAACGATACCTTGAGAAAGCAGCGGAAGGACGCCATCAACACTCTTCACGAATTCCACAAGAGCCTGGATGTGGCGGCCGGAAGCACAAGTACATAGACCTTTAATTATTCATTGAAATTTTTTTAGAGTACTAGCAGTCGTTGAACGTGTGCTTTCTGACCCCTATTGCACATTGCCAATCGGGTGCAACTGCTGTCAGGCTTGTTTAGCAACTGTTTGTAGCTGGTCAACGCTGTAATGCAGCCACAATGCTAAATCGCTACATTACTAGATCGAGGCAGCATGTTTACCGGTCAGCAAAACAGCGCTCTGACAGCCATATAGACAGCAGACAAGCAAAAAAAATTGCGAGTCAGCAAGAGGAAGTAGGTCCACCTAGAATTGCCTGTCGCTGGCAAAAATAGCTCTGTTTTTTGTCCTCTTCTGCTTTTCTCTGGCGCACCGGCGTCTTCGCAAAGCATTGACGTCGCACATGTTACTGTTGACACTTTCCTGTTTTGGTAATTAGTAAACTACACTGGCCGCTTGGCCCTTTCCCGCACATATAAACCAAAAGATCTTTCGCTTGCAGGTGCACATCACCCAGAACCTTGAGCCATGGAAAACATAACTCCTCAGAGGAAACGAGCCCCACTGGGTGCAATAGATAACCACCAGATCAATGCGGCAGGCAAGCCAGCCGCACCCGTGACGGCGACGGTTGCCGTGGTGACAGCTCCTGCTACCGCTGTCACCGCTCCCGTCACCGACAAACGACGAAAGAAGGAGCGTCTGTCTGCTCTATGCAAGACGCCGCCGTCGCTCATCATTAACAGACGTGGCCAGGGCTTCAGACGGGGCTCCTGCCTCGGCGAGGGCGGCTTTGCACGCTGTTTCCAAGTCAAGGACAGTGAGGCTAACAAGATATATGCAGCGAAAACGGTTGCAAAGATCTCGCTCAAAGACGACAAGACCAAGCTCAAGCTCCTGGCCGAAATCAGAGTGCACAGGTCGCTGATCCACCCCCATATTGTGCGCTATGTCGACTGTTTTGAGGACGACAGCAATGTCTACATTTTGCTGGAGATTTGCACCAACCAGTCGCTGGCAGAGATGCTGCGCGCACGGACAACATTCACAGAGCCCGAGTCTCGCTTCTTTCTGGTGCAGATTGTCTCGGCGCTGCGCTACATGCACCAGCTGTTTGTTATCCACAGAGACCTCAAGCTCGGCAACATCTTCCTCGACAAGGACATGAATGTGAAAATAGGCGACTTTGGGCTCGCTGCCATCCTGGAAACCAAAAATGAGCGTCGCAACACCATGTGCGGCACGCCAAACTACCTTGCCCCGGAGGTGCTAGTAGGAAGCGCCAAGCGAAAGCACAAACCGGAAGACAGTTACAAGCCCCTCGACGCACTCACAAACGGCCATTCGTTTGAGGTTGACATCTGGGCGCTCGGAATCATTCTGTTTGCCTTTCTGTACTCGAAGCCGCCATTCCAAACCAAGCGCATCGAGGACATCTACGCTCGCATCAAGACTAGAGAGTTTTCTTTCGACCCACACATGCCGGCGTCGCCCGCTGCTCGCGACCTGATCAATCGGCTGCTCATGCTCAACCCCAGGGCCCGTCCCACCCTTGACGAGATCCTGGACTCCGACTTTATCAACGAGGGACAGTTCCCTCCCTACATCCCAGTCTCAGCAAAAAGCATCCGTCCGCACTTCACACTGTCTCTGGAGGAAAGCAACCGCAACAGGTCTCTGGCTCTCGCCGCGGCCCGGCACAACTACTCCACCGAGCACCCTGTAGCCGCTGATGCTCAAGCCTACTCGACAGAAGAAGCGGCACCACCAAACAAAGTGCTTCCTGCATCTATTTCTCCTGCTTCCACTAGGGAGAAGTATCAAGAAGTGCCGGTCACGGAGGCCGAGCACCCGGACTCACCACTGATGACGCGGAGCGCTGTCAACGCAGCCAGCAAAGGCCGCAACCAACAAGACAAAGACATTCGCATGCAACTATTAAAAAGAACGATACCATCCACTACTGCAGCTGCCCCGCCGTCTCCGCGAACCCTAATGCCACAAGCCACCTACATTGACAGATGGGTTGACTACAGTTACAAGTACGGACTAGCGTATCAGTTCAGCAACGGCAACACCGGCGTCAAGTTTTTGGATGGCGTGTCGCTGCTGTATCTTCCTACGTCCAAGAGGTTTCTTGTCAATAGTGCGGGGGACGATCGTCCTCTCGTGGAGATTGCCGACATTCGGGAGTACAGAGAGCTAAGAAGCCGCGCTTCTCTTCTGCATTCTTTCCGCAAGTACATGAATGGAAACCTTGGGCCCTTCCAAGCTGCGCCGGGAATTGTCGACCCAAACCTGCACTTGCTAGAATATGTCAGAGGCCAGGAGCATTCTCGGTTCTGGCTGTCAAACACCACAGTGCAAACCAACTACAAAGACCACCAAAAGATCATTATATCTCGCGAAGGCCGGCAATGCGATATTATCTGGCCGTCGCAGGAGCTGTGGACAATTGATCTCACCGCATATCACGAGGCTGACTTAGATATTGCGCTGAGAGATCGGATTCACGACTGCAGAATGGCTTCCGGTAACAGACCCTCAAACAATAGATAAGCAAATCGCGTAATATATTTTATATCCATTATATACCAGAAGCATGGCCCTTTGCACTCAAGCGCAGAGTCTCTGCGCCCTTTGGCTAACGCTCGTTTGGCCGAGTACATGCCAGAGCACTCATGCCACAAAGTGACACAGCTGGAAGCACATGCTACGAGTGAGTGTGGAGCCCAAGGGTGCGGGCCCAAGACCATGTCCGCCATATTTACCATTGGCAAACTAAGAGTAGCACTTCGTGTGCCAGCTCGCTGACACGCCGCGTGCCAACGCAATCGCACACGCGCGCTTACCAACGGCACCGGGGCTAAGTCAGGCAGTGGCCCGACAAAGCGCACGCTAGCTAGCACCAGCATCTGAGCACTCTACTCATCATTGTCCATCAGCATAGCCTTGATGTCCCACTCGGCCTTGAACTTTCGCTGCAGCACACCGAGCTGCGTGATGACATAGTTGCAAGCGTCTTTCAGCGCCTCTCGGGGAGAGTAGCCGTCCTCAGTCTGAATTCGCAAAATGAAGTTTGCAAACAAGGGATGCTCCACCTTGTAGGCCACAAAAAGGACGCGGGGATGGTCGGCGAGCTGGGCCTTGAGCAGGTTTGCCAGCGTGTGGTCTTCTCGTTCAAACTTGATGACGGCTGTGTTGGGGGTACGCAAGTCAGGCGTAATGGTCAGCTTTGGGACGCCATCAGGCAGCAAAAAGAGCTCGAATCTGTCGGGTGCGTTCATTCTCGAGAGCGAGCGTTTTGCGTGTGTGGTGAAACTTTCACAAACGACCCCAAGTGTGGTGCGGCTGTGCTTGCACCCTACAACGCCCGCCGCTGTGCTGTAGCTTACACCGTCCAACGCCCGCGGCTGTGCGGCCTGCCCGACGAACCAGTCTCACAGCCGTGCGACGGAAACCCACAGCATCCTCGTCCTCGCTGCTCTGCCGTTATCCAATCCACCTCTGTTTCGCGTCCAGTGTCGCCCAGTTGCTGAAACATGCAGAGCAGTCAGAGTGCCTCGGCAGCCCCACCTCCCCAACCGCAACCTCCCTCGTCGCAGGAGGCCGCCGCGAATGCCAACCACTCGGCGCCGAGCAGCGTCGTGTCGTCGGGCCGGTTGGACAACCGCTCGCCGCCGCTGCAGACCGGCCAGCAGACCAGCCAGCAGCCAGCGCAACCCCACTACCTGCCGCCGCCGCAGCACGTCTCCAAGGCCGACCAGGCTGTTCTTACAAACGGCACAACGTACCGTCCGCACAACGTGCAGGACGCTCTCAAGTACCTCGACGAGGTGAAGGTGCAGTTCCAGTCGCAGCCCGAGGTTTACAACCGCTTTCTCGATCTCATGAAGGACTTCAAGGCCGACAATATTGGCACGCGCGACGTGATTGACGGCGTCAGCAGCCTCTTCACCGGCCACCCGTCACTCATCCAGGGCTTCAACACGTTTTTGCCGCCGGGCTACCGCATCGAGTGCTCGTCCGACCCGCACGACCCAAACCCCATCCGCGTGCTCACCCCCAGCACGCTCGAGGGCTTCCAGCCGGGCGACGGCCAGCCGGCACCGCAGCAAAGCGCACAAATGGCACCCGTCGCGCAGGCACCACCGCCGGTCGCGCAGGTCCCCCAGCCCACGCTGCCCCAAGGCCCCAGCCAGCCGGCCGTCGCCCAGACCGCCGTGCCCGGCCAGCCGCGCGGGCCCGTCGAATTTGACTACGCCATCTCCTACGTCAACAAGATCAAAAACAGGTTCTCGTCCCAGCCGGGCATTTACAACTCGTTCAGAGACATTCTGCAGACATATCACCGCGACGAAATGGACATTTCGCGCGTGTACGCGCAGGTCTCGCAGCTCTTCAAAGACGCCCCAGACCTCCTCGACGACTTCAAGCAGTTTCTGCCCGAAATCCAGCGCCCCGGCGTCCAGCAGCAGCTGCCCCAGATGGCCGCGCAGTCGCAGGACGTCCGGCTGCCCCCCGTCGGCAACTTTGGCCCGCCAATCCCCGCCGCGGCCGGCCAGTTTGGCGCGCCCCCGCCACCTCCTCCGCAGCAATACCAGTACCACGCTCCCCAGCAGCAGATCCAGCCCCAGCAGCAGATCCAGCAGCTTCCTGCTCAGCAGCCTTATCCTCGCCAACAGCCGTTCCAGCAGTACACGCAAAGCGGCCAGCCGCAGCCACAGCAGCAGCCTCCGTCGCAGCCCGGCCAACACATGTACCCCGCCATTGCTCAGCCTGTCACTCAGCAACAGCAGCGGGTGGTGGCACCCAAAAAAGAAAAGAATGTTTACTACGAGTACTCAAACATGCGCGGAAACGGCTCTGGCTCGAAGCGCTCCCGGGCAGAATTGGAAGCCGAGTACCTCAACCCCGGCGACGGCCAGTACACTGTCGACCAAATCACCCAGCCGTCACCGGCTCAGCAACTGCCTGTCTCGCAACGTCTATCAGAGGAAATTATGTTTTTCGACAGGGTAAAAAAGTTCATCTCTAACAAGCCCACCTACATGGAGTTTCTAAAAACCATCAACTTGTTTTCTCAGGGCATTATCGACAAGAACACTCTGGTCGAGCGCGTCGATGGCTACCTCGGCGCATCACCAGAACTCATGGACTGGTTCAAGCGCTATGTCAAGTATGAGGGTAAGCCTCTCCACATTGAGAACATTGCCTTTTTGAAACACAACTTGGATCTGAACCAGTGCAAAGCATACGGTCCTTCCTACCGCAAACTGCCAAAGTCCGAGCACTACATGCCCTGCTCAGGCAGAGACGAAATGTGCTGGGAAGTTTTGAACGACGAATGGGTCGGGCATCCTACGTGGGCATCTGAGGACTCGGGCTTTGTTGCCCACAGAAAGAATCAATATGAAGAAATTTTGTACCGCATCGAAGAGGAAAGACTGGAGTATGACCACTACATTGAGGCTAACCTTCGCACAATCCAGATGCTCGAGCCCATCGCCAACTCTATCGCAAACATGAGTCCAGAAGAAAAGGCTGTTTTCAAGTTGAAACCTGGCTTGGGCCATAATTCTACAATCTACCAGCGTGTGATTCGCAAAATTTACGACAAGGAACGTGGCCTTGAGGTTATTGATGCTCTTCATGAAAGTCCTGCAGTTGCTGTGCCGGTTGTTTTGCGTAGACTGAAGCTTAAGGACGAAGAATGGAAGCGTGCTCATCGAGAATGGAACAAAGTTTGGAGAGAAACAGAGCAAAAGACATTTTACAAATCGCTGGATCACCTGGGCCTTACATTCAAGCAAACAGACAAAAAATTGCTGGCGGTTCGTAATTTGGTGTCAAACATCATGGTTGTGAAGAGCGATCAAAACAATAAACGAATGAGTCCTCTGACCCCAAAACCTGCAGAGCAACTGGTTTACAAAATCGATGAATTTGATATCCTTGGAGATATCTATCGACTGGTTGTCTGCTATCTTGAACACGGAAACGGCTCTTATTCGCAAAGTGACCGCGCCCGAATCGATGAGTTCTTTCGTTCCTTTTTGACCCTTTTTTTCGACCTGAATCCCAAAGTCTTTGACACAACTCATAAACTGGATGAAAAGGTCACCACCAATGGAAAAGTGGACAGCCAGGAAGAAGCGGTCGAAAGTGTACAGAGTCAAGAAGACTCTGATAAAAAGACGGAGGTTGGTAAACCTTCTGAAATTTTGCGTGATGTTTTGCTCAAGAAAGGCTCGCATGGTACTGAGGACTCCAACGAAGAAGCGGAAGCTTCTGTAACCGAAGAGATTGACGTTGACGAAAAGGGTGCTGGAGAAATCTGGCTTCAACACATTGGATCAAATGTTAACTCCCCTAGTGGCTCTCAGCGTACAACATTCAATCTTTTTGGTAACACAAATATTTATGCGTTCTTCAGAGTACTGCAAATTCTTTATGAGCGGTTGCTAACTGTGAAAAAATTGGAGAAAACAGTTTATACGGAGCTGTCACGACCTCTTATCGACTTTGCTGTTGATCTCAACCTGTATGATCAAAAACTCAACGAGTTGGGTGTTTCCATTAAAGCACTTCCAGATAAGACCTGCTATGAGCAGATTTTGGAGCTGAGCGAAAAGTTAATTAAAAGTGAGGTTGAGCATCAGTGGTTTGAGGAGGCTGCTCGTCAGGGATATAGAAATAGAGCTTACCAGCTCTACACTGTGGACAAAGTTATCCAAGCAATCGTGAAGCATCTGCAGTCAATCATATCTGACACAAACTCTGCTCAAATTGTGCTTTTGTACGAAAAAGATCGTCTCAGTGACACAACCACTGCAAAGGAGCAAATAATTCATCGTATGCAAGTCAAAAAGATAATGGGTGTTGACGAGCCAGTGTTTCGCATCGAATGGAACGATGCACTCAAGAAAGTGTCAATGCAATATATTGGCAATGACGATTTGACTCTCAACCAGGCCAAATCTGAAGAAGAAAAGTGGAATTATTACTTGACGTCGTTTGTCATCTCTTCGCCAACTGAAGGCGTGAAAAGCGATCTTGTCCGACAGCCATATCTTAGACGCCATCTTTATGAGCCAGAAGGCGAGGGTTTCATGGATGTTGTGATTCAAAACTTGATGGCCAGAGTTGATTTATACACCTACAAACTGTTTTTTGAATCTGGTACCTGGGATTACTTTTGTAGAAAGCAAAGTGTCAGTAAAGCACTGCCAACTGCACAACAGAAGGCGAACATTGCCAAATCCTGGCATCAGTTTTTGACAGAAAACGAAGACTCTGTATGGAGCACTGGCCTTTCGGAAAGTGAAACTAAGGAAGCTCAAGATAAGTTTGACGAATGGATTAAAAATGGTCCTTCGGTTTTTGATAGACCCTCTGATAGTGCTGAAGAAGATTCTATGCAGCTTGACGCGCCCCAGCCAGAGCAAGTTGATGAGGCTAGCAATGCTGAACCACAACCGGACAAGGTTGAAGTTGTCGAAACAACGGTAGAAGAAGTAGCGACAAGCACGGTGGAAGCTGAGCCAGAAAAATCGGTAGAATCAGTGTCACAGTCGGTCGCGGAACCTGTGGCCGAGCCAAAGGCAGAACCGGTAGAGACAAAGGAATCGACAAGCGAGCCTGCGGCAGAGGGAACTGTTGAGCCAGTAGAGGCTAATGCTGATACAACTGAGACAGCAGCGGAACCTCAGCAAGAGGACGTTGAGATGAAAGACGATTAGAAAATGTTTAATTTATTTGATTTATATTTTCAGTTTTACGTGTAATAAATATTTCGAGGAATGTTGCCATGCACATTGTAAATGACAAAAGCAAAGGACATCAAAACACGTAAAACACAAAGGTGATTGTGGTTTGTAAATTCAAACAATCTTACCCACAACATGTCTATTCATAAACCTCGCATAAGCGAAATCTCGAGGGGGATTCGAGAAATATTCCGTGAATGATTATTTTCCATATTTAGAGCTATTTTGCTGTTTTTATTCAGGCTTTCTCCACTGTCTCCCAAAAGACAACTGGTGCAACGTGCAGAGTGAACACGTAGGGCACCTGGCGATTGTTTAGCCTTCAAGAAGAAGATGGCCACCGCTTTATTCAAGGAAAAGACTATACCGGAGGTTCGTGTGTACCGCGAGCAGCTGAGGGAAAAAGTGCATTCTCAGGAATATGAATTGCGGACACTGATTGGCGAACGATACAAGTCGATTCTTGCCACCACTGACGCAATTGTTGAGCTGTCAGATTCCAAACAAGACGGACGACTAGCAGAAATATCTGCCTTTAATGAGCGGAAGTTGTGGCAATCCTTTTCAAAGAACCTCAGCAGTTTCTACAGCTCTAGAGATGAAGAGCTACGAGCAAAGGCACGTGATCAAATAGAGAAAAATATGAGACTGGTTTCGTTGATCTCAAATGATCCGTTGACTGTTGCGAGAGTCATTTACCTGTGGCGAGAGCTGGGCTCCAGAAATGCTGGAACAGGCAGTGCACTGAATAGGAAACTCCAAGAACTGACATTGTCACTGGTTGGGAGCGAGGCACATGATGCAGCACATGACCGCGTTGAAGTGTTTTTAGCTGAAATGATTGCCAGCAATAAAAATCCTTATGTGGTTATTTTAGAGTATTTGGATCGCCTGACAGTCGATAGTGCGACAAATGGCTCTTTAATTGACATGATTGAAAGGTTTGATCAAACACTGAAAACTGTCCATTCTGTGATGGATAAAAACCAATTAGGCCGGTTTGCCGTTCAGCAGCACCGTGTTTACACCCTATCTGATTCGTTAGCAAATTGTACAGAGTTAGATATCACTAGGTATGAACACTGTTTGGGGTTGTCAAATCTGAGGTCAGTACCGTCAGGTTGCATTGAGAATGTAAAAGACACAAAAAAATCACCTTCGGAGCTGATAGATAATTTGAAAATCAAACAACAGCAGGCGGCATTGACTTTGAGTTCTGCTATTGGAGACACATTATTCAAAATGGACAGCTCCAAGGAGCTGATGACAATATATCGTGACGTTCTCAGCAAGTGCTTTGAGAGTCAGACTATGAGAAGATTAAAAACTCCTGAAGGAAAGCGATGGGTCAAAGAATTCGATGAACAATGGTCGAAGCGGTTTGAGAGTTGTATAGTCTCCCTCACTGTTGACACCATTCTTAGCGGGCTAAGAGAAGCTGCAGTTGGAGATTTGACAACAAAATCCGATTCATTGTTACTCTCAGAACTGGCAGCACCGATTGACAAACACAATATAGTGGCCGTCTGGAAACGTTTTGAGAATCAGAGTTCTGGACGGGTAGACTCTGAGAGGCCCGTTTTGGAATTGTACGAAGAATGGAAAGGCAAAATTGAGAATATTAAATCGGATATTGGCGAGATAGGTAAACTGGTCAACTATATGTTTGTGGAAGAGGACGACGGGATTGAACTGGAGGATGAGGAGGAGGATGCCGTAGCGTGGTCCACCAATGTTCAGAAGGATTTAACAAACACTCAATCCTATCTGGCTGACGTGGTTGATGCACTGGTGAAGAAATCATTTTCATCCATCATTGACAGCATTAGAGATATGTCTGATGGAAATGACTCAAAACTAGACGTACAGGCTTTCTTGTTACGATGCTTGCTGCAAATTGATGACGAAGGCAAGGAGGTTGAGCTTACTGCGAATATCATTCGTAAACTTGCAGACCTTGCTCCGGTTGAGGAAATTTTTGATTCTTACAATCCTAGTATTTTGACCAGTGATACGCCTTCACCTCAGGTCCTTTCATTGATGCTTAAATTTTCTCGATGTATTGCCAGGTTGATCGGTACGAGTGATCGTGCATTAGCGATGGAAGAGATGGGTCTTATTAGAAGTATATGTGGAAAGCGAATCATCGCTGCGATGAATGCTGTGACCTTTGAGGGTCAGAATGCTGGTCCGGCAACTGTTGAGCAAGTCGCCTCTATAGAGACTGGCGAACATGCTGAGCACGAGGAGCCCAAAGGAGAAACCGTGCCTGATGCTGAGAATAACAAACTCCAAGAAAGTGTCGAAGAAAAGGACAGCGCTGAGGAAAAGGACAGCGCTCAGGAAAAGGACAGCGCTGAGGAAAAGGATAGCGCTGAGGAAAAGGACAGCGCCGAGGAAAAGGACATCGCCGAGGAAAAGGAAAGCGATGGCGAGGTAAGGGCTGCTAGCGAAGTAGCTGGAAACGAGCAGTTACTGACAGCCAAAACCAAGTCGATTTTGCGAGAGCTGGATGTTGCATTTGTTGAAGCGTTGCTAGGGCTGACGTCTGGCGACAACGACAGCCCTGCCGCTGCCAGTGCCAAAGAGAGCCGGGTTCTTTATGCGCCACTTGCAATTTGAGCTCATTACCGTGGAGAAGTCGCGCCGACTCCCGCCAAACGTTCGCAAACACGCATCCAGCAAGATTGAGTAGGCTGTACAGCTAGCATTGATAATGAGGAGAGAAGAATAAATTAATATATATAAGATACAACGTACTTATGTACTTATTGGTTGAGGGGCTAGGTCTGAAGGACTTTGCGTCTGCTGTGTCTGCTGCGACTGCTGAGAATGCTGAGTGTTTTGCAAGTCAGCTTGCGGGGCTGCTGGGTCGCCCTCGGCGGATCCCAGAGAGCGTTCTGCTTCGGCAGCCTCGAGCTTGTCACGCTCAGCGATTTCGGCGGCAGTTAAAAATCGGCCTCCTTGGCCTCTTGGCCGTCTCATTGCATGTTTATGGCGAGATTCATGGAGATAGGGTTTTCTGCCTCTGGCTGCGCTGATGGTCTCCTCCAGCTTTGCACGTGCAATTCTGCGTTTCAAGATTCGGTGGTACTGTTTAGCGTTCACGTAGAACGGTTGTTCGCCTTCGTCCATCTGTATGAGAGATTCAGAAAGTACCAGAGCTTGCGAGTAGTTCTGACCGGTTTCTTTCGAGGAATCTGGGGCTGGCGAATCAAAGAGGAGAATCAAGTGCGGCTGTGCCATCAGTTGTCGGCACACTAGACCCGACCGGGCGATACCAGGCTGGCTGATCAAAGAGGCTCCGAGCAGACGGAACGCAGTGGGAATGAAAATCTTGTAGGTGGCGTCTGAGCTGTTTCCAGACTCTGCTAGGCGCGTTCGTATCGCACCGGCTGCGCGGGCCCTACAATAAACACTCACAACGGGTGCATAACCAGGCGCCATTTCTGGACTTGGCTCACTGGCATGGGCGTTATCTCTCATCACATGTTTGATAGTGATGCCTTGTGGTCAACGATTGTCTATACTCGTGACGTGAAAATTTTTTTTTTCAATGAAATGCTGATTTACGTGACCCGGTGATTGTGAGCAATTAGGCAGCGGAACAACAATGCACATACCCTCAAGGCGGGCCGAAAAAAAATTGCTCACCACCGAGGAGAACGACGAGTGTGAAGCATTGGAAACGAGAGAAAAAACAGAAAAAAAAGTTGGAATTGGCAGCACGGAGTGCTATTTGGCAGACAGAACACATGTTCCGAGCATTGCGAGTCCTAGCGCCAGATCTAGCCAGATTTCCGGCCGTTGGTTGTGACGGTGCATGCCTGGCGCCTTGCCGATGTCGCACTCTAATATTGATAGTGCAGCAGCACTGGGAAAACGTACCGCACAGGACTCGTTGTGGCCATGGAGCACGCCCTTGCAAGAAATGAGGGAGGCCCTTTGCCAACGTTGGCTGCTAGCAAGCACTTGGCTGATCGCCGGCAGCTCATTACCAAAAGTGGCCAAGGGGGCTTCGCTAGAAATTGGCGAGCCAGCTGCGTCGAGATCTCAGCTGACTGCGGATGCAGCCCACTCATTTTGATGCGCTGACTGTTGGTTCATCTCTCGAATAAAACGAGCCTAGTTTAGCGATGGCATACAGGGCTCTGCTGAAGCGTTGCGACAAGGGTTGCCAGGGGGTGCGTTGAGCGAGCGAAGCATGCTGGGCAGCTGGGGCGGGTCGCGGGCCAAGCTGGCCAAGCTAGCACAGCCAGCAAGACCCGCAAGGCTAGCCAGGAGGGTGTGTGCTAGCCACAGTGACAACGCTGGTGCGCGTCCAGTGTTTGGCTTGACTGTTTCACCCAGGTCTCAGCTAGTGCTGGATCTAATGCAGTGGATGCCTGTGGAACCCCCGCTGGGGACGCTGCCTACAGTTGCTTCACCGCCAGGCTGGGATGAGCACGTCTTACCAGCAGTCAGCGGCACATAGCCGCGCTGGATCGCGCTGCCAAGATATTGCCAGTCGCTGGCAGTCGGGAGCGCGGCCATTGATGGACGGCCGAGCGAGCGCTTTTCAGCCGGCCGTCGTCGGCCAGCCCATTGCTACCGCCCCAGTTCTGTAGTTGGGTGCCTGCCTTGCAAAACTACACCTGTCGCACATTAAATTTTGCTTATGCGACAGAGGACTTTGCAGCAAACCCCACAAGGCGCCAGAGGCAGCAGCCTGAAAATTCTTCACTGGCTAGCTGCTTCTTCCACAGGTTCCCAGCAGCTCTGCCGCTTACGGGAATCCCAACGGCCCATAACCCTTACGCTTCGCTGCGTCATCACGGAGTACAAAAAAGTCCCATCCCCACCCCACCGCTGTAAAAAAAAGTCTGCCAGCAAAAATAGGCTTCACCACCCAGACACAAGGCTGAGGCTTCTTTTGTCATTCTGCTTGTGACATTTTTTTTTGCGCTTTTGCATCCAAGTCAAAGTACCAAAGGCAAACATCAAACGTGCAATAGCTAGCCTCCCCCTGATTCGCTTTGCTTCTCAGCCTCGTGCAAACTCCTCACCTGACCCCCGTAGCGCTCTCGTTGACTCATCCCTTCCAACGCAAAGTTGCAACAATCAGCTGAGGCAGCAGCAGCGAGACTCTACCATCTGAATTGCTCATCAGAATCGCGCCGTGAGCTTTGTACAGCTTCGCAAAAACAATGGACTATCCGTTTCTAAACGACAACCCAGACAGCAGCTATCTACAAAAGCTCTCCTCCGACCACCACTCGTACCAGCAGGCGCTGAATGAACTAGGGCTCATGTCGCCGGAAACCACAGACTCCGTCATGGGCGATGTCGGTTTCGACGGGTCCATGCTCTTCAAGCAGACGGCAAACCCGGGTGCAAAAAGCGCGCCCGCGGCAAACAGCAGCAGCAACAGCAGCAACAGAGCCATCGAAATCAACAACTTCCACACCCCGCTGTCGGTCGACTCGCCGATCGAGCCGCCCACCCAGATTGACAACTCGTGCGCCTCGTCCTACGATGCAAAGCGGCACTCCAACGACCCCCAGCCCTTTGAGTTTGCCCTCGATCCGCTCGCCTTCGAGGGCATTGTGCCCAACTTTGACTCCGCCGAAAACCACCACCTGACGTCCTCCTCCTCCTTTGCATCCGTCAGCCACAACCCGCCCACGTCCTCCTTCCACTCCGCCAGCAACTTCTCGGTGCCCAACTCCGTCACAAACTCCGTCGTCAACTCCGCGGCGCACTCCCGGCACGCCTCGGTCTCCCACTCAAACGCGTTTGACGACGGCCTGCTCAGCGTGTCGTCCTACTCGTATGACTTTGACGCCATGCCAGACCTCGCCAACATCCAAATCCCCGAGTTTGGCGAGACCAGCGCGTCCGCACGGCGAATGCCGGCAAAGCCCACCCAGATCCCACCGCGCGGCGGCCACAATGGCAACAGCAGCCAGTCAAACTCGCAAGCGGGCTCGTTTCTCACATTCTCCGTGTCAAACATGTCGTCAAACTCGCACCAAAATGTTTTGCGCGGAGGATTCAACAACCAAGTGAGCTTCCAGCTAGGTGGAGAGGACGACGCAACGTCAGACATGCTCTCGCCGGCCACCGGCTCGCCGCTTGCCCTCCCAGACATAGACACAACTGGGCTGTCGCAAAGCTTCAAAAAATCTTCCATCCGACGAACGTCCTCACTAATGCAACAAGATATGCGCAAGCTCCAGCAGTCGTCGCTGAAAACGCCATCCTCAAAATCGGCGCTCACCATGAGCCTGAAGGAGGCTGCCGCAAGCAGTGCTCCCGCAAATACAACCATGTCCACTCCGAGCCCAAGCTCAACGTCCTCTCCACAGGCAACCACTCCAAAGGAGTCCAACAACTTGGAATGCACAAACTGCCACACTAAGACCACCCCTCTCTGGAGAAGGAACCCACAGGGCGAAGCCCTCTGCAACGCATGCGGCCTCTTCTTGAAGCTGCATGGCAAACTACGGCCGCTGAGTCTCAAAACCGATGTCATCAAGAAACGCAACAGAGCGTCGCAGGTCAGTCGCGATGGCGTCTCCGAGCTGGGCTTCTCCTCCTCCCTGGACTCTCAAATGTTCTCAAAGCAGACGCCGGATCAGCTAGCCCTGACCTCATCCATGACCTCCAAAACCGTATACAAAAACGGCTCCATAATTCTCAAAAATGGAGATTCTTTGAGCTCCCAAAGACTAACTGCCATCAAGCCACGACCCATTGCTCCGAAGCCGCCACCAGAGAAGCTTCCGCGGTCACTACCGAAAAAAAAGTCATCTGTCAGTGAGGGAGCTGTAGATACTCCTCCTCCCTCTTCTGTTGGATCAAACCTCATTAAAGAAACCGAATGGAACTGGCTGCGAATGTAGACTCTATTACCTATTTAATTATGAATCACGATATTTATCTTTCACCTAGTAACGGCTAAACGCATGCCTACCTGTTCGCAGCAAAATATATAGCTTGATTATTCCTTCTCAAAAGCAAACGCCATATAAAAACCGCAAGCTTCCCTTTCGTCTCCTTCAACTCCGTAAGAGCCATCCGCCTTCTTCACCTTCATCGTTTCGGCAAGATTCAGCAACCGTGGGTTCTTGCGAGTCTCTTCATCAAACATTTCAAGAAATGGCATATGGTAAATCAGCCTTAGCCCAAACGTCTTTGCCAGTCTCACAAAGTTATCAAAAACAATAATGTACTCTGGAACGTTTCCTACAGCGTCGTCAAGAAAAAAATGATACTTATATCCATAAGGTTCGCTAGCAGAGAAATCAAACTTTTTGGGATCATCGTCAAATTGCACAGAATAAACAGAGTTTCCATATCGCCTTTCTCCTGCTGGAAGCTCCTCGATTCTCTGTCTTATCAACTCATCGTTAGGTACAGTACCAATAAAGCGCCCACCTGGAGAGAGAACGCTGCTGACATTTTGCAACATGAATTCCACTCTTTCTTTGGACTCAAATGCATAGTGCATAGTGAATTGGCATGAAACAATATCAACAGGAAATGCATCAGGATGAACAATTTTCGTCAAAGGTTCGCCAAAGGCATCACCTACGCAAAAGTCTGCCCAAAAGGTCTTGCGCCTGTTGGAAAAGTATCTCTCTTTTGCCTGTTTAACAGAAACGTCAGCAATATCCACACCAATATACCCCTCTACTCCTTGACGAGACCACTTCACAAGATCTCCACCTTTACCGCAACCCAAATCAAGAACTACTCGCGCTCGCCGAGAAAATAGTTGGATAAGCACAGATTTGATAAAGTTATTGAAAAACCGAAGATTGGCGATTGGGGAACTTTTGCGGTAATCCTTGCCATTCTCGGGCCGCTCGTTGTAATGGTCACGGACATCATTAATGTCTTTTGCAAACGCTCGCGGCCGCGACGGCAGGGAATCAGGAACGTTCAATGCTTTGGAATTATTTGCATATTGTGAGCCTTCGTTTTCTGGAGAAAACCGCCGCTTTCGCCGATGGTCAACTGCCTCGGCCCCACTGTTTTCGCCTCCTGGAGCTGCCGGTCTGTCCTCAGCTTTTGGCGGAGGTGGTGGAGGAGGGGGCCGCTCATATCGAGGTTCAGGAGGGCTGGGTTTGTGTTTGTCAACAGACTTCGGAGCAGGGGGTTTCGGTATCCGCCGGAGTGGTGCTGTAGACGGCTTTTTGGGTTTCTTCACTAAGTCCACTCCCCCTGGTGGTGGAGATGGTCTCTTTGCCGGCTGAGGAACATCTTTCAATTCGACACTGGACGATCGCGATAACGGACTCCTGCCATTGCGTTTATGTGGGCTCTTCTCAATGTCAGTGGCCTCGCTGTCGAATTCGTTCTCATTAACTTGGTCTGCACTGGCGTCTTTTGGCGCCATTTCAGACCATTCGTCTCGCGCAGGGTCATACATTTTTTGTATCAATTAAGACTGGAAAATACTCCATCTACACCTAGATCGGATTTGTGATATTGAGCAATGTCAAAATACAAGTGTTTGTGATACTTTCTAAATAGGAGTGAAGTGGGAATAGACGTGGGCATACAACGTTGTGATCTTTGGCAAAGTTGCTGAAAAGTCAGGAGTCTACTTCGCAGTGATGGTTTCTACTAACACCTCCAATTGCTTGTATATCACTCGCATACCTTGCCTAGACCCTGGCCTGTGTGGACTCGGGGCTGGCAATTTTTAGGTAGGACGTTTACTTGTGCACAGTAACATACATTATATTATCTGCAGGCCTGCAGGCCTCCTTACTGTACAATTGCTGCAGATACAACATGAGTCTCATGTTATCAATGAAAGTGCAGTTATTCACGTGTGATAGTGCCATCGATGGCCGACATGGGAAATATACTTGAAATGCCGATAATTAGTTACATGATCAGGTAGATAACTAATTTGTATTTATTTGTGACAAGTCTTCCCTTCGTATTGTGTCAATGGTCCTCCAGCAACTCCCCATCATTGATCTGGCTCTGGCCGACAATCCAGAAACGAAGCCAGAGCTCTTGGAAGCTCTCCGCAACGCTTTGTTTAGAATTGGTTTCATGTACATTGTGAACCACGGCGTTGAAAAAGAGGCACAAGCTGTACTCGAGCTTGCACCAAAGTCGTTTGATATTCCAACTGAAGAAAAGTTGAAGGTTGCTATGACAAACAACCCCCATTTTCTGGGGTATACTGGCCTCGGTGCCGAGATCACAGCAAGAGCAACAGATTTAAGAGAGCAGTATGACTTTGGCTCAGTGAAGGAACTTGCTGACACCTATAACGATCCAAGCAGGCCACTTTACGAAAAGCTCCATGGACCGTCTGAATACATCCCTGACTCTGTGCTACCAAAATTTCGATTTACTATTGAAAGCTACATTGATGCCATGGGTGCTTTGTCCACACGATTTCTGCACCTGATAAGTGAATCATTGAATCTTCCTGTGGATTCCTTGGATCCGTTTGTTGGAAAGATGCATCGTCTCAAGGTGATAAAGTACCCTCCAGCAACTGCTACCAACAGTCAAGGAGTGGGTCCACACAAGGATTCTTCTGGAATGTTGACGTTTGTGTTGCAGGATTCTGTTGGCGGGTTGCAAGTTCTTGACTATGATGGTGAGTGGGTTGACGCTACCCCGGTACCCGGATCCCTGGTGGTTAATATTGCACAAGGCTTTGAGGCCCTGACTGGAGGAAGATGTGGCGCAACGACTCATCGTGTTATTTCGCCGTCCACCGACGTCACACGATATTCAGTGCCTTATTTTCACGGCGTTCGCCTGGATTTGACAATCGGCGACATTGAGGAGCACACCAAAACAATTCAGGGGCAGATACCGGAGCTGAACGACCACCGAAAGCGAGCTGTTGATGTTGCATCCGAGTTTATTAACCCTAAATATAGCTGCTTTGGCGAAGCCCATTTAAGAAATCGCGTTAGAAGCCATCAAGATGTTTCCAGAAAGTGGTACCCAGAAGTGTTTGAAAAGTACTTGAATGACGACGAGCCGGCAAAGAAGTAAATTTTGGGAAATTACATTTAGCTGTAACAATATTTTGAATGCTGTTTAGATAGTGGATTTAGGAGCTATATTGAGAAATGTCCATCGCAAACTGATAAGATGCACAACAACATGACGCCAGGTCTCTTTCTGCGGAGAGAAATTTATTAATTTGCAAGAGCCTACTGAACACCCAAAATAAACTACGGTGACTGAATTCTACTCTCCATGGAGTCATGAGTAGCCTGCAAGGTCGTTGAGCTTTATCAGCGACGCATCCCCCACGAGAGTAAATTTCCGATATCTAATCATATAAATAAACAGAGCACTTCTCACGTCAGTGTGAACGCATTCACAGCAGGCACAATTTCGGGTTCCCGCTTCTATAGTGCATTAAATAATGGTGAGGATGATGGTGGAGACGACCTGTTTGGAGAATTTGACGATCCGACAGAAGAGGCCTCTCGTGTGTTGGATCGCACAGACACGGCGCTATTAGAGCAGCTCAACGAACTGAGTTTCGCGATGAGAGCGTCTGCTTCTTTGCAGAATGCAACTGAGGCAGCTTTGCATTTTGAGCCGCGTGAGCTTGAGGATCCTGTTGAGTTTGCTTTTGAACAACGTGGTGCTGACGCTGGTGAGCGTTTGGCCAACAGTATGGAGCGCCCCTCGTCGGAATCGACTTTCAGGGAACTGCGTCCGTTTAACAGGCATCATTGGTCGAATTTGTCCACGTTGGCGGCAGGCCAGCAGGTGAGGTCGCCCTTTGGAGGGCAGTTGAGTGACAATAGCAGAGATGCAACAATGGGTGCGAACGAGCCAGATGAACGGGAGAGCAGTGCATCGCGGCCCTTGCCGGTTCCTAACCCTGGGTCTCCGCGGCGCTGGTCCAGCCACAACTCGGAATCTGTTCCATTGCTGTCGGGATCAATGAGACTTGATGAAGCTCGCTTTCAATCGATATCTGCGGAAACTTTGACTCGGCGCGAGCGTTTGTTCAGAGTGCTTAGGGAGAGATCTATTGGAGGAGAAAATGACGATTTTGCGATAAACGACAGTAGCGATTCGCATTTACAAAGAGAGCCCGGCCCGCTGTCGCTGCCACTCGCACACGACACGCCGCTGCCGGCAGTTTCCCCGTGGAGGCTGGAGAACCTGTTTAGGCCGCAGACGCCCACCGGCAGAAGCTCTTCAATCCCCCCGTCGCAGTCTCCCTCACAGTCCCCCTCGCCGTCTCAGCGTCGCTCTCCACTTCGTCTCGGCCGGGCCTCCATCCCTAGTGCGAGTACAGCCGCGCGGCGCTTTCTCACTTCTGCGGTGTCCCCATCTCTCCACTCAACTCCACCTCACACCTCTTCGGGAACACAACACACCCAGCACCCCGTACCATCGTCACCGCCTCCTCCTATAATACCCATGGTATCGAGCGAAGAGTGGAATGAACGTCTTGCCGCTTGGGATGTGTCCAAAACCGATGTTAATTCGCTCATTTTTAACTATCTTGTGACCGAGGGCTATTGCACAGCCGCGCAGCATTTTTCGAAAGAAGCAAATGTAACAACGACGACAGCGGATGGCGATGCCTTTGATTATGCCCAGGTTGCTTTGCGGGCGAGCATCAAAGAGCTCATCTTGGATGGTCAGGTGCAACGTGCCGTTGTCCAAATAAACAACGCCGACCCTGCATTACTAGACGAACAACCAACGTTGCACTTTGCCCTGCTACGCTTGCAACTGATTGAGCTGATCAGAAGGGCGCAGCAGGATGAGGCCGCAGTGCAAACGGCTCTCGACTTTGCATCGCAGCATTTGGCGGCCAGAGCAGCTGCCTCCTCCAAGTTCCTTGCTGAGCTGGAGCAAACAATGGCATTGCTTTTTTTCCCTGCTGATGGAATTGTCCCGCAATTGCAAGGTCTGTTGGATGCACACCAGCGGCAGGAGGTTGCTGAGGCTGTCAACATGGAGCTGTTGAAACGCCAGGGGCTGTGTGGCGAAGCAAAATTGAAAAACCTAGTCAAGGTTTGTAGGTGGGGTGAAGATGTGTTGCATCCTGACTTGCCAGTAGATACATTTTCGTACAGGGACATGTTTTGAGGCCTTGCAAGCATGAATGAATATCTACTACTATTGGCCGCAGTTGGTCAGCAATGCACGAGAAAACGCAACACAGTGACTCTCCTATCACTTGCTTTGTTGGAAATTACTATTTACAAGGTTTGCTACGACACTTGACTTTGCTACGTGATCAAGAACCACAATTCCCACACACCCCTTCATCCCATCAAAACTCGTATTTAGCTTCTTTGACAAGATACTTGGCCACGCATTGATGTTTGTTATCCAAGAGCCATTACAAAAGTTGAAATAAAGGATATCCGACTGACTTTCCCGCGCCTTGCTGGCATGAGTATGAATGTACTCTTTCTTTTTTGCAATTTGCTTCTTTTTTTTCAATTCGCAAAAATCCTGTACACAGAGGCCATTGACACTGAATTCAGGCAAGTTATGTGGCCATTGGGTTGCATCAATTCCCATTTGATCCAGCGTCCTGACATTATCTGCTGGGAATCTACGGACTAGAATGCATTTACCTCGTAGCTTCCCAATAGTTGTAGCAGCATCAACTGGTTCGAAGTACCACTTGTCCATATTTTGTTGGATAGCACTAAAGACTTTGGTTGCAAATTCATCGTGTCGGTTCCACTTCCCTTTACCTTCACATTTCAGCGAGATTAGAATAGTTTCTGACGAATTCTGCTCCAGGAAATCATACACTTCTCGAAGCACCTCAGTCAGCAGCACTGGAATTGGTAATAAGCGGATAGCAAAAGCGCCGTGGACAATCTCCAGTTGGTTTGTGAAATGGCTAGTCCCGCAGCGAATGTCGAGAAAACGAACTCCTGACTCGAGTTGGTCGGTGACAGTTGAGCTTTGACATCTAATAGTTGGTAAGGACCAAAAGAAACGAGCTGCCGAATTGTGACTGCCGGGAATGGTTATCGTACAAAGCTTAGTTTCATCTGGAATCTGACCTACCCATTTGCTTTTGTTGATTGGCATGAAATGTGGAGGAATGGGTAGACTTCTTCCCAAAGCGCCCTTGAGCCTCAGTGCCCCACTCAAATAACAGGTCTTGCAATATTATATTCTACAGATGAATTTATGAGCTATTTTCAAGCCGTTTTGTTTTTTTGGAATGGCTAGCAACTGAAACCAGATCTCACCTTACAAAGTTGGCTTGTGCGCGTTATTTTGAGAAACTGATTGAAAACATTATTTAGCAATCATGTAAATCAATGGACCCAGTAGAATCTAGTGAATCGCGCACAGCGCTAGTGATCCGCGTACAGCGCGCACAGTAAACGCGACTTGTTGACTATTGAGCCGTCTCATAAAAATAACAAAATCATGTTGTCCAAGGACGAAAAATAAGTCATCGCAGACACAATTTCGCTCGTTCATCTATCATTATTAGCTCCTTCAATCTGCTCCTTCGCGGCGACAAACTCAATGGGCCAGTAATCTCTAGCCCTGTCATTCAACTTTCCAACGGCAAGCTGAATAGCTTCTAGATCCTTTTTCACTAGCCGACAGTCCGAAATACCTCTTGTCACAATGGGTTTCATGGCTGCTAACCGTTCGTTAACAGTACCCATCAACTCTGACAGTTCTTGGGCTTTTGCATGCATTATTCCAGACGTTTGCGACTGAACAACAATTGCTCTATCCAGAGTAGAAGGATCCAAGGCATTTGCAAAGGCATCGGTCAAAAACTCTGCGGGGACAATGCCTTCGGACGGCTCTTCTGCTTTTGAGCCTGCATATGAAGACGAAGCGCTTGACGACGTGCTGTCAACAGACATGGACGCAGAACACGTAATCAAAGGATGAGCACGCTCACTGTCTTGTTTACTTCTAGAGCCTGGCAAGTGGCGAGCTCGTGTTGTGTAACAAGTATAATTGCAAGCAAACACTAATTGCACTACTAAATATTGCAACAGGCAACTTCTCTGCGACGTCCCTTTTCAATCTGGCTCCACCAAATGACGTTCACTTCGACGCACCACCAAGTCCAGAGTAGCCGGAAAAGTCGCTTTGCCCAAAATGGGTATTTGAAATTTCAACGTCTCTGGTTGACCATACACATTCAGCATGCGCTTTGTGCGTAAACTTCATGATTACTCAAAGTCTCTTAATCTGCCCAAAAGCAGGTTTCCTGCACGGACCAAGGAGACGCCCGAGCTTTTGAAGAGATGCACGGAAGATCTATACAAGTGGCAGAGAGAACACTATCAAGATCGCCCGCAAAAGGTGTTCCACGATGGCCCACCTTATGCAAACGGTGAACTACATGTAGGCCATGCTTTGAATAAGATTCTCAAAGATATCGTGAATCGATTCAACCTAATGTCCGGCCATAGAGTGCAGTACATTCCAGGGTGGGATTGCCATGGATTGCCAATCGAGCTGAAAGCCTTGGCAAAAATGAAAA
This sequence comes from Limtongella incommunis, assembly GCA_003706695.3. NCBI lineage: Eukaryota > Fungi > Ascomycota > Dipodascomycetes > Dipodascales > Trichomonascaceae > Limtongella > Limtongella incommunis. The sequence continues at coordinate 104,883 of PPME03000007.1, forward strand.
ATCTGAGCTCAGCAAAGCCGCTGGATATTCGTAAAAATGCCCGCTCTCTTGCTCTCAACATGCTCAAGGTGCAAATGGATGGGTACAAGAAAATGGGCATCATGACCGACTGGGGCCACATCTATAGAACATTGGACCCAGGCTACACCTCTAGACAACTTCGCGTATTCCAAAAAATGGTTGAGACCAAGCTGATTTCTCGCCAGAACCGCCCGGTGTACTGGTCGTGCGAGTCCTCCACGGCTCTGGCCGAGGCAGAGCTTCAGTACAATGACCAGCACACCTCTTCGAGTGTGTATGTGAAATATCCGCTAGAAACTCCTTCAAGTGGACCACTCTCTACATACAAGAATATATTCTTGGTCATCTGGACGACTACTCCATGGACCTTACCCGCCAATCGCCTCATCGCTGTCCATAATGATCTCATGTATGGTCTTGTTAGGCAAGGCGAGGACTATCTTCTGGTGGCAAATACCTGCTACAATGTGTTACCTGATGCTGAGGTGCTAGGTGTTGAGATTCCTGGCTCCGACCTGGCTGGACTGTTTTATCGCTGCTTCATTACCAGGGACCGGCGTCCAGTGCTTCACGGAGATTATGTCTCCGCATCCACAGGAACGGGTCTTGTACATTCTGCTCCTGGTCATGGAATGGACGATTATTTATTGGGCCAAGAACACAATCTTGAAACATACTCTCCAGTTGACGCTCAAGGAAAGTACACTGCAGAATTACCACAGGATTTACAGTTTCTAGTTGGACTGGATGCGAGATCAGAAGGCCAGGCTAAGTTGATGGAAAGATACAGTGCTAACATTCTATCTCAAAGTAAATATGTTCATAAGTTTCCTTATGACTGGCGACATAATAAGCCTGTGATGATTCGCGCCACACCACAGTGGTTTGCAGATGTCAGCAATATTAAGGACAGGGCATGCAGCGCTTTAGAGAATGTCAACTTTGTTCCAGATTCTGGAAGAAATAGACTTACTACTTTTACTCTCTCAAGAAACGAATGGTGTATCTCACGGCAACGTTCTTGGGGTGTCCCTATTCCAGTGCTTTACAATGAAAACAATGAGCCGCTTTTAACGAGTGAATCGGTCGATCATATCATTTCCACCATTGAAAAGGTAGGCATTGATAGGTGGTTCATGGAGGAAGAAGATATATCCCAGTGGATTCCACCGTCCGTCCACGGTGGCATATGGAGAAAGGGAACTGAAACAATGGATATATGGTTTGATTCTGGTACATCATGGACTCTACTTGATGATAGGGGGTCCGTGCCTCCCGCAGACTACTATCTGGAAGGGTCAGATCAGCACAGAGGGTGGTTCCAGTCTTCTTTGTTGACGAGGGCAGCTGCAACCATTGGAACCAGCAAAGCGGTGGTGCCCTACAAAAATGTAATCACACATGGTTTCACCCTGGATGAGCAAGGGCGCAAAATGTCAAAGTCGATTGGAAACGTCATGAGCCCCGAGCAGGTAATGAGAGAACCCAAAGGTGAAAAAGGTGTTCTTGGTGTCGATGGTCTACGTCTTTGGGTAGCCCAGTCCGACTATACAAAAGATGTTGTTATCGGACCTACTATTTTGAGACACGTCTTTTTGTCTCTTAAAAAGTTTCGACTTACCTTCAAATACCTGTTAGGTAACGTTCATGATTTTACTACTCCTGTGAGCGATTACAAAGAACTGAGGGCTATTGACAAGTATGCATTGCACCAGTTATTTGTTTTGGAAAGGTCAATCAAAGCTGAGTATGAAAAGTTCAACTATAACAGAGTAGTACACCTCATACAAAATCATGTGAACGCTCAATTGTCGTCCTTTTATTTCGATGCAGTGAAAGATCGACTTTATGCTGATGGCAAGGATAGTGTATCTCGAAGATCTGTGCAGACTGTTTTTGGAGAGATACTTAAGGTTTATGCGTCTGCCCTTTCCCCGATTACACCTTTGCTTGTTCAAGAGATGTGGGACCATTGTCCAGAAATTATCAAGCAAGGTAAATCTACTCCTTATGAAATGGAGTGGTTGAATGTGCCAACTGAATATGAAAACAACGCATTGGCTGAGGATTTTAAGTATCTGGAGAACGTGACAAAACAGGTGCAGGAAACTATAGAAGTGGCTCGTAGCAACAAGCAAGTTGGAAGTTCCCTTGGGTGTGACGTTGCTTTGCAATCATCTGACCCCAGAATTGCCGAACTTTTTCAAAAGTATGATCTTGCAGAGCTGTTTATTTGTTCCCAAGTAACCTTGAATGATCCGCTCCCCCAAGAACTTGAATGGAGCCAGTCGAGCAGCCAGGGTGACCTGAGTATTGTTGTTATTCCGCCACAACTGGACAAATGTCCCCGATGTTGGAAGTATACCATGACTAAAGAAGAGCATGTATGTGGCAGATGTGCCAGTGTTGTAAATAGTATATAAAAATAACCTCCTGCATTTTTGAATATCAACAATTTAAAGCATTATCAATCAAGAGAGGAACTTTAAAAACACAAACATTGGTTCAGCCAAATATTTTGGCGGGTACTTTCCAATGGTCACCACATCTACAAATTTCTGCGAACTACGCTTATACTTCAATCCCGATGATTGACTTTCAGTACTCGACAAACTTCTTATTTGGGCAAGCTGGATTGGATCATCTCTTTATGAGGACATTTTTTGCGGTAATTGGCAAAATGTTGGTGCGGCTAAAATTTCAACGCTTTGATAAAAAAAATATTGAGTAATATTTTCGATCTCTGTCGCATTGATCGAGAAAGAATTAGTATTGATAGATTCTCGATAGAAGAATTCAATGAAGGGGCGATCCGAAATTTCTGGCTATATCCCTCTGCCTATCACACTGGCCCCCGACGTTTATCATTATATTTATCTCAAGAAGCATGAAGACAAAACCAACAATGAAGACCGATCTGTCTTTGCAGTAAATTTACCAGTAGTCACATCTCAAGGACATATCAAATGGCTTTGCCAGGCTCTTGGCAACACTGTCATGGAAGAGGTAGAATTTGACTTTGCACAGCACCGAGCGGTGATAACGATGGTGGACAAGTCTGCTTGTAAGCGACTACTTTCAAAGGCTAAAAATGTTGCTGAGAAACCACAAAAGTATGAAATTTTATGGCCAGCTTCAGTCTCTGGCACTGCTCTGTATGTGACTCAGGCGCTGGCTAGATACCCTGACCCTAAGGAGCTTCAAGCGGACGTCGATAAATACATGGTGGAATTCAATGAAATGGAAGAGGATGCGCGTACTAATTTTGAGCAAAGTCAAGGAATAGCTGATGCTGATGGTTTCATAACTGTAGGAGCTGCTCCACGTGGCGCCAAGGCTGTTCTACCGCAGTCTCAGCCCTCTAAAATCACCAAAAAGAAAAGAACTAAAGAAAAGAGTGACTTCTATCGATTCCAAATCAGACAAAGGAAGAAGGACGAGATGGACATGTTGCTCAGGAAGTTCAAAGACGATCAACAGAAGATTCGTGATCTCCGCGATCGAAAAAGGTATAAGCCGTTTTAGCGCTAGAATTAGTCAAAAAAATCTGTATTTATATATAATGAACCTTTTTAATCCACTTCCAAGTTTAAATCGACACACCTCTGATACAAGTTATCACAGGTGACCATGCGCAAAAGCAGCGGTTTCGCATCAATGCGAGTTCGGCTGCTTGTAATGCGAGGATCGAAATCAATATGAATTTTATTCGATCTCATAGCACTGGCGGAGGTGTTGACAGTGCTATCAGTAAGGGTAGAAAATATCGATTGACATTCGCTTCCAGCAACCAATGAATAATCAGAATTGCATGGATTTAACAACCTCAAGATTGGATGACTGTTAGTGTCCTCTAAAAGAACTCTCGCGCATTTCTCTGTCACTCCTTCTTCTTCAGACTCAGAATCTGTCGTCTCAGGATCTGTATGTAATTTCAAAAAATCGCTTCTTATCTCGCCAGAAATGTGCCGAACAAGATTTTCTGGAACGTCGCCGATTTCATACAACAAATGAGCGTTGCCAATATGTTTTTCAGCTTCATCATGAGATACAGCGTCTTTATCAGTAGAAGTGTATTGACCATGAAACTTGTTGCTCATATAATGTTTAACACTATCAATGAAACTGCTTCCATCGGAAAGGCCACCAGAGCTCAAAGAACAAGAGGCATCAGCCTTGAATGACGAGCTGCTATAGTCTTCAGGGATAAACAGTTTGAATGAAGTCTCGTGGTAGCTATCCGAAGTGTGGTTATATCCATCGCTCTCGCTTTTATTAGCGCTAAGTGTGCGCATTGGCTCGCACTCATCACCATTACGGATGAATGATTGTTGACTATAGCCCCCAAGGCCACGCCAAAGCCGTTCTGACTCTTTGTGTTGGAAATCTCTTTCATCAAGTAAAAAGTCTGCGCAGTTTTGGTGCAACAAATTTGATTTCTCGACTTTGGAATCCTGGTTTTGTGAATCCTCCAAACCAGATAGCTCGATGATCAGTCTTGAATCTTTTGAGCAGTTTCTAATCGATTTGTGGCATCCTTTTGCCTTTTCTGTAGCCTTTTTCAGCTTTTGTTTAATCTTTTTGCAAGACATCATGAAGGGTAGTGCTTCAACGTCGAAAGACGAGCAATACTATTGTCACACTGTGCCAAGCATTTGTGCCAGGCATTGGCATGACTTTCGCCAAAAATACTTTGGTGAAAATTTGACAGAGCAAATATGAATGGCTTGTTTTTGTATTGAACTTAAATAATTTAAAAACTTCAACAAAAGGCGTCGAGATTATTAATCTAGCTCATCAACAGTGGTATGCTCAGGTACAGGCTCAGACTCATTGGATTCCTCAGGAATTTCGGTGATGCGTCCCTCTTTCTCAAGTCTCTGCTGCTCCTCGGCCCATTCGTCTTTATCATAGACTTTTCCCTCCAGTTGCAGCAATCCACTTTCAGAGATTTTCTGAACAGCTTCTTCAGCTTCGGATAACACCATATTTCCTAAAACTTTGTTGATCTCTTCGAGAGAACCCGTTTTGATAGCGTCCTGAAGTGGTTTTGGTAAGGATGCAATAAGCTCATGGGCGTGGGTGTCGTCCTCCTCAGGATATTTGAGAACGATTTCAGTGTTGGGATCTAGAGAATGCAGCTGAATCTGCTCAACTTCTTCGGCATCCTCCTCGCGCTCCTGAAGAATGACTTGGCATCTAGTTTTTACGTGATTAACTGTAAACTGGACGTCCTTCAAAAATCCTTGCAACGCAGGATGGTTTTTCTGAGTGATCTTGGAGAAAAACATCCGAACACCGTCTGGGCCAAGAGTGGCACAGTATTGGAGCAGCAGAGCATTATGGACAGTTCTTTCCATATCCTTTGTTCTGCCTTCAAGTTGCTCCTGAAAAGCCACCATCATGAGGGCATCTTTTTCACGCTCATTAACAATTCCGTGGTTGGCCATGAGAAAGTTGAAATCCTTTTCGTACTCGCCGACCGGAATCTTTGCAAACTCTGCAGCCTTCGGATCGGGTGTCAGTTCATCTGGGGTGTCGCCGGCAACGTAACCAGATCCTGCTTCACCTTCGACGTGCTCAGCCTTTGGATTCAGAACTTCGTAGGAAGTCTCTGTCTCGGTTTTCTTCGCAGAAGAGTTCGCGGTGCTCTTGGCAGCACCCGGCGGCTCCGTGTTTGCCTCCTTGTTGATGATTGTGTTGTCCCAGCCAAAATGGATATCCTCACTATTGATGTGCCTCGAGCGTTCCTCGATGAGCACCTCTTTTTCCTTTTTGGCCTTATCTAAGCGATCCCTCATATCGTTGGCGATGGAGTTTAGACGTTCAGCAGGTGTATCTCCCTTCACGTCGTCTTCCGTCAATCGCAACCCAATTAAGTCGCGCATCATGTCTTCGTAAGTAGGCATTGGCCCCGCGGCCTCGCCGGCGCCAGAGGGTTGCTTTGCAGCAAAACCCTCGCAAGCAACTCTGAGCGCCGCTTGCAAATCTTTGAGGTTACCACCTTCGCGGGACCATTCCTGCAGCTTGACAACACGCTTGTAAAGTTCTTCATTCATGTCAATGTCAACATTCAGTTGCGCTAAGCGATGCTTTGCTTCTTCTCGCTTTTGATGAATATCACGCTGCCTCCAACGGATGAACGATGCCTTGTCGACATTTGGATGCACCTCAACATCTGAGTCATCTGAGAGTTCCAATTTATCCCATTTCGAATAGTCAACGACCATTGTGAAAATTTATTGCTAGTTGCTGTTGCGAAAAGCCTTCTGTAAAGCTATTTATGTTTAAGCCTGTATTCTATGAGATTCGATTTCGACAGTCATGTGATATACCCGCATGGGGGAGGGATGAGGCAGGACACGGAGTGCAGCTTTTTTCCAAAGACAAAACAAGGTGCACCGTTACTTGACCCAAAGACTTTTGTCCAATTCCAAATTTTGGCCTCTCGCCGGCTGCCCAATATAAGGCTCCGTTTCCGCTTGGCACGTTCCGTAATCTGGTCACGTGATAGATTTCTCGGTGTGAAATTTACCGTTTGACTTTCAACTCTTGCCAACAACATTGCCATCATGTCAGAGAAAGAGGAAGACGGTCTCTTTGATGATATTCCTATGAATGAGGAAGATGAGGATATTGTTGTGAATAATGTCGAATCCGAGAATGCGGGGGGAGCCGACAACGTGACGCAGCAAGACCCCCTGGCCGGAATGGGAGATCCATTATTGGACTTTCCTTTGCTGGCAGCACAAGGTGAAGGATCAGCCAAGGAGCGTTCGCTCAAAGAGTTTTTGAATTCGATGGACGAGTATGCACCCGTGATTCCGGATGCTGTGACCGACTTTTACCTGGCAAAGGCGGGATTTGAAACGTCAGATCGCCGCATCAAACGGCTGCTGGCGCTCGCGACGCAAAAGTTTGTGTCCGACATTGCCAGCGATGCGTACCAGTACTCGCGCATCCGCTCGTCTTCGACTGTCGCCTCTTCCAGCAACCCGCAGGCGCGTGCAAAGGCGCTGCAAGCCGGTGCCGCTGCGCCGTCTGGCGGCACGTCCTCGCACGCAAACGCCAAACTTGTGTTGACGATGGAGGACCTGGGCAACGCCCTGTCGGAGTACGGCCTCAACATCAAGCGGCCCGAGTTTTATAGATAACCCTTGCGGGGGAGCGCTGCACGGTCGATAGTCTTGTTGTGGCTGGATCCATATACATTGTGAGATTTGAGTAGACTGGGCAAAAAAATTTGTAAACGTGTGACATTACTAATAATAAATAAATCCACTCCCTAGGAGTCCTTTTTGTCGCGCGCCAAGATGGCATCGTTGACCGCGCCCAGCAGTTTGCGCGCGTCGCGCAGCTGGCTCTCGAGCCCTTCAATGTCGTTGAGCACCTGCTTTCGGCGGTCAATGAGGTAGTCCTTCACCGCCTCTGGCGGCAGGTAGCTCGGGATGTCAATTTCCACGTCGCCCTGGCTCACCACCAAAGACCTTTCTTTGGCGCGCTTGGTGCCCTCGTACGGGGACTTGCCGGTGTGTTCTACAAGGGCGGCAATGGACGGCAGCTTGGTGGCGTTGGGCTGCGGTCGCTCGAAATGCGGCGACGGCAGGTGGAAGGTGGACGACGGGGGCGCTGTGGCCGGCGAGGCGTAGTTCACCGGCTTGAAGTGCGAGGTGAAGTCGATGGCCGGCGGGGGGCGCGCCTCGGGGCCGGGTCTGTGGTCGCTGGCCGGCGCAGCGGGCTGCAGCGGCGATGTGCCGGCTGCAGCCGCCTCATCTCTGTCTGCAGAGGGGTTCGCGTCGGCCACGATGATGCGCTTGCGGCGCTTTATCGTGCCCTTCTTGAGAAACACCGGCCGGTGGACGCCGCGCAGTCGGTAGTAGAGGCCGCACGCGTTGCAAATGGTGTTGCCGGCCGCGTCGCGGCGCCACAGCGGTGTGACGGTGGAGCCGCAGTTTTGACAGACCGGCGCGGAGTTGGACGTGCTGCCGCTTTCAGTGGCGATGAGCTCGCCGCCGGCCGAGCGCGCGACGCGGTTGAAGTAGGCCGGGCACCCGAAGCACGACTGCGTGCCGCCCATGCCGTTGCAGTGGCCGTCGCCCTTGCAGGTGCCCTCGCAGTCGCTTTTTGGCGGCGTGGGCGCGGTGGCCACGCTGCTCTTGTCTGAGCCCGGGGCGGACGCGGACGTGTCAGTCGCCCGGCCGGCGTCTTTGGTTTCCGGGACCGTGTCCTTGTCGTCCTCGGCCAGGGCAAACACCCCCTGGAACTGGCCCTCGAGCGGCGCGCGGGCGTAGTTGCGCTCGGCGTTGACAAACGGCACAAAGCGCGACGTGGAGAACGGGGTGCGCAGCTGGTACGGGCGCTTGAGATTCACCGGCCGGTTCGACTCGTGGGCCTTCAGGTACAGCCCGCACGCGTTGCAGATGACCTCGCCCTCGAGGCCTCTGCGCCAGAGCGGCGTTTTTGTGGTTCCGCAGTTTGCGCAAATCTGCGGGTGGATCTCGGACGAGGCCTGCGGCGAGACGGGCGACGTCTGCGCGTGCAGCGCTTGCGTTTGTAAAGCGTCCGCTTGTAAAGAAGGAGACGCTTGCGCGTGCGCCGCTTGCAAAGAGGGCGACGGGCTCGCGGTGCGCGCGGGCTGCGCGCTCGACGCTGGCGAGCCCGGCGGCGGGCTCTGCTCCGACCGCTGGCTGGCGATTGAGCTGTTTGCTGGGCCCGCGGGGAACTCGCCAGCGGGCTGGGTGAGAGAAGCGACGGTGAAGGTCGCCACTGGCGACCTGGTGTCGCGTTGTACCATGATCATGAATGCTCGCGAGGAGTCCGTCGCTTGCGCTGCTGTGTCCAGACAGGTGAGATGTGTAAAGGAGGGAAAATTTGTACGTGGCCGCGCGCAGGCAGGCTCTGCGCTCCTTATATTTCAGTGTCTCGGCTGAGGCACCACTGGGCCCTTCGCTGACGAAAACTGGCGTGTAGCGCCTGTTCGGGGGGGAAGACTGGTAGGCGGGGTCATTGCGAGATTACCCAAAGAGGCAGGCGCCATCCATCAGGATTGTAATTATAGGCCCTGTGATTGGCCCATACCGCCAAGTCCCAATCAGATGTTTGATAATCTTGGTACCCATCAGGTGCGATCAATCCTAATCTTAACAATCAGAAACGGGCCGCCAGCGTGCCTGTATAGCGCTAGCCAATCAACTGCAGATTTTGTTATGTTACAGCGTCCAGCTCGGGGGCCGGCAGCTGCGGCCCGCGCTCTTTCGAGGGCTCGTTCGTCCTTGTCGCACCACGCCACGGCCAAGAGTTGCTTCAAATCCGACTGTGATTACTGCCAAAAAAGAATTATCTGATCTTGGCAGAAGATAATCGTTCATCTCGCAAGATGCTGCCCACGTGGCCTGTCAGTGCACGCAGCCCACCAGCCCCGGCGAACATGGCCCGGCCGGCCAGTTTGCGCGCTGACGAGCTTCTGCCCGTCGCACATGCACGAAACGCTCAGGAGAACCAGATGAAACGCTCGCAAAATGGCATGTTTGCAACCTGCCAGCCCTGCCGACACGGGCTGTCGCGCCTCCGCAGGAAAAATAAAGAGCAAAGCTTGGCCAGATTGCGGGCACCTGCGCTTGCTGCGGCACGTCGCTGGCGGCCACCTTTGCGGGCCGCTGCGCGACTGTCGATTGCTCCGCGCTCGCTCGTCGGTCTGTCCACTAAACCCTGTTTGTCCATGTGCATAGGGCCCTACCGTCCGACCCTGCAGCCTCAACGGTGGAGACGCAATCCATCAGAGGGACGTTGCACGTCTGAGAACACATTTCACAAACACCAGACAAAATTCACAAACACTGTCTAGCGGCAGCTCGCGCGCGCCGCTCCCACCGCACTTGCTGACTCGCGTGCCGCGCTCCGCAGGCCGCTGAAACCGTTGTGCGCCAGCCCGACGACACAACCTGAGACAGCACGGCTGAAAGCCACACGATTGTCTGACCGGACGTTTTGCACCATCACCACTCTGCAAGTGACAAACGACGCTAGACTCAGAGACTCGGTACGGCGCCATCGTGGGCACTTACCTTGCTCCTAAATGCTGCAACGACAAGCCATGACGCAACAGCAACAACCGATGCCCGCGCAGGCCCAGCAGGCCCAGCAGGCCCAGATGCAACAACTCCAGCAGATGCAACTCCAGCAACAAATGGCCGCCGTCGCCGCCGCTCAGTCGCAGCCACAGCGCCAGCAGCAGCAGCGGCCCGCGGGCATGCAACTTGTCAACGGCATGATGATGTCGGGCCCGCCAATGTCGCACGGCGGCGTGAATCAGTCGCTCATGATGCTCGCGCAGCAGCAGCAGCAGCAGCAGCAGTCGCAGCTCGGAATGCAGCAGATGCCCCAGCAGCTCGCGCACCAGCCCGCTCCGCACGCGCAGGCGATGCAACACGCGGCGGCCGCGGCCTTCAAACAGCAGCCGGCGCAGCACCCTCAGCATTTGCAACAGCACCAGCACTCGGGCAGCTCCTCGCTGCAGGGGAGCCCGCCGACACCGGGCGACATCCCGGGCAGCCACCCGCCGGGCAGCGTCGCCATACCAAACCAGCGCTTCATCGCGCCGGCAGGCACGATCGGCGCCGCCGTCGCCGCCGCCGCTGCGCAGACAGCAAGCCCGATCGCAGCCATGAACGGCGCAGGCGCGGCCAACGGACACGCGAGGCTCAGCAAGACCGGCCCCGGTGCAGGCACCCCAGGGAACGGGCAAAACGAGCCGCCAGCAGCAGCCCCGGTGGCCGGCGCCGCGCCGTCGCCGGTCATGTTTGCCAACCAGACCTCGGCAATGTCCGACCGCAGAATGGCAACGGCAAAACTAAATTATTTGGCAGAAATCATGTCCTCGCAGCAGCAGGAGAAGGTGCGGGACATTGAGTACTGGAAGCGCGTCGTGGACGAGTTCTTCTCGGAAACAGCCACTTACAAGGTCTCGTTTCCGGCAATAAACCAGTCCTTCATCATCCCCGCCAACATTTTGCCGCGGTACTTTTTGTTTCTCTACGAAACGTCCGGCCTGACGAGAATGACCACAAGCTACGAAAACCCGCGAGAGTACCTGCTGGGCGGCAACTCTCGATACCTCGTCGACTGCCGGTCACTCAGCCAGATCTTTCTGTACGACGACGGCGGCCTCATTATTTATCGCGGCACCGCCAAGGCGGTCGTCAACTTCTACCTCAAGATTGACTGGATGGAGTTCACCTACAATGAACCGGAAGAATACGTTGCTAAGCACGCAATCTCGCATCACATTGACTCAAAAGACATGTCTTTTGGACTGCGAAACCAGTCCATGTTGTTCCTCGAGATGGCAGACACCTTTGGTCACATGCAAGAAATTGTCGAGCTCTCAAAAATGGACAGCATTGGGCCCCTCGAAGCTCTCGAGATGCATTTGAACAAGGACAAGTCACCAGAGTTTGTCAGCCCCCGTACAACTGTCAAAAGGCGCAGAAGTGAGACCGTGAAGTAGCCTCGGCCCTCTGCCACTAAGGGCACAATTTAAAAAGCATTCGCGCCACTGCTTGGTCACTCCTGCCCGAAAGTTATAATAGACGCATTGACCAAATCAGAGTCGTCACCAACATGTTGGCAGCGCCAAGTAGAAGCCCTCTTATTGCATTATTTGATTTATTCAAATATAAACCTGTAAAGTATACTCAAAACAACGTCTACCAAACTGCGTTCAATACAGCAATCGCTGCTGCAAATAGTGCCGAGTAGCCACCAGACACAGCAGCACACGCTAAACCTGAGCTTGAAGATGTGGAAGACTGCACTGAAGACGTGGAAGATGAAGTTGACGTCGAGGTGGACGTTTTTGCCGTCTTTGTGCTGGTTGTTGCACTGTTTGCCTTCTCATTGACAGTTTCCTTGGCCAGCTTGGCATCGTTAGCCTTCTTGTTTTCCTTCTCAATCTCTCGCTCATGGTATTCTTGCAATTCTTTATCGTTGCGTGCCTTGTCACTAAGAGACACCCTGTCTCCATCATTCTGGTCAGTCGTCGATTCGTCCTTATGGATAGATTTGTTGCGAGAGCCTTTGTCTTCAACCTTGTCACTGCTGTCCTCAGAAGCACTGTTGTAATCCTTTGGCTTCTGCACCTTCTTGGTGTCGAGGTCCACCTCGTCGGCTTTTTTGGGAATCTCGCGCTGGTCACCAAAGGTTGGAGAGTTGTTGCCGGCATGTAAACCTAAAATGGTAAAGTAAGGAGAAAAGTTGGTGACCTCCTTATGAATAGAGTCTTGAATCATAATAGAATAGGCAGCTTTAGTGACAGTCCTGATATCTGAAGTCCACAAGTAGCTGCCAGTGTTTGGTACACCCGTCGCAATGGTGTACACCAAATCCAAATCATTAGCATCACCCTCCTTCAAAACCAAGTTGACTGGGTTACTAGTTGTAGGGTGCCAGGTGATCAAGAATTCTTGACCTGCATTGATCACTTCACCCAAAGTTGGATGCTTGATGGGATTGTGCTGAGCAAATGCGACAGACGCCAAATAAAACAATTTCAAGGTGTCGGACAAGTGCATGGTAGAAAGTACAATGTTGATGTTGTATAATATTTGTAAAAACCACTCAGCTGATTTTGACTCTTATATATAAACATGTGCTGGTTCTTGCCAAGGCATTAAGGCCTTACGACAGCTCTTTGTAGCACTTCACAAGACTTGTGTGAGACCCCATAATCGCAAATGATAACACTACATTTACAGCAAAAAAATAGGTTGCCCAGTCTCTTGAAGATTTTGCGATGCAAACCAACTTACCCACACATTTGCAAAGGTCTAATGCCGAGAAGAGTCAGTTGTCCCAGTATAGGAACGACATTATCCCAGATCAAAGCTCCAAATGTGCTTTGCGCAATGCATTTGGGTTTCCAAAAACCACATGCCTCAGAGTAATGATTTCCTTCTTCGCTTCTGGACGAGCCTCTGCCTGATGGATTAGAAAGTTGATAAACGTATCAGGCACTGGAATACCTTTAACAGCCTCATGAATAGCAGCAAGAGTGTGAAGTACATCAAGGAAATCTTTGTCCGGGGCAGCTTCGGAGTCTATTACAACCTGCTGCAAAAGACGTGACCACTCCCTAGATTCCCTTATCGAAAATGGCGCTCCCGATTTGAACAACTGCGAGATCAACTTTGACCATATTAATTTCTGGGCATTGCTCTTCTGCTCCTGAAATTTGACCCGCATATTTTGACTGACTTGATCGTTGACAGACGAAAAGCCGTGATCCACTATCGATTCCAAAACGGGCACGGTATTTGGAGTCTCAGGACGCCCAGAAATGGTCTCAACGACCTTAGCCAATGTTTTCTTGTCCACAGTGGCATAAGCAAAGTCATTGTCTTCGAAAATGTTGCCAATGATGCTCAATGTTGTGTCATAGTTGTTGCCATTGGTAACGGCAGCCAAGTTTGATAGAATACCAAAGAAGGGTTCACCAGCCAGCCTTTCGCCCATCTCTTCCTGTGTAGAAATGGAAGCAATTGGCTGCAAATAGTTTGCAATTTGTGATTGGCTCAAAGAGCTGGTTCCGATTCCATCCACAAATGGTCTTGGAAACATTTGCTCCAGGCTGTCGCTTTCAGCATTTAAATTGTCATCTGCCATTATGAGACTATCCAAGTCAAAAGATTCGTCCTCTGAACTTGAACGACAATGCGCAAAAGACAGTGCCAAACACCAGGTAGCGACACGACTGACAATCATTCAGGTTGGAAAGTTGCCCTGCAACGTCACTATTCTGTCCCATCACGTGAAGGGCTTTTTGATTATCAGATTGATTACACCCTGCACTGATGCGACGTTTGAGTAGACTGCGGAGGCGCGGCCAAAAACCTACTGCACAATACCATACCTCTGTGACCACACAGCAGCGGGTGGCATGTATGCAACAATCCAGATATTGCATGCGTTGGTCCTGAAGGCGACCAACTGTGACTCGCTTGCCGGTGATGGCAGAAGACCTGCAGGCATTCAATCAGAATTACCCAATGTGGCGTAACCTTGGTGTTAACCAGATAAAGAGCCCGGGATTTGATTTCTGCTCCAACAATGACTATTGCAAACCGGCTGCTGCTTGCCAATGGCAGCAGGATGTGGAATCTGTGTGCTCCACGAGAATTGCATAGAAGGAGCATTGTGACCATAGCCCGACAATTTCGACAAGTCAACTCATCTCGCAAGCTGGTTGGCTGGATTTCTGTGCCTGGCCAACCAAGGGTGCAGACTAACGTCCAACCAAATGTAAACCAGCTCCGAGCATTTAAGTCTGCGGCTGCTCGTTACGTTGAGCAGGCAAAAGTTGACGCTTCTAAAGATCTCAAGGGTACAAGCAACCTTGCTAGCGAAGAATCAACGAAGGAACAAGAGAAGAGCATTGAAAGGGCAATTCTCAAGAATCTTGCATATTACCTATGGCCAAAGAACAACCCAAAAGCCAGGATCAGGGTGGTTTTGGCGCTGTCGCTACTGGTGGCCTCCAAAGTTCTCAACGTACAGGTTCCATTTATCTTCAAAGATATCATTGATGCGATGAATATCAACTGGGAAGCAGGATCAACGATTGGCATTGGCTTGACGGCGCTTATTTTCTCGTACGGGTTGGCTCGTTTTGGAGCAGTTTTGTTTGGCGAGCTCAGAAACGCTATTTTTGCGACAGTCGCGCAAAAAGCTATCCGTCAAGTTGCCAGGAACACATTTGAGCACCTGCTTAAGCTGGATTTGGGATTTCATTTGGCGCGACAAACGGGCGGTATGACTAGAGCCATTGAAAGAGGTACAAAGGGTATTTCGTACGTCTTGACGTCGATGGTTTTCCATATTATTCCAATCACGCTGGAAATCGGAATGGTTTGTGGCATTTTGTCGTACAACTATGGCCTCAATTTTGCGGGGCTTACCTTGTTTACCATGCTGGCTTATTCGGCGTTCACCATTCAAACAACCGCGTGGCGCACTAAATTTCGTCGACAGCTGAACGCTTCTGATAACAAAGCAGCGACTATTTCTTTGGATTCCCTCATCAACTACGAAGGTGTTAAATATTTCAATAATGAGGCATACCAAGTTAAAAAGTATGATGCTGCATTGGAGAAGTATGAAGAGGCGTCCCTCAAGGTTGCGTCGTCTCTAGCCTTTTTGAATGCTGGGCAAAACTTCATCTTTTCTGCGGCCCTTACCGGCATGATGTATTTGGGCAGTCAAGGTGTTGCAGGTGGTTCCCTCTCTGTTGGTGATCTTGTCTTGATCAATCAACTTGTGTTTCAGCTATCTGTGCCGCTCAACTTCCTGGGATCGGTTTACAGAGATTTGAAACAGGCTTTGCTTGACATGGAGACTTTGTTTAAGCTGCAAGACACTGCTGTCACAATCAAGGAAATACCAAATGCCCCTCTTTTGAATATCACAAAGGGCGAAATTCGTTTTGAAAATGTTACTTTTGGATACCACCCCGAGCGACCGATTTTGCAAAATGCATCTTTTGTAATTCCAGGTGGACAAAGCGTTGCCATTGTTGGACCTTCTGGATCTGGAAAGTCGACGGTTTTGAGATTGCTTTTCCGCTTCTATGATGCACAGCAAGGTAAAATTTATATTGACGGACAAGACATTACAAAGGTGAATATTGAATCATTGCGGCGTGCCATTGGCGTTGTTCCACAAGACACACCACTATTCAACGACACTATTCGCAACAATGTACATTATGGACGGCTGTCGGCAACTGATGCTGAGGTGGATCGTGTTATTGATAGAGCAGAACTGACTAAGCTAATAAGTGCCTTGCCTCAAGGCGATAAGACAATCGTCGGTGAGCGAGGCCTTATGATTTCTGGCGGTGAGAAGCAGAGATTGGCAGTGTCTCGCGTAATGCTGAAGAATGCACCAATTTTCTTCATGGACGAGGCAACTTCTGCACTCGACACTGAGACTGAAAAGGCTTTATTGAGCAATGTGAATCACATTCTGCGAGATGAGCAAAAAACTGCAGTTATGATTGCACACAGATTGAGAACTGTTTCAGATACAGATAAGATTATTGTGCTTCGAAACGGCCACAGTGTTGAAGAAGGATCTCACCGTGCCTTGTTGATGAATCCAGACTCAGTTTACAGTCAAATGTGGCAGGCACAAGAACTCGACGAAGATCCGAAAGACACTAAGGAAGCGAGAGATGCCAAGTAATGATGTAACTACTCTAATGCTAGCGCCATGGTAATGGAATGACTCTTAGAAACTTTGTACTATATGATGTATGAATAGACTAGCATAGATTGTACGCACAAATGCAAGCATCATTGCAACTGATGCGCTTGGTTCTTGGTTCGAACCCCCGACAGGTCAGCCTCCCTCGAATGCATGGGTCCTGCTGTGAAATGTAGGCGTATCGGCATCGGCCCTTTGGGTTATTAGGCGTGCCGACTATGAGCAGAACAATAGCTCAAGAGCAGGCCCCATGTGGCTAGTGATGTCATATCAAAAGCCAGTTGCAACCTTTAGTGTCGGATCGGAGGTTTTTGCAACACCATTGGTAACTCCATTTGGAAACTTGTTTTTGCGCCAGCCGTTGCTGCCGCAACATGGCAAGGTTTGCTGGGATACAGCAAGACAGGAGAGGTGTGCATGAGTAGCTGATGAGCCAGAGTCTAAACCAGAGAGACCACATAAATGCTGAGCTGGCTACGAGGCCAGTGGCCTGAACTTATTAAAGCCGCCAGTATCGATCTGGACTCAGTGGCCATAAACCGTGGCCGCTAAATTGCGTCCTTCTGGTTTTGGCGGACGCAATAGTACCACGCCGCCCCAAAGAATCCGTACCTGTGCAGCCGCTGGCTACCGACACCTTTCGCTGCAGGCTATAAATTTCAATCTTCTTCTTCCATTGCTTACATATTTGGTGCATCAGTCAATGCTGAGATTCCATCGCTTGGCGGTATCCACAGCGCCTTCGAGCGTTCGCTCACTCCATCACCTGGGTTTCAGACCACACCCTCCTTCCCTTAGTCCATTTAGGTTGCCAAGCTCATCTTTGCAAACCTTCAGACCAATTAGAAACTACTCCACTGGGCTTCCTCCGAAGAAAACTCCCGTTTGGAGAAAGGCAATCATCTATTGTACACTGTCGGTTGGCGCCATCACCGGCGTCGTTGCACTTCTGCTCTCTGCTGCTTTTGCCTATGACGCTTCAACTTACTCCACTGAATCATTCAAAACTGTCGAGGTGCCCTCCTTGGCGTTGTCTCCCGTTCGTGGTGGCCCCAAAAACTTGCCAATTTGTTACTCGCATCTAGATGACAATGACACCGCTGTCAAACAGGCTTGCAAAGCTGACAAGCCAAGACTGGTTGTTCTCGGATCAGGCTGGGGCTCCGTCTCGCTGCTGAAAGAACTGGACTCTTCTCAGTACAACATCACGGTCATCTCTCCGTCCAACTACTTTCTGTACACCCCAATGCTTCCCTCTGCCACAGTTGGTACTCTGGAGTTTCGGTCGCTTGTCGAACCAATTCGACGAGTGCTGCGCAGAATCGACGGCCATTTTCTCGAGGGCCGCGCTGCCGATGTCAACTTTGATGAAAAGCTAGTTGAAGTTCATACTACTTCTCCTGACACAGGCGAAACTATTGCTTTTTATGTTCCCTATGACAAACTGGTGATCGGAGTCGGCTCTACTACTAATCCTCACGGTGTTCCAGGTCTGGAGTACTGTCACTTTTTGAAAACTGTGCAAGATGCTCGTGACATTCGTAACCGCATTGTCTCCAACATTGAAATGGCCTGCTTGCCGACTACATCGGAAGAGAGACGCAAGGCTCTCTTGTCCTTTGTTGTTTGTGGCGGTGGACCCACTGGTGTTGAACTGGCTTCCGAGATTCAGGACATGCTCAATGAAGATCTCTTTAAGTACTACCCCAAGCTGGTTCGCTCTAATGCGTCTGTTCACATCATTCAATCTCGTTCACATATTCTCAATACCTATGATCAGTCCATTTCCGACTATGCTGAGCAGCGATTTGCTCAAGATGAAATCGACGTACAGGTCAATTCACGGGTACAGGAGGTGAAGGAAGACAGCGTGGTTTTCAGTCAAACTCTGGAAGATGGTACTAAGGTGATCAAGGAGATCCCACACGGCTTGTGTGTGTGGTCTACTGGTGTTTCTCAGGCTCCATTGACGCAAGAAATTGTAGGAAAACTAAAAGAATATCAGCACAACCGCCATGCTATTGAAACCGACTCATATTTGAGAGTTATCGGTCTTGAGGGCAAAGATGTTTATGCTGTGGGAGATTGCGCTACAGTACGCACCTCAATTGCAGCAGATGCACAAAAGATGGTTAAGAATGCCATCCTACATAAGCGTTCAAAGTCAAAGGCCGACCCGACAGAGGAAGAATTAGCCAATACGAGAATCACTTATAATGAGTGGGTGGAACTTGCCGGCTGGATTTCTTACAAGCATCCACAAAGTTCAGAGCATTTTAGACGTTTACATGAATTATTTGAAGATTTCGATAAGGACCACAGTGGCACTTTGAGTATCAGTGAATTAACTGAGGTACTCAAGTATGTGGATAGGCGTATCACGTCATTGCCAGCTACTGCACAACGTGCCCATCAACAGGGAACCTATCTTGCAAAGAAGCTGAATCGCATGGCAGTGTTTTCTCCATCAGATTTGGATAAGCTCAAGAACAAGGAAGACGACGGGCTTGATGCTGCCATCGGACACCCATTTGTCTACCGACATCTCGGTTCTTTAGCTTACGTTTCTAACGCTGCAGTTTTTGATTTCAATGGAACATCATTCTTTGGCGGACTGGTTGCCATGTATTTGTGGAGAGGAATTTACTTTGCGCAAACAGTGTCAACGAGACAAAGAGTGCTTCTGGCATTTGATTGGATGAAGAGAGGCTTCTTTGGTAGAGATATGAGTGACATTACTCAGGACACGAAGCAGGATATCACTACCCGAACTGACTAATTGTGGTAGCAACCACTAATACACGGTTCCTTTTTGTAAATTAAGTCTGTCTTGTCGCTAGAGCAATTTTGTAACATTATATTGTACCTTTAAACTTCATGCACTTTGGCCACTGATCATGTTCCAAACAAGGCGTTCTGTCTGCCTATTTGGGAACAAGTTTCATTTCGGTGCAGATGCCGTTTCAAGCTATTCGTGTTGCGTAATGCAGCTAACCCAATGGAGGACAACACGACGCGCGCTGTAATATTTCACTTCTGTCAACTGACAGCGCGCAGGACCAGGCTCTTTCTTAAAGATGGACGATTCTCTGCCTACTCCGCCGATGTCGCCCCCATCGAAGCGAGCATCGCCATCGCAGGCACCTTTATCGGCAGTTCCTACGCCGCCTCCTCCATCCACCGTTCCCTCCGGAATTTCGGCGCTGAGCAGCTTCATGGATGACACAGGACATCCCGTTCAATGGGTTGGAACACCCCAAATAGCTGGTGAGTCCGACCGTGCAAAGTTTTTGGTTCTGACACTCGCGCTGGCTGGGCAACAGTTGGTGATGAGTGTCCTCACTGCCTACGTCAACCCGTTGCTACAGCAGCGCGGAATTTCACGCACTGTTGGCGCCCTTGTGTGGGCAGCGGGCCCAATCTCTGGTCTTGTTGTTCAACCGGTCGTCGGTGCCTTGTCAGATCAATGCACGGCTCGGCTAGGAAGAAGGCGACCCTTCATCATTGGCGGTTCCATCACACTAGTGTTGTGCTTGTTGCTCTTGGGCTGGGCGCGCCTTCCACAGGTTATATTCTTTGCCGCTATTCTGTGTGACGTGGCAGTGAACACTGTTCAAGCAACGTGCCGCGCACTCGTCGTGGACTCGCTGGCGCTAGAACAACAACGATCTGGATCAGGCTGGGGAGGACGCATGGTAGCAATTGGCAACCTGATTGGTTACATCCTCGGTCAATTTGACTTTGGTCAATACCAGCTGGAGATCACATGTGGATTGGCAGCGGTTGCCCTTACTATCTGCATCACCATTACCTGCTACTCTGTTGAAGAGCGCCGTCTGGTCGGTCAGCCTCTTCGTCCAATTTCTCAAACGCTGATTACGAATAATATCAAAGCGTTCAAGCTACTGGCCCATACCTGGCGCCATAACATTCCAGTAACTCTGGAGAAAATATTGACAATTCAGTTTTTCGCCTGGATGGCGTGGTTCTCGTTCCTGTTTTATGCATCAGCGTGGACGTCTGATATGTTGCTCGAAAATCGTGACAAGAGCGACCATTCACTGCCAGATTTCATGAGTACCGTTGTTTCAAGAGAGGCTTCTTTATCATTAGCGATATTTGCTGGAGTCGCTTTCCTTTTTTCGTTGGTTCTTCCGGAAGTTATGAGCGGGCGCATCGCTAGCGACTCTGACAGCACTGGAGCCAAGGTAGCAGCATCTATTCTTGCCCCTCTTTACACGGTGCTTGTCAGAATAATCAGAATGATTCGTAGAGCTCTGCGACATTTGCTATTTGGGGTAACACTTCCAATTAGCGTACGGAATGTTTCAATAGTAGACTTATGGGTCACTTCTCATGTTGTCTTCGTGATTGCCATGTTTAGCACCTTTTTTGTAAAGTCCGCAGCGTCTTCAAGATTTGTCTTCGTATTGCTAGGGTTTCCATGGGCTATTACAACATGGGTTCCTTATGCTCTGATTGCTGAGTTTATCTCGTCACAACACGATGAAGATTCTCAAACCGCCAAATACTCCGCATCTATAAAACTCGATATCGCGCTTCCATCATCACCAGAGAAGGTCAAAAAAGGTCACAAAGTGCAAAGATCTCTATCAGAAGAAGACTTTTACGAAATGCCTCTAACAGCCTGTGTCAACGAGGCTACAGGAATTTATCTCGGCTTGCATAACATGGCTCTCACTGCTCCTCAAATCTTGGCGTCCCTCGTTTCTATGACATTGTTCTCAATGGGTTTTTCTGTGATTTCTGTAATTCGACTTGGTGCAGTTCCTGTAGCGTTTGCATGCTATAGGGCTTTACAATTGAGAGAATTGAAGGATTCAGGAAGGGAACGTTTGGAGCAAGCAGAAATGATTGAAATGCATGAATTTGTTTGAAGTATTCTATTTAAGCCGATAAGGCAACTATTTATATAATAATACAGCCATAATTTCAAAAAAATTGGCAGTCAGCTTTTGTTTCATGTTTAACTGTACTAAATATCCAGCACATGAGTAGACGATGCTGCTCGTTTTGTAACACCAATTGGATCGACGGATCCTATAAATGAATAATTAGCTTATTCGATATCATGTTGATTCTTTAACTCTTCTAGTTTTTTTCTTCTTTCTTCGATAGATGATGAATCAATCCTTTTTAGGTCAAAATAATGAACAATTAGGTAACGGTTCTGAAAATTATAGCCAGACAAAGTTTCGTACGCTTTTCTAGATTCGTCGACAGTTGTGTAAACCACATACGCAGTACCTCTAGTATTGCTAGCAGTTTCTCCTAATCGAATTTGACGAATATTACCAAACTGACTAAATAACGCATACAATTCTTCATCTGTCACGTTGTAAGGTAAGTTTTTAACAAACAAAATCTCATTTTCTTTCGACTGAGGTAATATCATGATTGCTACCAAAATCGCTTGCGGACATTCATTAAAGTCTAGTTACAGATTATGCTTGACAGCAGGACTTCTATCTAACTTAATAGAATGCGTCTAGACTTTAGAGGGAACGCCCTTCGTCTTAGCAGATGGGAGTAGCGTTTGCTAAGAGATGGTTAGTTTCCAAAATCTACTTACTACTATATTACGTGACGTAATATAGCCGTGATACAGATGTAAAACGATGGATATAAATTTAAATATAAGAAATTGAAGTGAAAGTAAAGTTGGAAGAATCCCAGAGAGGGTTCTTCCTTTTTATTAGACGAAATGGAATAGCGTCCAAACCTTAATATCTGATTCAGACAAACCCCTGAAGAGGTTCGGAAATGATCTCCAATATTCGTTCCCATTTTGGGAGAAGCTACAGATGAGCAACAGTATTTGCATTACTTGAGAATGCAAAAAGAGTACAAATAGCATCCAAATGCGTGATTAAACAAGATAAATCAGGTTAAATTGTATCCAATTATTGATCCATTTCAATTGTACTCCTCGCCAATATCTAGGATAAAAATGCACTTCATGTTCAATTCTCAATTACCGCCCGCCGCTTTTTCTTTTTTTTCTTCTCTCCATCTACATCTCCATCGCTTTTAGCCTTTGAAGATTTCTTCTTTGTAGACTTCTTCTTTGTCTTGACAGTTTCCGTTTCAGGAGTGCTTGGTTGAACTTCCGTAATGGAGCTTGGAGGAGAGTCTGATTCTAAATCATATGATGCTAGAAGTGACTTGTTAACTCCAAGAATGCTCTTCTTTTTCTTCTTTGTATCAACTTCCTTGTCGGTTTCACTTTCATAATCGGCATCTTTTGCAATCTCAATTTTCTTCTTCATCTTCGGTTGTTTCTTGAGCGTGGACGATAGTTTCTCCGATAAGTTACCAGCAGGTAGGCTATCATTGGTTTCTAGAGCATGAATACTAGAAAGTGTGCTGGATGAGCGACTGTACGGCGTGGAATTGGATAGATAAAAAGGATCATCCTTATGGTCATTCTTTTTGGAGTGCTTTGAATTGGAAGACTCGGATTCTTCAGCTTCAAACAACTCAGCAGGAGGCGATTCAGGTTCATAGATAATAGAATTTTGAATCCAGTCGCTGCTAATTAGACTTTCAAAGTCAGGATTCAAAGGCGTTTCAAGGTCGATATTCTCTGGAATTCGCATCTTCTTTTGATAGTTCTTGGATACAGTTTTCAAATCTCCCGAGAAAAAACTGGGAAGGATCATGGTGACCAACAAAGGCTTCTCACCACTTTCCAGCATCGATGACAATGATTCGGCTACCAACTTCATAAACTCTAAAAATTCAGCAGCACGCTCCTGAACTTCGTAATCATATGCAGTATTGTGGGTTGTGAGAAAGTTGACAACCTTCTCCGTTACAGATTCAAGAACTTTGCCATCATGTAGTCGCTCACATAGAACAGTGTACAACTTCATGCATGAAGGAATAACAATCTTTGGGTCAATATTTGTTGCTGAAAGGAGTGCAGACAATGCATTATATGGATCATTGCTTTCGCTAGCATATTCACCTGCTACCCATGTGACAGTTGCAAGTAATTCGTTTTGACGAGCCAGGTTCGGAGAGTCATGATCTAAAATGATGCTCGTGCAAATAGCCAGAGCTTCACTGCGTATAGCTTTGACACGTACAGCAATCTCACGCAGTTGTAATCCGATTTCGTTAGAGAGTGAATTGCCATCTGTAGTGTAAGTTATGAAGGTTTTGAGTAGGTCCAAATACCATTCAAAATCTGGTATTCTCGAATAGTTATTTGCACAACAGATTTCCAAAATCTTTTCCAGGAGAAGGAATCTAAGTTCTTTGTCAGCCTCCACCTTTAATTGCTCGGCCATCTTATTTACCAAAGAGTAAATATTATCGTCATTTGCAAGCCCTCCAACTAACTCGATTACTCTCATCCGAATTGTGAAGTCTTCATCATCGATGCAGTCAACAATAGCATCCTGGCATTCATAAATTAGATGCGGGTGTAGTTTAACAATTTTGGAAAATGCTAGTAATGCTACAAATTTCAGGTTTTGGTCAGATTCTAGCAGCAAACCTTTGAGCTTGTCAACACAGGTCTGCGCTAGTTGATAATCATCTGTGTCCAATAAATTTCCAGACACAATGCTGTTAATGCATTCATATTGAAGAGACATTGCTGTTGTAGACTCCATCAAATTGACAATTGCAGGCAATACTTTGGGTTTCAATCTCTGTTCAGCTAAAACCAACGATGAAAAGAGTTTGAGAATTTTGATGAGCATCCAATTGTTTTTTGATGTAGTGAGCAATTCATAGAGCTGTGGCGCATAAGAGACGTACATTTTTGGATTCTGTTTGGCGAGCTCACAAATCACATTGACCGCAGCAGAAACAACGGAAGGATCGTCATCATTTAATTTTTCAGTTAGCCTCGGTAGTGCTGTCCGTAGAGCCTCAGGGTACTGCAAGAATATTTTGTAAAGAGCCAAAACTGCCTTCTTCCGAACATAGGGTCTGGAGTTGCTCAGCATTTTGATCACATCATCGGCAACATCTACAGACAGTGACGGTGTAACAAAACATGCAATTCCTGACAAAGCCATGGGGACATCTCTGGAAGTGGACAAATCCTTTTTAAGCAGGTTGGTAGTAAGCATGAGTACATCGTCATCAGCTTTGAAGGCTTGCATTCCCGCCAAATAACCCACTCGCTTCTGTTGAAATTTGGAAGATGACATGACTTCCAAAACATGAAATGCGGCCCATGACATATCGTACCCATACATCTCAAGGTAGACTAGTTTGAGTATCGCCATTGTCTTCAACTGCATATCGGGCTGACGGACCTCGTTTCTGCAGTCCGACAATGCCTTTTTCAAGAGTGTTTGACGAGCGGAGGCATCTTTGCAGCTACGAATTCCACGAATCAAGTCATTTAGTGTCGCTTCGAAGTAAATGCCAAATGGCCGCAGACGAGCGCGCGCCTCTTCCGCCATGGTGAATGGTTGTTGTTTGGTTGAGATCGACCATGGAGATGTCGGCTGCACGTGGCGTGCTCGTCACACGTGACGTTCATTTCAGAGAGAATGGTTTTTGAAAGGCCATTGAAACAAACCAACAAGCGCTTGAAGCTAGGGATTTGACCGCCGTTCAATGCTGAACGGAATTAGGCATTTCGCTTGTTTCTATGATAGTAATGATATAGTAATAAAGTGACAATACCAGCATCAAGGACAGACATACTGAATCGCATCGCTTTCAATGACAAAAGAAATAGTTGTAGAAAGTTAGGCGAAGAGTATCAGTAATTTATTACTGAACGAATTTCCTTATCTACTATAAATGCTCCTTATACCTTCCTATTTTGGTAGTAGCACGCGTCTATCAGTCAATTGCAGATCAGATAATACGCCTATCAGTCAATTACAGATCAGATAATATAGAGGCTCTAAAAATTTATTTGTATCTTTTTGATTGTATATATTGTATATAAGAAAAAAAAAAACCACACTGCGTGTGGAAGTCCATGTCAAGTCATTTAGAAGATGACGCAGACCATAGGGGTGTATTCTTCTGTAGTTAGTATTGAGATGGAAAAAAAAGGCATCAGTAATGATACTTACCAGAATCTTTAGAAGGCTCGAGAACTTCTGGCTTGCGCTCAATGGTAGCTTCAGAGGAGGTGGCAGTGTAAGATGGCATTGTAAGTTGATAGTTGTTGTTTGGTAATAAATGAACCGGTTCTTGGGCTCGCTTATATGCTTTTGAAAACCAGATGAGGTTCCATTGAGACTTCTAAAACTTTCATTACTATTTTATCGTATCAGGTGATTTATTGTTTGAGACCATAGAAAATACCAAATAGAAGATTTTGTGTACCCATCGATTACTGGATTCGCATGAAGCGTCGTCATAGCTCCAAAAAAGATTACCAAACTTTCAAAGATCTCACTGAAGTTAGCTGTCCTTCAAGGATTTAGCGCAGCATCAAGCCATTGAGTTAACCCAGAGAGGATGCTTTCCTGCTTCAAAGTTTTGAGGTAATTGAAAATATCAAATTGGGATTAGGTGCCGGAGATTGATATGTGTGATAAGCATGATAAGCAACCGTTTACAGAGCATGAGCGCATCAACGTTATCAAGTGAACCGTGGATGAGCTATCAAAAGAGTGCATTCAAGGGTGAGTGCTTTTTGATCACTGCAAAAGGACTTTGTGGAATTTTTCTAAGCTAGATTTATTTGCCACCGAGTATAATATTAATTATAGAAGATGCAAAAGAATTCAAGTTTTGTTTCACTCTGAAAAATATGCTCATTTTTTACTAGCATGACTATTCAGCCCTTCAACTAGATATTTCTTCCCGCTGATGAAAGTCAAGTAATGAAAATCTTACTCTTGAAAGATTTAAATAATTTATGGCAATCAGAAATTTTTAAAAAAATAATAATGGGCGGTTCTTCAGTTGTCTCGGTTGAGAAATGAGAATCTTAAGTCAATTCCCATTATTTCCATCATTGTCAATAGAATATCAAATATTACATTAGTATTTGGACCGGTATTGTATTATTATAGCTAGCTAAATCAAGAAATCACGCTGTAACAGAGACAAGTGAAACTGCAAGTCATTTAAAAGATGACACAGACCATTGGAACGTACTCCTCTGTAGTTAGTATACCTGACACTATGTTTAAACTCTACAAATTATAGTACTTACCAGAATCCTTCGATGGCTCAAGGACTTCAGGCTTACGCTCAACAGAAGATTCAGTGGAGATGGTGGAGGTGGAAGTGGCGGTGTAAGAAGGCATTGTAGTTATGATTGATAGAATTTGATGTCGATACAGACTGGCAATAACACCACCTTTTATATTTCAAGGATGAAATGTGGTCTTATTGACATGGCCAAAAAAGGTACTTCAGGTTAATAGATTACTATACTACCCCCCGGAAAGAATAACTAGGATTTTTCACGCTGCCCCGAAATGCTCTATCTCTATCAATATCCTGGACGATGGTGTGTACATTCTCTTTTGAAAAGTTGAGACCATTGATTTTGCCGAAAGCGATCTGGCTTCTGCAGTAACTATACAAGATAACAGATGTAGCCTATTTAGTCATTAATGATTCAAGTTGTGGCATGTAGTGTGCTGCAGTATAAGGTGTAAATTGGGCTTTTTAATGCCTATTAAGTTCTCTTGAACCATGGCTGGTTTTGTGGTCATTGTGAAAATCAAATTTGGATCTTGAAACAGGGCCAGCATATGTAGTGAACTAGGTTAGGTGCAGGAGCACGTTCAGGTAAAAACGATTCATTTTCTGCAAATTTCAGCCGATATTGAAATTTGCTTCTCATTGTTGTAAGCTGTTTTTGTGATATTAGAGAATGATGTTTTAATTTCCAGACGCCGGTGCATTATGTTTCGCCCATCCTGCAGGGTCATGTATCAAGCTAGAAATGGTAATCTGTTTTTGAGGCTCTCACGATGATGCCCAAAAATATTGAATCCAAAGAACATACAGTAGCCTAATCTAGTGTTTCAATGAAGAAGCAACACATTTGCTTCATGTGTAATGCTTAGCTGTCGGTAATTTGTAACAGTGAATGCTAGCATTATAGTGAGTCGATAAGAACCATGTTTTGTCCATGTAGTTGGCTGTTTCAATACAGAGCAAGTCTAGGTGGATATTGTGCATCTTTCATAAACATTTACATGTTTGCGAGTAAAGGTTCCAGTTTATCTAAAGGATTTCGTAGAGAAACTTCTGTGGAGAGCGTGCTGAAATATACGGGAAAATACTAACCATTTTTCACGAGGTGTCGAAATTGCCATTCAACTATTTCCTGAAACCTTCCTCCTTTTGTACTATTCAATGGCATAGATAAGGCTCACTGTCAACTAGTGCCAAGTAAATTTAACCGGTATTTATTGATTATAGCTAGCTAAGCGTCGAAAAAACGCTTCGGAGACTGTTCATTCTCCTTAAAAGATAACACATACCATTGGCGTATACTCCTCTTTGTTAGTGATGCACAGTACAGACAGTGGATTTACTTACCAGAATCTTTCGAGGGCTCCAGAACCTCAGGCTTTCGTTCAACAGTGGCTTCAGTGGAAACAGTAGAGTTGATAGTATAGGATGGCATTGTAAATTTGGGTAGTTGTTGGATGGTAGTCAACTAGAGATGTGTACCCTTTTATATACTTTTTATCAGTTGCGCAATGTTGAATTATTACTCATGGTCATCGTTTAAAATCTATTTGAGACTCATTGCAATGTTTCGATTCGTGATCTGATCGGAATTGAACCCTGCTGCTGGGCAGCTATTGCAGTTGCTTATCGCCTAGTTGGTATTAGCGGTCCATTGTAATTACTAAAAATTGACGAGCAGGATACTAGGAATCCACGTATTTGCATCTCCGTCTTTTCAAGTTAGGAAAAGATAACGACCCTTTGATTAGGCTGCATCATGTGGCCCATTGTATTTGACAATATAAGACCTGCTATCAAATCATCGTAATATCACTATCAACTGTATTCTCGAAATACATCGGTGTTTACAAATTGGTATGTCCGTTAATTGACCACCATAGGAGGGTGGATGATGTTGACCATAAAAAGTCACACCTATTGTGGATATTGCACACTGAAGCGGTCAGGATACAATCTATTGACTATTACGGTCTGAAGACTGAATATTAATTCCGCTACAAGTCTCTGGTTGTTCATTTATTGTCGCTGGACCAAAAGGGTATGTGAACCCCTAAAAACCGAAAATGTATAACAACAGGCTAATTGAGGTGATACGTCTTGTTATCCAAATCTGTACTACAGCTATTACCGTAAAAACCTTGATTTTACATATTTTTTCAACTTTAACGCTGAAAAATTAAATTAAAAAAAGTTTCATTAGTTATTGAACAGTTCAATCTCATTTAGCACTATACAAGGTTTTGTGGTGTAATGGTTATCACGTCTCGTTCACACCGAGGAGGCTCCGAGTTCGATCCTCGGCAAAATCACTCTTTTTTTGCAAGTTCTGAACTTGAAATAATTTTTATGCTTGTGTTCACTAAATACTATTAATTATTAAATAAAAAGGTTCCAGAGGTTGATCCCTGGGTTGATTCTGTGTACTTGACATGTCGAGCCGACTACTCCTAGCCACTATCGCGTCTAAGCTGCACACAGCGAAACCGCTGCCACTTACCTACTACGTTTGACTGGAACCTGCTCCATTGTCAATGCGTCAACAAAAACTTTCTCTACTGAGTCTCTGCTGGGCAATGATCGTGTGGCTTCAAGCAGAGAAGCCAGCGAGCCATCATCAATCTCTTTGTGTTCGTCCATAAACTGGCTTACAATATCTTCTAAATCTTTTTCCAAAGACTTTACCACAAGTGTCTCTTTTTCAAGTTGCTCTTCAAGGTGTTCTAACGTTTCCTTTTTCGCAGAATACAAGTAAATGGAAGACAATTGATGAGGGCTCAAAGATTCAATAAACACAGGATTCCCGTCTGTCAACTTACCATCCATTCGATCTTGCGCCCGACTGATAATCTCCTCTAGTTCCTCCAGCTTCTGTTCTAGCTTGCGTTCCTCGTAGATCAACTTGTACTGCTTTTTACAAGTTCTCTTGAAGTAGTCTTCAACTTGCCTCTGAGCCTGCGTCAGTGCTCTTCTGCCACGTTCCTTCTCAACCAGCTTCGGAAAGCATGTGTGAATAGACTCTATGTGTTTGGCGGTTTCATCCACAGATCTGTCGGCTATTTGCTCCAATTTTTCAAAGCGCACAGACATTCTCTGCACCTTCCCAGGTCTCTTATCCCCTTTCGCCAATATGTAGTTGTCTTGCGGATAAGTCTGACAGGATGGAGCGGAACGATACAGGTACGATAGATAGCGGTTCAAAATGGACGGAACAAAAAATAAATAGGTAAGGAGCCATAAAATA
Source organism: Limtongella incommunis (assembly GCA_003706695.3). NCBI lineage: Eukaryota > Fungi > Ascomycota > Dipodascomycetes > Dipodascales > Trichomonascaceae > Limtongella > Limtongella incommunis. The sequence goes on from PPME03000007.1 coordinate 134,569, forward strand.
CATGAGCCAAGCAAATTGAAGTATTCGAGTCAAACTTATTCACCGCGCTACCCTTGTGCACTCGCGCTCCAAGCTCATCGCAGCTCCAGTGGCTTCTCCCATCACCAGGTTTGCCAGGTTTTGCCCCACTTGCAATCTTTCCAGCTAGAGCAACTTTAGAATTAGTTGACTGCTTTGAGAGGTGTAAAAACCACAGTTATTAAATCCAAGGAATTAAAAAACAATGGACGCTGCTGAGTTGGTTGCCAGGGCTGAGAAGAAGGCTTCCTCAGGTGGAGGCTTTTTCTCTTCTTTGATGTCTTCGTCATCGATTAGAAATGAGGAGGCTGCTGAACTCTATGTGCAGGCTGCAAACCAATATCGACTGCAAAGAGATTCAAAGAACGCAGGAAAGTGTTTTGAAAAGGCTGCTAATCTTCAGCTCACTTCCGATACGCAATACGAGGCTGCGAATACATTAGTGGATGCATACAAGGCATACAAATTGTCAGAGCCGTCTGATGCTGCGCGCGTTTTGAATGAAGCTTGCAACCTTTTTACAAGAAGAGGAGAATTCCGAAGAGCTGCTTCATCCAAAATGGACCTTGGTGCGCTCTACGAGAATGAGATCGGAGATGAGAAGGAAGCTCTAAATGCTTACGAAGCAGCCGGTGAATGGTATTTCCAGGATGGTTCAGAGGCTCAAGCCAACAAAGCGTTTCTTAAGGTGGCTGATTTGGCCGCCATGAATGGCGATTATTTGCGCGCCGTTAAGAATTACGATGATGTCGCAGATCGTTCAAAGAATAACAGACTCACTAAATGGTCTCTCAAAGAATATTTCCTGAAAGCGACTCTTTGTCTCATTGCTGCAGATGATGCCGTTGCAGCTGAAAAAGCTCTTGATAAGTATGTCGATTGGAGTCCCGAGTTTGCCTCTCAACGTGAGTATATTCTGCTGACAGATCTTCTAGCTGCTATCAAAGACGGGGATGAAGAGACATTCACCACGAAGCTTGCAGAATATGACAGGTTCTCCAAACTTGACAAATGGCAAACAACAATACTCTTGAAGATTAAAGAGAAGCTCTTCACTGAAGAGGAGGATGATTTATTGTAGATGAGTTATACAGCACAATTAAATATATTTACCCCCGTGAAATTGGAAATTTCAAATTCAAATTTATGTATGTGCTTCTTTCGCCAGTTGACATAGTGCACTCCGGATTCGTAGCAATTTGACGCCAATGCCCATATCTTCTTTTCAGATAGAATTTCCTATCTGGGGCGGAAATGCATGTGTGTCACGTGAATTTTTTTTTTTTCAAATAGTGAAAAATAGCCTCGTTTTGTCGAACAAAAAAATATAGAACTACTCATGTCGTCTTTGGCTAAGCAGTTGTCTGCTTTGCAGTCAAATGGAGTATCTGGTGTCACTGATAGGAAGCAGCAGCAGAAGATCCATAGCATTTCTCTTATTTTTGATAAGAAAGTGGCGGCAGGCCAAGACTTTGACACTATTTATCAGGTCGGTCTGGAAGGATTACATTATCTCGAAACCCTGGACAATCGATTCCAAGAGTTTGAAAGGTCTTTGTTTAGCGAAGCATCTATCGGTATTGATAGATTAGTGCAAACTAGTGAACAAAACGAAGCACTTGATCGAGCAGTTGATTCATTTTTGTGTCTTGTATCGTCGAGACTGTCTCTCACTCCGGCTATAAAAGCCCTAGAGTGGCTAGTGCGAAGATTTCAAATTCACGTACATAATTCTGAGGCTCTCATTTTGGCCGCGTTACCATATTTCAACGAGGAAGTATTTCTCAGAATTCTCGACACTGTCCCTGAACTCCCTCGCTCATTCCTCTTTTTGAAGCAAGCAAAGGCTGTCTACAAGAATCCCAATAGAGATTTATTGGTTAGAGCGTATGCAAGGGATAGCGTTGTTTTTGGATTGATCAATGCACACGTAATAAAATGTGCCAAAAAACAGTTCGAATATCCTCTTCTTCTTGCATTCTGGTCGTCCACCTCTATTCTGGCACTCATGCAACTCAAAGATTCTCATGTGTCCGATGACGACATTATAGGGCAATTCCTTCCGACACTATCTACGATGATTTCTTCACAAGTAGCAGCAGACTGTCAAATTTCGGCATACATGATACTCTTAGTACTTGTTTCTCAAACTGATCTTGAGACCAGCATTGTTGAAGCAACAATGAGGTCAATTGTTCTTAATTATAAACGCAAGGCAGAATCTCAGGCTTTGCAACTAATGACTCAGCTGAGTCACTCTTTAACACTTTTCTCGGAGGATCTTTACAGAGAATTGGTTGCAAAATTCAAACCGGCAAGATTGGTCACTGAACTTGTGCAATTTGCTAAAAAGCACTCATCGGTCAAAAACTTTTGTACAGTGCTATCGTTGTCTGTGTTGACTTACGATTCTTCGCATAGTTCTATTGTTGAAAATCTTCTTTTCGCAACAGATTTGGATAAAGATCAGTCTCAAGCTATCATTAGTAAAGCTGTGGAAGTAGCTACTCGTGAAAACTCTTCTCAGCGAACGCCTGAACAACTTGTTTCTCTGATTGAGAAAATTTCATTGTCCCCTATCTTCTATTCTTTCCTTGAAAAGGCTATTGAAGAAAACAAAACAACTATGGAAACACTAGAGCTGTCAGTGGAAATCAGTCTTTCCAAGAAGATTATTCCTGCTGATAATGAATCTACTGAATTTGTTGCTAATGATGTGACCGAAAAGACTGACATTGTGGCGATTGCACACATTGAAGACTTACCTGTTCCAAACAACTCTTTCTTAAGTGCGAGTTCAGACTTTTCCTTGCGTTTGCCAATAGCGATCGCTGAGTACAAGTCAACAAAAGAAATCGACGTGAAAAGCCTTGCCGCAAGCCATCAAATATCCTTCTTAGCTCGTCTTCCAATCTCTGATGTTCCCTCATCCATTAGGACATGGGCTTTGAAAAAACTGGCAAACAGCTTTGAAAATGCAGATTATCAAGGGCTCATTCCCCTACTTATATATTTGCTCAATGACAATGCGACTTCTACTCGCGTCGCAGCTCTAGACGTGTTGGATGCTCTTTCAGCTATCCCAGCTTCCAAAGAAGTTTGGGGAATTGACAATATTTATGGAGAAGTTCAAACTGAGCATGTTAAATGGTTACCTCGAGCTCAAACTCAAACTGTTGTGGAAGCACTTGTTGGTGAACGGGAAGAAGTGATGTTGGATTCGAACCGTGTGATCTTAGTTTTAAGAGAAATATTCAGCAATGCGGGTAGAAACAAAGGCAAGCTGGTTGACTTTTTTGCGTCTCACGCTGTTGCCGTTGAATTTCCACATCTCAAAACCTTTCTTCTTCATTCATTGACTGGTTTAGGTGTTTCTCCTGCCTCTTTTCTTTCTTTGCAAAATGATTGGCTATCTCAACGCCATACTTGGCAGCAGAGGTGCGCAATCGAAGGAGCAAGCTTCAGTTCTTTGGAAAGATCAGTGTTTGACACTGCTATTGACAAGAGCTCTATTAAATTTCTTGAGGAATGTTTGATGAATAGTGAAACTTATGCCTTTGCATCATCTCAGTTGGAGAAAATTTGGGATGGTTTGAAAGTAGACACCCAAACCTCGGTTGTAAAGGATCTTGTTGAAAAATCTATTGAAGAAATGATTGATGTATTGGGAGACTTGAATATTTCTGAGACCACTTTTTCGGCACTGTTGAAGGACTGCAATCTATCGACCACTACAAATGATGGTAGGTCTCCGGGTCCTGCTAAGAGGAGGAGAAGAAGTTCCACCACATCCAGACAGGCCCTTCAGCAGGGACAAATGGCATCAGTTGCTGAAAAACATCTGCGTAAAACAACCCTTATTCTGGAGCTTTTGGAGCAGGCCGGTGAATCTGCCGCCGACCCATCTATTTTGGAGATGCTGTTCTCTCTTTTGAGTGATATTTATTCCCTTGGACATGATTCAGAACTTCCTGTTGAATATTCCGAGCAGATCCTAGCAAACTGCATGATCGCCCAAGTGGATGGCTTGAGTCATAAACCAAATTATCGTAAGCTCGATCCTTCCTCTATTAGAGTTGATATTGCAGTTTCTGCAATCAGAACGTCATCGTCGCCACAGGTTCAAAATAGATTGCTTTGGATTGTATCAAAGTTAGCAAAGCTTGCCCCAGAGACAGTCTTGCATTCTGTTATGCCAATTTTCACATTCATGGGTGCTAACACTGTTCGTCAGGACGATGAGTTTTCGGCACACGTTATTCAACAAACGATCCAAAATGTTATTCCAGTTTTGAAATCATCCTTGCAAGACGTTTCTGACAGCAATCAAATTGATTTACTCATCTTATCATTTGTTACAGCGTTTGCCCATATTCCTCGCCACCGCAGAAAAAACTTATTCAAAGCTCTTGTTTCTACCTTGGGTGTTGAAAACTCTCTGAGCAAGCTGCTTATATTATTCGAGCAAAAAGGCTCTGAATCCAAAAAGAAGTCTGACTCAGCAGCTTACCTTCATTTCTTATCTAAGTTCATTCAGGGATTCTCTGCTATTGACCAATTGAGGGCATTCAACGCCTATATAGAATCTGGAAGTCCTCTATATTTTCTTCGTGAAATTGTTGCTTCAGAAGTTGAGCATCTCCAAAGATTGGTCTTGGAAAACTATGAATCTTCTAACGGCGATCAACTAAGTGAGCTTTTTGCGAAACTAGTAGACAAGCTATTAGTTAGCTCCGATAAAGATGGTGCTGCTCTGTTTGAACTTATCTTGGAAATTCAGCCGTTTGAAGGACTTGTAAATGTTCTTGGTGAGTTGTCTGGTGAATCACAAGTCCGTGCCATGAGCATCCTTCCGCGCAGACTTGGTCAGGAGGATGTCAATGACAAAAGCTCACAGCAAACCGTCAGCAAAACAGTGGACGCGGTGTTTGATCTCTTGGATACTAAACCCTCTGATGAGCTCATTTCACTTTGCTTGCAATCCCTTGATGTAGCAATTAGACGATTTGGTGCTCACATTGATATTTCTCGATGTGTGACATTATCTGTGGAATACCTTCAAGCAAAAGATGTTGACGTGTTTATCAGTAGCATTTCGGCCCTATCCTCAGCCTGCAATGCTCTTGGTGTCAAGATGATTGGTTATTTACCGAAGATTGTTCCAGTGGCTCTTTCACGTGTTGAGGATGTTGAGGGCGATAACGATGACATCAACTCCATTGAACTAGCGGTCTTCGCTCTTTTGGGTGTGTTCATAAAGAAAATTCCTGCATTCATGACTTCTTACTTGGACAGGACGCTTATTCTCTGTTTCAAATGCGCTGGTAAACATTGGCAATTCAATGTTTTGGAAGAGATCATTGATATCATCGTTGTGAATGTTCAGAATAGCGCTATCATCAAAAGTTTGTCTGCGACCTGGAAATCTGCGGTGGCTTTGAACGAAGCCGCTGTTGACTTTCACCTGAGCACTCTTGATGCTATTGTTGCTTCTATGGAGAAGAAAGATGTCTCGTCACAAGCACAGTCTGTTGTCGGTTTGCTGATTGATTATCTCTCTGTTCGCGAGGAACAAGTCTACTCGGATGAAACACATCTTTCTGAGAATGACGTCAATCGAATTGAATCACGGGCAGTATCTTCTGCTCTCAGAGTTGTGATGAAGCTCAATGACAAATCTTTCCGTCCACAATTTGTAAGAATATTACGCTGGGCTGAGGAGCGTTCATCGCCGGAGAGATTGATTCCATTCTTTAAACTGCTGGGTAAGATTGTAGCTACCTTGAAGAGTATTGTCACCTCTTATTACAGTTATGTTTGCGAACTTGCTTGTGAATCTTTGGAGAAGTTTTCTAAAAATATGACTTTGACCAGGGCTATCCTAAATTCTCTTGTTACTTCGTTTACTTACGATCATATTGAGTTTTGGCAATCCCAAGCTAGATTTGACAGGGTGAATGCGTCTTTATCTCAGCTAATGAAGGTTGAGGTGGATAGTTCCATTACAACTCTTATAAGTAAAGCAACCGTAGCGCTTGCTGTCAGCTGCTCCTCTCCAACTTATTATCATGCAATTAATGATAAACTGATGTCGCATTTGAAGGAGTCTGCCAATTTTCCTAGCCATGAGAAGTTGGTTGCTATCAAGACTTTGAAAATGCTTTACGATCGACTTGGCGAGGAGTGGGTGACAATGCTACCACAGCTTGTGCCGATTATTGCTGAACTCCTTGAAGATGACGACGAAGATGTGGAGAGCGAGGTGAAAGACAGTTTGATTCCATCCATTGAGGAAGTACTTGGTGAATCATTAGATAGATATCTGGCTTGATCCAAACAAGCTATAATTTTGCAATGTGTTGAATGGAATTTGTTATATAAATCAGAATCTCATCGTTGTGTGTCAATTTGTTTGATGCGGATACTGTATCTGTATGGAAATGTGCTTAGTAATTATTTCCACGATCATAATAGGGCTCATTCTCTAAAGCAGAAGCTTTTTGAATCTTAAAAGATCCATTTGCAGAGAATTATTCAAATGAACATTCTCTCACCGTTGTCCGTTCTATCAAAAAGCGAATCTAGCGAATGAAGCTGTGGCGGCTGCTTTGATCTTCCCAAACAAGCAGTTGAGAAAAAAAGATTCAAGCTAGCTAATAAACTTTCAGTTTTTCTGAAGTGTCCGTTTAATTGAAATTGTTATTACTCTACAGCGCTCATTTGAAAATTAGCGGTAGCTTCTAGTTATTTGCAATGTCCACTCATTATGATACATTAGGAGTAGATAAAAATGCAGATCCTTCAGAAATTAGACGAGCTTACAAGAAGCTGGCATTGGAAAACCATCCAGATAAAGTTCCAGAACATCTAAGGGAACAAGCATCGATTAAATTCAAAGAGATTTCTGCTGCTTATGAAGTGTTGTCGGATGGTGAGCTCAAAATGAGATATGATCACGAATTGGAATTTGGAGCATCTTATTCTGATTATTACGATACGGATCCTAATCGTGGAAATGGATTTACAGCCGCTGATTTTGAATCCTTCTTTCAGGACGATGTCAGATCGAATATGGGCCGCAATGGGGGAGGTGTGAAGCAGTCGCAGTACACAGAAGATGCGAAAATTTCAATTTCAGTCACTCTACAGGATCTTTACAACGGAAAAACTCTTGAAATGCAGGTACTTCGTGATGTGCTTTGCAAGCACTGCTCTGGAACCGGATCGAGAAACAAGACAAAGCCCCCAAAGTGTGAAAAGTGTAAAGGACATGGCTTTGTGCAAAAGTTGCAAAGAACTCCAATGGGATATGCTACAATGACTGAAGTTGAGTGTCAGAAATGTAAAGGACTTGGAGTGCAAATACCTCCATCGGTGCACAAATGCAAAAAATGTCAAGGGTCGGGATTGGTAGAAGAGTCCAAAATTGCCGAAATTTGGGTGCCGGCAGGTGCTCCAAATGATTTCAAGGATATCCATTCCGGAATGGCTGATGAAAGGTATGGTAAAAAGCCTGGTGATCTTATTTTTCAGATCGAAGTACAGCCAGATGATACTTTTGAGCGGCATGGCGCTGATCTCACAGCGCATTTTGATATTCCCCTAGCGGACGCAATTTGTGGCTTTTCGAAAGTTTTAGTGGTCCATGTTGACGGCCGGCCTTTGCGTGTCACCTTACCACCAGGTAAAGTTTTGAAGCCTAATGAGCATTTGACACTCAAAGGTCTTGGGTTCAACAAATTCTACAGAGGCAAAACACTCACTCAGAGGGGAAACGTATATTTGATTCCGAACATAGTGTTTCCTGAAAATGGTTGGTGCTTAGAGAAGAGTGATATTCGGGCTGTGCATATGCTGCTAAGTCCTGGTACAGCGCCAGCACCTAATGCTAGTGCGTCAGCTGCCAAAAATCAAAATGACTTTGAGAACAACCGCAACGGTTCTACTCTTCACTCTTCTGCCCCCGATGCTGCTGCTAATGCTGATGACGTAGACTACACTGTTGAAGATGGTGATATTAAATATGAGCCCGAGCATGATGAGGATGCTGAAGAAGGATCAGGAGTAAATTGTCCTACAATGTGATAGCATGTATATAGTAATAATGGGTATTTGCATTAACTTATAAATAAACAACCACACTTATCTAAAGTGCAATTTGGGAACTTTTTTGGCCTCAGTGGAGATTGTACTCGCCATGTATGACTTGGGTCGTTCACCTGTGCCTTTATGGGACACTCTACTCCTGTATTTACCTGCCAGGTGGGAATTATCAGCCATATTGTCAATCTCTAACGATTTCTTGATGGGCTCCGGAATATTTGATATGGATTGTGGCGGCTTCAAAGGCTTGGGTGGGTTCATGGAAGCTGCCATGCTTGGAGTCCCAGATTGATTTGAGGAAGAAACATCTCTCAGACTTGCCGAAGGCTCATTTTCACAGCCGGCGTACCGAGGAATCAAATCGTCCAAAGTACGGCGCACAGGTGCTTTGACTGGTGACTGTACGGGACTGTCTCCCATCGGCTCCAAGGGTATATGTCGAAGATGTAAAATGTCATCTTCATCTTCTGAATCTGGAAATTGCATTGATATAGGATTGTAAACGCGATTTTCCAGTGGTTCGAAGCCGTCTTCATAATCGGTCATTGGCGGCCCAGGATACATTGCACTGCGCTCTAGTGCAAAGTCCGGACCAACCAAATGCTCAAAGTCAAAAGATGGATCTTTGTGCAAATTGTAGCTAGATGCATACGTAGATTCTCCATCTTTAGAGCAGCCAAAAGAAATAACACTGCGTGCGGAACCTGGCGAGCGCCTGGACAACCTTCTTTGAGAGCGTGGCAAGGGGGTCTGAAAGGAAGATACCCTGTCAGCACTTCTATCAATTGACATTGGCATGTCATTGCTTGTAAATAAGCCCGCAGGCGCAGCAAGCGTCACTTCTGGCTTTGCGAAAAATGTGCCTTTGCTCATGCTTTGCAAGTTGGAGTCTTTGCCACCAAACGGAAGTCGCTCATGCGACACTTGCCGCTTGCCACTACCCTGATCGGGTGTGACTGGCATAAATACATTCTCTTTGTTGTTGAGTAACGATATTACCATTGTCTACCGGTGATGTGAACAATGATGTTTAGCAGTTGCCTGTTTTGGTCAAAGGTTTTGTAAAGAGTGCGCGGCTGTTAACGGCGGCTTTGGCCACTCATCATGGGATGGCTGTGAGCTCGATACAATCACGCATTGCAGGGAAGACTAGTTACGACCAGAAAAGCGCAGTATTTAATGATTGAAAGAGAGTAGCATGCGCTGTAAACTTGACTCACAACAAGAGCTGGCCGATTAGCAATGACGATAATTGCAAAGGTAGGTCATGTGACATGCTTATATAATCCCACTAGTGAAATTTATCTCAAAAGCGTACTGGCTGAAGACTCTGGTTGTGTAGTGAGATGTTGTTGAGCCGGTTGAGATCGGTTTCACGCACTGCAAGGATGGTTTATCCCTCGGCTCGCCGCTTTCTGCATCCTGTTTTGAAAGCGCGAGCCGAGCAACTGCAGGAAGAGTATCTGAGCATTGCCAATGCTCAGGCAGAGGGTGTTGTGTTGGATGCTAAACGGGCACACCGAATGTCTAAGCTGGAAGGAGTCGTTGATTGCTGGACATCTGTGAAGTCTATGACCGAGGAGGCGCTGGAGCTGCGGCAAATGATCGAATCAGACCCCCAGCTGGCGAAGGAGGCAGAAAACGAGCTAGATGTCCTAAACGAAAGGCTGGAGACCCGAAGCGAGGACCTGGAAAGGATGGTGCTACCCGAGAATCCCTTTGCCAACCTTGGTTGCATTCTGGAGCTGCGGCCCGGTGTGGGTGGGTCTGAAGCGACCATTTTCACTCACGACTTGCTCAACATGTATCAGAATTACGCAGCAGCGAATCGATGGCAGTCTTCCATTGTTACAGTGACTGAAAACCCCAATGGTGGCATTTCAGAGGGCATTTTGTCTATTGATACCCCAGGCGCATACAGCAGACTCCAGTATGAGGGTGGTGTCCATCGAGTGCAGCGCATTCCGGCGACTGAGTCCAAGGGTCGGGTCCACACGTCGACCTCGGCAGTCGTTGTTTTGCCCAGGTTCGAGGAGTCGTCTGCTGACGAAAGCGAACGATTGTTTGCACCGGGCGAGGTGCGCATAGACATCAGTAGATCCTCTGGAAAAGGAGGGCAGCATGTCAACACCACAGATTCAGCTGTCAGGCTAACGCATATTCCAACTGGAATTACGGTGAGCATGCAAGACGAACGAAGCCAGCATAAAAACAAAGCCAAAGCGTTTATGATTTTACGGGCGCGGCTAGCCGAAAAGGAGCGCGTTGAGAAGGAGACAGAGGAGAAAAGCAAGAGAACGGCACAGGTCACAACGACGCTGAGGAGCGACAAAATCAGGACATACAACTACGTGCAAAACAGAATCACAGACCATCGTTGTGGCTACACTAGTTACAAACTGGAAGAGATAATGGCAGGCGGTGGCACTGGATTCGACGAGGTGGTTGATGCTGTCGACGAGTGGTCCAGGAATGAGCAGTTGAAGGAGCTAGTTGGAAACTAGGGGGTAAGATAATGTATATAGCAATAGAGTGAAACAGACAAAGGTTTGGGTGCTTGAATGATACCGCGACTTATATTGACGACAGACGCGAGTCAACTTTGCTCAGAGTTTTATTCACTGCGCGGAGACGCTTCCGCAAGTTGGCCAGCTTGTCCACCGCATGTTGCAGCTCCGGGGGCACCTCTGTTCCCTCGTCGTATTCGGAGAGGATGCCTTTGAGAATAGACACCTGGTTGGAGAGCTCGAGCTGCGATTCATATACAGACTGCAAGCGCCACGACACGTCCTCGAGGACAGAAGACATGAGTGTCCCGAGGGCGGAATCCAGTTGCTGGCCGGACGTCATTTGGCTCGGCGATACCGGGGTGGTGGACCGTTCGTTGTGAGGGGCAAGCAGACTGTCGTCGGACTGCAAATTTGCCTCTTCTTCCTCCTCGCCTTCCTCAGGGGCCATGGCTATGATCGATTTATTTTTGCCCAAAGGCAGTTGGTACACCAAAGTTTACCCCAGCAACAGCCGCCCCTCACAATGCATCCTCGGTGTATCGTGGCTCCTTAAGCGGCGAAACGCTCGCCAAACGCATATAAAAAGAGACCCGCCAGAGAGGTTGGCAACAAGCGAGTCAATTTGCACGCACGCGCTCACAACATTGTATCCGGCCGATTTGCGCCTGCCTGCCCCAGTGTACCCTAGACTACTAACAGCCTTCGCGACCGCCACAGGCTCGACATTAAGTTGCACTAGTTTCAAAACCAGCTTACATAAAAGTGGCGACAATTGCAGAGCTCCTGCCATTACTCTAGCATCATGGAAGTTTTGAACGTGCCTTCCCAATCGTTCATCAACAAGTGGGTAGAGTGCGATGCTGGCACCGAGGTTCAGTATGAGCTCAAACCGCTCAAAAAAAGTATCAACTTTGGCATCTACAGATACAAAACGGGGGTCAAGTTGCCAAATTCCTCTGAGTTTTCAGGGAGTAACCTGGACGAAACACTCACCGACATTGGAATGGAGCGCATTCAGTGGCATTCGCGATGTCCTGCAGAGCAAAAGCTGAGCGGTACAGTCAAAGTTAGTGATGCTGGTACCATCATTTTCTTCTTTGATAACAAATTTTCTAAAAACACCTCCAAGACTGTCATGTTTTCCCACAGATCAACGGTCGGCAATGGCAGACGGCCTTCGCTGGCTAATGCCAAGATTGGTAGCCACTTGCTGTCTACCAAAAGCTCGAGCGGATCGTCCACCCAGCTGGCCTCTGAAGAACACGAAAGCGAGGGATCCTCTCAGGCTAATTTGAGTAAGGAGCAGTCGGAGGTTTTGGATCGAATCGTTGCGGAAAGTCAAAAGAGTCAGCGATCGACCGTCATTTCTGACGGGAGATTTGTCGAGGGAATCTTGCTCAAGAAAAGAAGAAAGAAGCTTCAGGGCTACACTCAGCGCTACTTCTCCCTCGACATTGCTCTTGGCACCCTGACTTATAGACAGAACCGTAGCAGCTCTACTCGTGGCTCAATGGCAATAGGCTTATCTGTGGTGTCGGCACAAGAAAAGGCTCGCGATATATTCATAGATTCAGGTATGGAAGTCTGGCGCTTACGGGCACGCAACAATGACGATTGGAAGACCTGGGTCCAGGCTTTGGAATTGGTAAGGTCTTCAGACGAAACCAAGTCACATCACCGTTCTTCTGCAATTGTTCAAAACAGTCCCCTACTGCGAAAAGCAATTCAAAATACTGCCAGTTCAAGCGTTGCAGCATCACCTGTCGCTCTTGATAGTGCCAAGGTTTTGAAAGCGTCTGAAGAATTCCATCGGGATCTTGAGAAGGTTTCTAAGCGTGTTGAATCTATGGTAACGCGATTGAACAAGAGCGACGCACAATATGGAACTGAAGATTTGGCTGTTCCTGAGTTGAATCTCGGTGACTCGCCAAATAGTCTGCCTCGGACCGATGTAAATTCATCTCTAGCTCCTCCTCCAGCTCAGCAGCCCCTTGTTTCCGCGCCCATCAAAAGAAATGGGTCATTTTGGAAAAGGAGCAAAGATAAAGGAATTGCAAATCCTGCGAATTCCACCGGAGATGTTTCGCCATTCGCTGATGCTTTCACACCTCCATCGCCAATTCATAGCAAACAACAATTGTCCTTAGCTTCTGAACTTGACCAACTCAATGTGGACTTGAAAATGCTTGTTCACAAGCACTCCGAATTGAGCTCGGAAGCTTTCCAAATAATCAGTAGCGCCGCAATTTCGCCAGATCAACGAGCAGTATCTCAGCTGACCCAAGACAACGAGTCAGACATCTTCTTTGACGCAGATGAATATCTCTCAACCGGAGTTGTGTATATGTCAGATGGAGAGTCGGATGCTGCAGATGCTGTCAGCGATCAAACAGAAACGGACGACGAAAATGAAGCTCAGGGCATTGTTCTCGGTGATGGCGATGATGACGATGACGATGACGATGATAGCTTCGAATTTTTAGACGTCGCAGCAGAAACAGGAGAAGAAAAACGTTTGCAGAGAGTCAACACCGAAGTTTCATTGTGGCCACTTCCATTGTCTCCTGTCAAGTACAGAAAAACAATACCCTTTTGCAATCACACGCCACCATCCATTATGGGAACGCTCCGGAAGAATATTGGTAAGGACATGTCGACAATTGCAATGCCAGTGACAGCCAATGAACCATTGAGTGCCTTGCAAAAGTATGCGGAGATTGTCGAGTATTCGTACCTTATCGATAAGGCTTTAAGCTATCCAGAGAAGTCGGCTGAGCGTATGATTTATATTACCACGTTTGCAATGTCGTATATATCTGGAAATCGTGCTAAGGTAAGGTGCACCAGAAAGCCTTTCAACCCCCTACTTGGTGAGACGTATGAGCTTGTATCTCCAGAACGGAATTTGCGTCTCATTGCTGAAAAGGTCTGTCATCGACCGGTCGTGATTGCCTTGCAGGTAGAACACCATGACTGGACACTGCAATACACCGCATCTCCGAAACAAAAGTTTTACGGCAAGTCTATGGAATTGGTGGACCCAACGCATGTGAGACTTCTAGTCAATGCCACGGGTGAGCTCATTGAGTTTGTCATGCCAACAATGTATTTGAGAAACATGATTGCAGGTGAGAAATATGTCGAGCCGGTTGGATCTATCTCAGTTGCCTCATCTTTGGGTTCGACTTGCGTTGCTGAATTTAAAGCGGAAACGGGTATGTTTGCTGGAAGATCTGAGTCCGTTACAATCTATTGTCCAAATGAGCCAAACAAAAAGGCAGAGGGAAAATGGACCACTGGAATCAATTTTAACGGCAAGCAAATTTGGACTCCTGACCCTCTAGTTCAAGGATACGAAAAGCAATACGGGTTTAATGAATTTAGTGTTTGTTTGAATGAAATCACAGAAAAGGACAAGGCTGCATGTCCATCTGACTCGCGCTTTCGACCAGATCTCCGTCTTTATGAAGAAGGTGATGTAGACGCTGCGGATGAGACGAAGGTTCAGCTTGAGGAGGCCCAACGGGAAAGGCGTAAGGCTTTGGAAGAATCAGGAAAAGAGCATGCTCCAAAGTTTTTTGAACTGGTTGAAGGAACAGATCGATACACCCTGAAGCAAAATCCAAGTTATTGGGATCAGCGTCGAAAAGGATTTGAGCGGAGCACTGAGCTTTGGTGAATTTCTATAGTCGCTCTATTTCGACCAGTTGCATCATGTCTCGATGTATTCCACTTCAAGTCTACAAATCAAACCCATTTAGTCTATTCACTATCTGCATGCATATAAAAGAATAACAAGTAATTTTTTAATCTTCCAAATCTCTACTTGAAACTGGCCGGAGTGTCGGTGATAAAATTTGGTCTGTAAGGTTTTCCTCAGTGTTTATGACTAGGAACGAATAAAGAACCATAGCGGCGCCAACAAAGTAGAGAATTGACGGCACCTGTCTGTATATAATCATATCGCCAATCATTGAGAGAGGAATTGTAGCTGATAGGCCCATTGTTACAACCAATGGAGTGGTCATTAGCATAGCTAAAACCCAGCAATAATCTCCGACTAGTGAAGCAGTTGCATTGAGAATAATTTTGAAATAATCTTGCGACGAAGGCGGTAACGAGAATGTCTCTATTCCAGTGTAGTGAAGAAGTACTAAAAACGGCCATAACGCAATCAAATTGAAGACACCAACGTACCCGAAAAACACCTTAGTATCAATTCGAGATTCGTCATGCACCTTTTTCTTCAAAAGCGAAGTATAAACGCCGTAGAGAAATGCGGATACTAACGCGAGGATGTCCCCTTTCACAGACCACATTCCGCGCCGAGCAATATCGGCTTGAATTTCCAGAACTTCCATGAGTGGAAGATCGGGGTTGCTTAGTTCCAGAGAAGTGGAATCGCTCTTGGACACGAGGACAACTCCTGCAAACGACACCACTAGTGCTAAAACCTTTTTCAATGTGATTGATTCTAGCCCAATCAAGTAGCCGAGAATCAGAGTGAAAAAGGAGGTCGTGGAAGAAAGAATGGTAGAGGAAGATACAGATGTGTAGAAGTAGGATGCATTGTTGAAAAGGTTCGAGAGAAACCAAAGGCAGCAGAACTGCGCAGCCAGCACTGCCGTTTGCCTTTGAGTCAGTTGGTTAGAGGGAGAAGCATCGGAAGGAGGAACCTTGGATAATCTGAAGTATGGTAATAAATAAATAGCAAAAGATGCGGTATTAAGGTAGGTGATGAGATACGGTTTTGAATAGTCATTCATTGTGTTTAAAAGGAATCCTGAGAGGACCCACAGCACAACCACCAGCGACAAGAGAACCAACCCTATTCTCCATCTAGTTGGCGACACCATTTGTCACAAACCAATTGTACAATATTGTGATGATGGGCAGAAAAAATTGTAAAGCAGAAAAAAATGAACTAGTATAAATCTCTTGCATATGCACACGGCATATCGTGAATTAATTGGGCGATTGGGGCGGCGGAGTTCGTTATCTTGAGCGTGGCCACGGCTAACAGCCTACTGGGATTCTGCGGCAAGTGCTGAGTGATTTGAAATTGTTTATGATGAATCGCTCTCAAGAATTTCTCTAGTGTTTCCACTACCTATCAAAGTAACATGATTCGATTACAAATTTTATCACAGCCCATCTCCTGCCGTAGGTTCCTTTAGACTCGCAAACGTTGATTTTACACCTGCCTATACAAGTTAGTCATGGTGATTCATCCAACCATACGTCAATATCGTTGCAAAAAACTCAATAATGACCAACTGCAGCTCGCATGGTCAGCTTACAGTAACAACTGAGTCCGTCTCAAGTTCTCTCAGTGACCGGTTTCTTCGGGATTTCCCAGAAGCATGGGATTTCTTGCCAATGATACGTGTAACATATTTATCATTAATAGAATAAGACAATTGAATACATTACTTTAGTAGACTGGCGACGGGCATTCTTGAAACTTGACTTGGAATCTGAGTCTCTATCTGTTTGTGGGCTGACATAGACAACACACGAAGAGCATAACGAAATCTTTAGAAGTAAGTTACTGATGTTTAGGGAATAATCTCAACTTTCTGAAGAGCGAATCAATATTCGTGACGTAACGATACTGTCTTGTGGCTAACAATCGACAGCCGTCTTGACCCACATTGCTGAGCTGTCTGAGATTGCTAACGGCGTTTGACGTGCTTTTCACAGGATACCTTGGTGACTTCAAATCGCCAAACAGAGTGCTTGCTAATCTTCACTGTCACTCAACAGCACCATAATTGACGGGTTGGTCCTGCCAATCTATCCGTTGCTGGAAATCCGTTGCAGGCTGTTTCTCAGCCTCACTCAATTTAGCGATCGATCGCCAAAACGACGCGAGTTTCAACGAGTGCATGAATTTAGATGCAAGCTAAACAGCGGCTTTATCAAAGAAGAACTCCATCAGTATCTGGAGAACTTCGTGATGCTGAAATGCCCGCAGCACCGTTACCCAATCATACGTCGTTAAACCCGCCGCGTGTATTTCGCGATACTAGAGCACGAAGAGAACGAAGCTTGAGTCCGTCAAAGGGTTTTAGCAGAAAGCCACTTGAACGCAATTCACCAACCAACTCTAGTAGCAATGCTGCAGGTGAGAAAATCAGAAGTTCCGACTCTGGCATCTCTTACTTGAGTGACGATGTGTCGCTGTCTTACACAGATTTGGATGCGACTTATCGGTCATTGAGTGGTGCCAGGACACTGGCGGAACCACTGTCGTTCAACAATGAAAAGGAAAAGGGTAGTCGTGACCAGCCCAAGTTCACTAGACGGCGGCGGCCTTGGCAACGTGAGGAGGAAGAGGACGAAGATGAGGAGGACGAAGAGATTTCAAAAGGTACGCTAGAAGGAGACATTCCTCCCTTTGTCATAGCCATACATGAGGGTGTTAGTGCGTGGACTAACACTGCGTGGCATTTGATTAGGCCCCTTCTCAGTCGCAAACTGTGGTGGGTGATTCCGGCCGCCTTCTTTACTCTTTTCTCACTGATTCTCTTAATCTACTTTGGAATTGGCATATTTTCATCCCTCGTGAGTGCCGTGGTGGCGACCCTGCGTGCCAACAATCGCAATTTGCGAGATCTGGCGGAGGTCGGGCAAGCGAGTGGTGACCCGCACTGGCATGAGCTGACGAATCAAATCATTGACAAATTCGATCAACAAGAACAACAATTAAAGGATACTAATGCGCGTATTGAGGAACTCATGTCTGTAGAAGCCGCTGAAAAAAGGATTGTGTCTCTCATTGACGACTCACTTCCATCAAGATTGGCAGTTGGCATCGACCCCAAAACAGGAAAACTTGAGATATCCAATCAATTTTGGCTGTTTGCGTCCCAGCTTGTGGACGACCGTGTTCACGACATTCTTTCGAGCGACTGGGAGAGGTTCTTGAACGCTAATCAGAAGGTTCTGAAACAAACGTTAGAATCAGAAGAGTTTATGGATGAGCTGCGGAAGGAATCCATGAAAGACATCACTGATGAGGCCATCGAGTCATCAGTCAATGAAAAAGTTGATGAGCATTTGAGAAAACACGGAGCTGTGTCGCGCTCCGAGTTTACAAAGACCTTAGCGGAGCAGTTACAGAGGTTGCGGGACGAAATCGTAGACTCTATGAGATCTCCAGAAGAATCAGAGGCAATTGAGAAAATGCTTGAGAAGATGAAGGATTTGGGAAGACCCTACGATCAGTCCTTACCGGACTTTGCCGACATTCGCGGTGGCGCCACCGTTGACAGCTCACACACTACGAGCCGCTACGTTCCGTTCAGACACGAAGGTTGGAGGTTCCGCGCTGCAAGATGGTTTTCCTCTTACCGAGGCTCTTTTCCAATTGCGCCAATCAATCCACCAGAAACAGCGCTCTCTAAGGATATGGATCTTGGGGATTGTTGGCCGTTTGATGGTCACCATGGTGTCTTGGCAGTCACCCTTTCCCGCAGTATGCTTCCGCGTTCTTTTTCTGTATCACATTTACCGCTCACGGTTTCAGTGCGGCCAGAGTCCGCACCAAAGGACGTTGCATTATGGGCGTCAACGGCACTATGGCCACAAGCCGTTCAGGAATCGCTAATGGCCAGTGACGATAGCCCGCGTCCTGAAGAGTTGGGCTCTGACTACGTGCTAGTCGGGACTGGACAGTATGATCTGATGGGTTCATCGACGCAGGAATTTGCAATTGAGGAACGCTTCCAGAATTTGCCAGTTGAGAAAGTAGCTTTGGAGATCAGCTCCAACTGGGGCTGCGAAGATTTTACCTGCTTGTACAGGTTCCGAGCATTTGGAACACCAGCAGATCAGTCGTTCATGAAGGACAGTGAGAAGAGCTCCTTTGGTGCTTCTTCAAAGTCTCCTCGTAAGGTAGCTAGAAACAGTAGAGGTGCTGCCGACAACGAGATTGGACTGGGGGATGATGAAGTTGTTGAAAGTGTACAATAATCTATTTATTTATGGTGAGAATTGATTTGGTAATAATGTAATGTACAATAAATAGTATAAATAAGTTTAATTAAATGTAAGAATTCATTTGCCTGGAGTTCAAAACTCTTCGTGCGTGATGTATGGCCCGTAGTGCGACTTCCAGCCTGTGTAGGCGGTCGTCTTTAGCAGCATGTGTTTCATTCCTTTGCATCAGCTGCATTTCCATCAACGCCGCCTTTTTGTTAGCTGCCGCAACTCTGTTATTTGCATCTTCAAATAACGACTGAGACAGGTCTTCTATCTGACTGCTAAGGGCCTGTTCCCGCTGCTCACTGTCCTTTCTCATGAGCCTTTCCAGCCGTAGCTCCCTGGATATTTTGTGATTTTCTTCCAGCAAAAGCTCGAAGCTTTTCGGGGGCTCTGCAACAGCAATGCTTCCCTTCTCTCGCCAGTTGGAACAGACCGAATCGACGGTGGCAGTGGTGGCAGTGGTGGCAGTGGAGGCCTTGGAGGCATGGCCCATGGAAAAGCGAGACACTGAGGAGCGATCTGAATTGAAAGACACCGAGGAATTTGATTTTTTGAGGGTCTTCAGTTCCTGTTCCAACGATTCGGCCCTGTCTACAGCTTTAGCAGCTGTGGTGGCCATTTCCACGAGTTGCTCCTCGAGAATTGCAACCCGTTCTTTGTGGCCCTCTTTTGAATTCAGCACAAGGGATTTCTTTGAGCGCAGCATTTCTGTCACACAGTAGGAAATGGCGCTGAAGAACTTGTAGGTCTATATATACCATTGGCTGTTCCTGTTGCCTCATGCGAGCGCAATGGGGTAGATTGAGGGAATCGATGCATAGGGATGCATACTAAGGGGACCTTGACAGGCGGTCATCGTTAAGAATTACTATAACCCACTGCCGGGCTATATGCCAACGCAGGGTGTGGGTGTGGAATGAGATCAACGGACCCACAGTGCGGACATAAACGCTTGTGAAGCGCACACACACGCGCAAAAGTTAGTTGTTGGACGTATTATATGATAACCTGGGACTTGGTACTCAAATTTATTAGCTATGCGCGACGTTTTTTGTCCACTCAGCACGTCAGTCCTCAAATCTGCAGATGACCCTGTCGCATATTTTTAGTAAATACCGATCGATCCGTTTCTGGTGCCAAATTTCCTAGCGGGACAAATCTATGGCAGCCAGCCATTTCAATTACAGTTCCAAATTCGGAAATCCACACACGACGACGCGCCCTTCACACAGCGCGCGTCTTGCACTAGCATGCTGGTGCGATGACATTGAACACAAATGAGGTTCAATTATTTGGAAATGGAAATAATATTTTGGAGAGTTCTCATATGACTGGAGAGCTCTCATATGACTGGAGAGTTTGATGAATATTTCGGGAAGAAAATATCGTGGACCTCTCAATACGCGACTACGTCTCCTTGCTATTTTATTTTTGGCGGCTCGGGCCAAAAACCGGCAAGGCTGGCAAGGGATGGCGTGAAGAATGTAGGTGGAAGTGGAGTCAGATCCAACGGCGCATTCGGAAGCCCGGAGGCTGATTTGAGAAAAGAGCTTGCCAAATCGAGTTACTTTGCATCTCGTTACGGTTCACACTGAAATACACGCTGGTCGAGACTTCCGGTTGCAAACCATCCATCTTCAACGTGGAGAGAAATTCACTCATATGCAAACGTAAAGCGCACTCCGCTCTGTTTCGATCACATGCTAAGCTAATCTGCAACGATTTTGCCAGGTTGAAGCGTAGAGCAACAATAATCCAACATTCCAACATATCATCACTACACTGCAAAATGTGCAAAGTTTTATAAGTTAGAAATTATAGAAAATACTACTAAACAATACTAATTAACATGCATATCGCTCATCGCGAATAAGAGATCTTCTGCATCGTCGTCAACAATATTTCGTCCATCGTGAGCTTCATGGTCCTCTTGATAATAGCTAAATCGGGACCGTGAACGAGAAGCTGACCGAGACTCGTTGGATCGCTCTTGTTGACGTCCCCTTGAAATGGCTGGTGGAAATTGATAACGACGAGTCGCACTACTAGATCGTCGTTCTCCTCTCTCTCCAGGTGCTTCTTCACCGTCATCATCGTAGCGACGATCAACACCAAAATTAGCAGACAATCTTGATGGAGTCAATGGAGGGTGATGGCCGTATCTTCCACGGTTCGGTGATGCAGAACGCGACCGCGACCTCATTGAGCTTCCACCTCCAGCACCACCTACTCCACCACTCAAATTGGACGGTCCAGGGGATCTTCCGGGTGCTATTGGAGGCGACGGAGAATCTCTCAATGCTGACATCTGCAAGGAATCGGACAGGGAGGTGTTAAAGCTTTTCATTTGATGGAATCGTGCCAACGGATTTGTGCTGGACTGGCTTCCTGCAGCAGGAGAAGAGTCAGACGGCAAATTTACACGGGACTGATTTGTAGAGCCACTGCTGCTTCCTAGCGTGTAGGTATGATCTTGACGCACACTATCCACAAGACGCACAAAATCCCCTAGAGTATCGTCGGGCATTAGAATACCAGATCCCGGTTCCATGACTGATGCTGGAGATGCCGAGATGACTGACGCATCTGAACTAAGCAGAGAATGAGCACGGGGCCTCATCATACTACTGCCAGATTTGTAAGAATGTCTAGATCCAAACGAAGATGAATAACGAGGTACAGATCCTGCAGACGGTGAAGATGAAAGGGCATTGTCAATAGATTTGATTGATGAAATGGATGCGTTTGATAATGATCTCTGGGGAATCCGCAAAGCGGCGGCAGACGATGTAGAAGCGATTCTAGAGAATGAGGAATGGGGATGTGACGAGCCAGACGCTCCCCCTCCAGAACCTGAGCTTGACTGCATATTTGGAATAGCCTGCGGCGAAGCTCCCTGCGCAGCCCAGGAAGAATGTGCTGAAGAGCTTTCTGAGGAAATGGAAGATGATTTGAAAGGTTGGATGAAAGCAACAGACGGACGCTGATCTCGTGTAGCTGGTGACGCCTCTCGGTTGATTGACTTGCGGCGTTCCTTGTCAAGACGGTATCTTTCCGAAAAGTAATTGGAAGCGTTAGATGAGGGTTCTCTACTGAGACCCCTCGGTCTACTTAAACTTCTTGACGAATCTCTGCTGGTGCCCCTCGAAGAGATTGACGAATCTCTACGTTGAGGATCCCGTCCTTGCCGCAGTTCGGCCGCAAGAATTGAGCCTGAGGAATAACGTGGACCATTATTATCCAACAGTGAATTCTTACGGGAGGGTGAGCGAGGTCGATCAGAAGCCAGGGAGTTCAAAGACGAATTCGAATGCATACCCGACGCTGTCTGCATAACATTTGAAAGTTGTGATAATGGCTTCTGCTGCTGCTGCTGCTGTCGTTGCTGCTGCTGCTCATCAAGATGCAAAAAGTGATTGGAAAGGATAGCTTCAGAATCTCCAATTCTAAAGTCCACATGAATCCTATAATTAACAGAAGCACGTAGATTTCCAAGAGGAGTTTCGATGCTTTCAAATAAATAAGATGATAGTTGGTCAGGGAACTGAGCTTGGTCCATAACGGCCTTGGTTAGACCAATTCTGCCGCGAGATGATATGGGCTGAGCGCCATTCAATACTCGGCATCCAAGGGCCATTTTTGGAACGTTCAGCTTCGCCATTGCCAAATTGACTTTGAGCTCCCACGCGGGAAGCAACATTGCCAGGTGAAACATTGAGCGAAACAGAATGATGGCCTTTTTATAGATCAAATGCAGATCGACCTGTTCATTGGGGTCGTCACCAGTAGCGGATGCAGGGGAACTATCTGTAACAGAGCCAGGTTTGGAGCGAGCGATTTGACCTGCTGGATGAAAATCAACGATCCATCGCTCCAGAACAACCTCTGATTTGGCAGTACCGTTAGCTACTGGCCACGATTTTCCATTCGGGTCTACTAATACAAGGCGCTCGGTGTGAGTGAGAAACCTCAAGTCCAAATAGGTCTCAATTACTAGTGCTGGAGGTAGGGTGGACGAATCGGAGACATCGCACGACTTCCAAAGCTTCAGGTCGTCTTTGAATAGCGGGCTTTCCTCAAACTCTATGTTGAACCATTTGTTGACTTTGCCAGTACTTCTCGGGAGAGAGTCCACGCGACTATTAGCAACAACTGCAACCGCCTTTGCAAAGAAGTTTTGGATGATTTGATTGAGTTTTCCAGAGGAGCGTTGATCAGACATCACAGCGGTCTAGTTTACAATATCGTTTGATGACAGAAGCCTGTGTTGATTCAAAAACTTTGACTATCGACTGAGAAAGAGAACTTGGCAGGTAACAGGCAGGGAACTGGCTAGATTCAGTGACTTGGTAGTGTTGGTTGAATGAAGAGAAATCAACGAGTTGTTGACTTACTGACAGACTCTTATTGTAAAGAAATGTTTCTTATATCCATCAAGAATGACTGCAAGTTGTGTGTTACAGTATCTCAGGATTATGCACAATGAGATAGAGAGCGAGTGATTAAGAACCTAGAGATCAAACAGCAATGAACCAAGTAGTGTGCAGAGTACCGTTGAAGTGACTGATTTGAGCAAAGTTTTGAAGTGACTCTGATAGTGTTGTTGGTTGTGTTTTGGGACACAAATATTAAGGTGCAATCTGAGACAATAACAGGATCTCTGTTGGTTATTATTACTTATCTCAGTAAGGGCGAGGATTCTTGATTAGGAATTTGGGATTGCGTAGGTTGTAGTGACAGAAGGATGTGAACGTGTGGCTTTTAGCAGTCAAGGGGCTCCAGAAGCGGGATTTTTCTTGGATTTCTAAATAGCTAGCTTAAAATAGTGAGTGGACGCATATGGTTATCTCCGCATTGTCTGTTGGCTGCAGCTTCCAGCCTACAGGGTACTCACAGCTACATGGCAGACCAACGCGGTGGCCAGGTTCTCCTCAATAGAGGAGGATAGTATGTAGGCGGTGGCTTATCTTTGACCCTTGAGAGAGATCTTCAACGTCAAATGATGAGATTTTCGTGGCTGGGCCCTTTTTGAGGTGTTTAATCGCTTCAACATTGCCAACTGCGGCACATGACTAGTATTTCCTCCGCGCCCCCAAGCATCACAGTGACCATTATCGATGGAATGCTGCTTCCTGTAATAGTTAGTGTGCGGATAAGCAAACTAGTGTAATCACGACGGGAATACGATTCAGCTATAGTGGTAATTGAAATAAAAACCATTTGCCGACTTGTGCGGATGATCCTTCAATTTGATGACCTTAAACAAACCAATCGCAAAAATGCTCGCCTCATGATGCATGCTAAACTGAGACCCGCTGATAAAGCGATGACCGCAAATAGCGTGATTCAGTGCAACGTGATTCAAAGCCAACGTGATGAAATAGAGCTCATGGGAGGGACATCACTGGAAAGCTGTGCATGGGATTACCCAAACCCTTGATATTTTCAAAGCAACTCATTTCTATCCCATGTCCCCAACGTGTCCATCTCAGATCAGTCACACTGGCACAAACTGATGAGTGACATAACACAACAAAAACAGTGCATCTCAACATAATAGCTGAGATTGTAAGTCCATCGCTTCTGATTCAACATTTCAAAAATGAGTACGAAGCAGTTGCTAATAACTGCAAAGGCTGCTTTGAAGGATGAAAACTACGAATATGCGATCGAAGTTTGCAAAGATGTCTTAGCAAATAAACCAGACAGTATTGTAGCTCTACTACTGAAAGGAAAGTGTCATGAAGAGTTGAAAGAGTACGACCAAGCGGTGAAATCTTACCAGTCGGCTGCAGAACTAGCACCGACTGATTTAAACGTGCACAAAGCATTCATGTCGGTCTATGAAAAGCTGGCTGATTGGAAAGGTTACTTAGCATCTTTTGTTGAATTGGTGAAAATTTACGAAACTCAGGATGATCTTCGCCAGGCTGGAGATCTGCTCAACAAAGTTACTAAACTGACCGTGGCAAAGAATGACACTTCATTGAAAGCAAGTTTTTACGAGCTGGAGCTCCCAGGCTCTCGCATTTTTGACTTTCTTGAAGGAAGACTCCCCAAACCTGACCAGGTTCTACAAAAGCTTATTAGTATTGTGGAAAGAAACCAGAAACTTGCAGAAAATGTGAAGGCTTCAAAGGGGAGAGTTATAGGAAAGGCGAAAACTAGCTCCAATGCTGTCGCGGCAACCTCTTCCTCTCCCTCAGCCTCAGATTCACCTGCAAAGCTCCCAGAATATTACCAACAGCTCATAAACTACACGCATGACGACGATCTTCGTAGATCGACGGAGCTCAAATTGCTTAAATACAAATACAAGCAACTGCAACAAGTTGAAGACAAAGATAATCTCATTGATGAGGTACTAGATATCGCATCAGGTCTTGTCGTTGTTGAAGCCAAGGACTCATTTCCCTACAATATTTTTATCGAGTGGTCTGATGCACCCACATTGAAGGATTTGGACTATCCTACAATAGAATTCTATATCAATAACTTCACGAATGGGTTTTCAGATGTTCTGCGAGCATTTGCAAAATCTTCAATTTGTCCAGTGCGTGTGAATTTGCGGGAAGCGGATGATGAAGAAGACATAGCAGTTGATTCTGAGTTGGATAAAGCTGAAAAAGAAGGAATTAAAGAAATGGCTCAAGGATCCGCTGGCCTTGAATGGACAAGTGAAGAAGTCATGGAGGCCATGGTTCAAGGGCTGAAGCGAGAT
Source organism: Limtongella incommunis (assembly GCA_003706695.3). NCBI lineage: Eukaryota > Fungi > Ascomycota > Dipodascomycetes > Dipodascales > Trichomonascaceae > Limtongella > Limtongella incommunis. The sequence goes on from PPME03000007.1 coordinate 159,910, forward strand.
AGAACCATCATAACTTCCCATAGGCTGTTAGCAGAACTCTACCTGCATGAAAAAGTCTATGAAAATGCGGTCGACATTGCATTGAAAGGAATAGATCTTTGTCTAAAGAGCAGAAAGTCCACGGGTGTCTTGTTCAAGAACTCACTCAATCATTTAAAGACTGTTCTTGCAACAGCCTACATTTATTATGAATCCCCCAAAAATCATGAAGAAGCGTTAGGGTTATTCAACACCGTATTGAAAGATGATGCCAATAGCGCCAGAGCATTAATAGGTACAGCCCTCATTAACCGTGAACAAGGAGATATAGAGGGTGCTGCTGTATTACTTCAGCGTGTTAATGAAAGGCTGCCGAATGATGTTGATGTCATTATAGAGTTGGCGTGGACACATGTTCTTCTTCGCCACTATAAAGAAGCAAGAACAGGCTTCAAGTTGGCCATTGCAAAAATTGATGAAAGTGAAGCAAAGTCAAGAAATGTGCTTAGTGCAATTTGGTGGCAACTTGGTCAATCTTATTGGAAGGAATTGGAAGAAAGTGATTCTGAAGATGAAGCGTTATCCGCTTTGGCTTTTGAAGCATTTGTCACGTCTTTGAAATTGAATCCCGCACACGCACCAGCATATACTTCGTTGGGGGAGTACTATCTTGAAATCAATGATGACAGTTCTCGAGCAATGAAATGCTTTTTCAAAGCGTTTGAGCTTGATTCTGGAGAAATAATTGCGGCTGAAAGGCTGGCCTCCGCTTTTGCTGACAAGAGCCAGTGGGATTCGGTTGAAGTGATTGCAACCAGGGTTGTTGAATCTGAAAAGTTGAGAATTAGTGTGGGATCTGAAGTTTCGTGGCCTTATCGTGCACTTGGAATTGTTGCTCTGAGCAGGCAAGATTTTTCTCAAGCAGTGAAGCAATTCCAAAATGTCATTCGTATGGCACCAAAAGATTTTAAAGCATGGATTAGTTTAGGGGAAGCTTATATGGGATCAGGAAGGTTAACTGCTGCTTCAAAGACCTTCTCTCGGGCGCTTGCAATTGAGAAGGATTCATGGGTAGCGCTTTACCAGCTAGGTTTGGTTAAAAAAGAACTTTCTGAGTTTGAAGAATCCCTGCAATATCTGCGGCAAGTTGCTGGCTTTACTGATACTCCTGCTTCTTTGCAGGAGGGTATAAGAAGCATAATTGTGGAAACATTGTCTTCTGCCTCGAAGCACTACCTTCAAGAAGAGTTCTATGGTGAAGCCGTTGACTATGCAATTGAGTGTTTGAAACTGGTGCTTAACTGCATTAAAGAGGGCCATCATTACGGTCAAGCATTTTGGAAGGCCGTAGGCGAATGTGTGGAGGTGGTGCTGATGGTTCAATCTCAATGGGACGATTTTCCCTTTGAAATACTTCAAGACATTGTTGATCATGAATATGATCAACTGCTAAAAAGCGATAAACAAAAGTATTTACTTCAATGCTTGATCAAATTCATGGAACTTTCGCAAAGCACTGCAAAGCCAGCCAACTCCACTCAGGCTGTGGGCTGGTACAATGTTGCGATGGCAAATCTCAAGGCTTATAGGCTTTGTAATGACGATAGCAGTCTGCAGACCTCTTTGTCAACTTTGCAACGCGCAATCAAACTCAATAACAGAGACAAGGATATTTGGAATGCATATGGTCTTGCCTCTTCATTTTTGAATCCGCGTGTGGCACAGCATTGCTTCGTGCGCTCACTAATCCTCAACTATAAACAGCCTTATGTCTGGATAAATTTGGCAGCTCTTTACATTCAGAACAACGACCTTGAGCTTTGTAACGAAGCTATCGAAAAAGCAATTGTAATTGATCCTGACTATGTACTTGGTTGGCTAGCCAGAGGATTGTCAGAGTATCTGGATGGAAAGTTTGAAGAATCCGAAACGCATTTTGCGCACGCCCATTCAATTTCAAGTGGAATGGACAAAGCGACGAAGCTTATTTTTGCCATGATGGTCCTTGACAGGTCACTTAAGCAGAAACGAGAGTCTTCCATCTTGGCAATGGAAAAGTTGCTGATGCTGGAACCTAATAGCGTTCAATCTCTTGGTGTTCAAAGTTTACTTATGGAGATTGAGGGACTCTACACGCCTGCCTCAAAATACTGTCAAAGACAGTGCGATATTAATGAAGCCTTATATGAAAGTACAGAAGATGAAAATGTGTTGGTGTCATTCATTGAAGCCAAGTCTGCACTCGCACGCATTTCTGTTGCACTCAAAAAATATGATGCGGCCGTTGAACATGGGCAATTCGTGCTGAGTATTTCTGGTGATGTTGCGGACAGATGTGCCAGGAGCAGATTAAGTGCTCTTCTCACAATTGGTCTTTCCCAGTACTATCTAGGCAATCTTGGTGAATCAATTGAGGCATTTCAACAAGCGTTGGAAGAAGGACTGGCTGCTCACACTGTGACAATTGTATTATCTCAGATTCTGTGGGCTCATGGAGAGAAAGAGATTGCTGTCAGTCAGCTGTTTGATTCTATTCAACAAGACGGTGTTTCGTTAAAGATTGTTTTGTCCCTTGCTGCTGTTGGCCTTATTGATGGAAATGGCGAAGTTCTTGATGCTGCTATTGAAGAGTTGGCAAGCACACCGTTGCCTGCCGTCGTGGGTGAGTCTTTCAATAGTGATGTTGCGGAAATCTTATCTTTTGTGCGAAAACACAAAAAGCTGCCTTCTTTCGAAGGAACCCCAGCTGAGCGCTTGCCTTGGCAACGAGCTGCCTTTGTTGATCCTGGTGATTATGGCGTGTGGAAGAACCTTTCACCAGCCACAGCTCTTGCAGTGGCAGTTGCTCGTCACAATCTCATTGATACAACGGAAATGGCGAGAGCGTTTAGCTCGCAGGGATATGCACAGAGGGCGGTATTCATCGCACCATGGGATGTTGCGTCGTGGCAGGGTTTGGCTCGTGCGAAATAAATGACAGCACGCTAGCCAGAACTCTGAGTAGAAGCGGTCAAGCAAATGTATAGAATCCAGCTGATGCATGTTGCTGGTGAAGCAGATTGTTTTATACTTGAAAAAGTCATTATGCATTGTGTCATTATGTAATTAAAACTCATTAAAATGCAAGTAATTTCGAAATCGCTACTCAAGTGTGGTAACCGGTGAGGGAATAGCGTTATTTGATGGCGAGGTTTGATTCGACGTTCTGTCAGGGTTGAGCCTTTCAACAATTACCATGGCAAGGATGCTTGATGGGAGAGAATGAGCCAATCGAATATGGAGACCTTTGAATAGGGCTCTGACTAGACCTACCTCCTTGATGAGGTTTTTAGCCACCCTGAAGACGCCCAGCTGATCCTCTGGTCTCAGCCGCGAGATTTCCTCGGAGACAGCTAGTTGCTGTCGCGTTTTCACAACGTCCAAGAAATTTGAGGCCGTTGCAGCAGATGTTGATGCCAGCGCACTTGCCATGGCATACTGGGCAGATGAGAGATCAGCGCTGGACTTGTTTGTGAATTGTGCAAGCTTGGATTTTCCTAGTTCGTAAGTGCTCCACCAGACGACAGAGTGCGGTAGGAAGACAGCAATGCCCATCCAGTACCCTCTGAAGAATCCTCGAAGTCCTTCTGTCTGGTATATTTTTTGCACGAGTTGGCCAGTGCTGTAGCCATGCTGGTCTATTTGCATTCTGCCCTTGACGACCTCCATTGGCGTCCAGATGACAGAGGACGCAAACTCCGCGGCCGAACCGGCCACAACGTAATTTGCAAACGAATCGCCAAGATACGGAAGCAACTCTTTCTTGGTTTGTCTATAAGAAACCATATAAATAGTGAATGCCGGTGTGGTCAACAAGGTTGCAGCGCCGAGTCCGCGCCAGTATGCTTTGAAGGGTAGCACATACGAGAAGTTTGTAGAAGTCTGCTGTAGAGTTCTGATAGTGTCCACTAAGTTAGTCGGGTAGCTTTTTTGGTTGAGAGAGTTACTTACGAGGATGAAACACTAGTTTACTGCCGACAGCTCCTGCACTGTGGTTAGTGGATACGGATAAGTTGACGTTTCGGGAACGGATGAAACTTACACAGAGGCAGTGACGGTTGCCAAGTCCATTGTGAAGAAGTGGTTAAAGACAAGATTCAATGGCCAGCAATAGCAGTGGTCGTGTTCCTGAGAACGCTGAGAAGCACGATAATTATGAGGAGACCTCAGTCAGGCGTTGACTCATTTTGCTCACTTTGGGTTTTGCGTCTGTGTTTTTGACGTTGGGCAGATTTGACAGCTACAGGAGTCTGCACGGTAGCACAAAAAAAAAAAACGGCGGCAGGATGAAGAGGGAGCGATCTGTGGCAGAGAAGTTGGATTGCTAATGAAGTTTGATTGCTAATAATTGAGTCAAGTGCATGTTTGACTTCCACAGAGACCGGGACATGGGCCACAGGGTGGTGGTACTTGTTGCGCGTGGGAGTCGGAAGCGTATCACCCAATCTCCGATGCAAGCGAGCCATGTGGTGTCCCAAAGGAGGAGCGAGCGAGCTACGTCATGTGTCAGAATTAAGCGTGCAGTTATGTGTCTATAGTGTTACATTTGGGTTTACAAAGGCTTTTTGCAAACATAGAGCATCATGGGGGTGAAGAGGCCCTCCTTTGCGCCGTTGACGAGGTGGACGGCGGCCTCCTCGAGCGCCTGGGTGGTCTTCTTGGAGCCCTTGGGGGCGAGGCCGATCTTCTCGAGCAGGCCGGTGAACTCCATGGTGAGCGAGCGGCCTGCCTTGGAGGTGCGGAAGATGGTGAAGAGGTCGCCCCAGGTCTGGAGGTACTTCCACTCGCCCGAGAGCGGGTAGTACCAGGGAATGTCGTCGCCCATGTCGGCGAGGTCCTGGGTGTGGGTGATTTCAAAGCCGACGTTCTTGAGCGCCTGCTCGGCGACCGAGGCCTTGTACATTTTGGGGATGCCGTCGCCAATCTCAATGCCGTAGGCGATTTCTCTGTGGCGCTTGTTTGTCTCGTCGTAGTCCTCGGTGAGCACCCACTCGTAGACACCAAACACGCCGCCCGGCTTGAGCACGCGGAAGATCTCCGCGTAGACACCCTCGAGCACCGGCGCGTGCACGGTGGCCTCGATGGCGTAGACCGCGTCGAAGCTGGCGTCGGGGAAGTCCATCTGCATAAAGTCGCCCTTGACAAAGTTGAGTTTGTCCGCCAGGCCCGCGGCCTTGGCGTAGCTGGTGGCCTTGGCGATCTGGTAGTCGTTGTTGTTGAGGCCCGTGATGTTGGCGCCGGTGAAGCGGCAAATCTCGCGCGCCGGGCCGCCGACGCCGCAGCCCACGTCGAGCACCTGCATGTTCTCCTTCAGGCCCATCTGCAGCGCGAGGTAGTGCTCGTGGCGCGCGGTGGCCTGCTTGAAGGGCTCGCCCTTGTAGTAGCGCGAGAAGTGGAACGACGAGCCCCAGCCGTACTCGTAAAAGTCCGTCACCAGGTCGTAGTAGTGCTTCGTGAGCGACGAGTAGTCGTTGAGGCGCGCGGCCTTGTCCTCCTCGGTCTCCTGGCCGGGGCGCTTGTTGTCCCAGTGCTTGAAGTAGCCGTCGATGGCGACCTCGGACGCTTCCTTGTTCTTGCCGAGGAGCGCAGACACGCCAGACTTGGAGCCGTCGCCGTGGAGGGCCTTTGCAAAGGCCGCGTCCTTGTCAAAGTTCTTGGGCGCGAGTTTTTGTTGGTGGCTGGGGGCTGCTTCTGACGGGCTCATGTTGAAGAGAGTGTTGGTGGTGGTGTCTGGCGCGGGGTACTATTTATATTAATTTTGCAAACGCACCGTAATTATACGATGGATACGCGTCAACGTCGAGGTGTCCCAACTGGGCACACTAAGTGACAGTTTGGGACCGACCGGGAATACGAGCATAGGGCCCTGCAGACGGGCGCTTAGGGATAGTTACTCAAATACAATACATGGTCTTCATACACTCAGTCCTCATACACTCAGTCCTCATACACTCAGTCCTCATACACTCAGTCCTCGTCATACACACCCATGCTGATGTCGGCCAGCGAGCTGTCCGCATCCTCGCCGACACCCTCCGTCGCCTCGCCGGCCTCCTGGACGCTCGTGTCTTCCAGACCGTCCAGCGGCTGCGGAGTGGCAGCCACAGACGCACTCACGCTAGATGCCCCGTCGTCGTCTGACACGGGCAGCAGCTCCTCCACCCGTGCGCGCAGCTTCGCAATGGCATTGCGCGCTATCGCGTCAAGCGAATGCTTGATGTGGTAGTCGTCCGGGTCAGTCAAGCCTCTAATCATCTGCAGCTTTCCGCCATCGGTCGTCGCCGGAATGTACAGCTTGTTGGCCGCCAGACACAGCGCCTTGCGCGCAGCCTTGTCTTTGGTCTGCGCCATGCACTGCAGCATGGAAATGCACACATCAACCTGGATCTCGCTCTCAGACGTCGCTTCCTCCAGCGCAACAGACTTGCGCGGATCCGTCCAGTACACCAGCTGCTCCAACACCTGGCTCAACGTCACCATGTCCTCCGCACTCTCCTCTCTCAGCTTGGCAATCCGCTCAAACGCCAACACTGACACTGATGCTAGTCGCTCCTGGTACAACGGCTTCGAATGGCAGTACGCCGGCAAACAAAACGTCAGTGTCTGCCGCAAACTATCATTGTTCGCAGTAGCGCCGTCAAAGTAGCAAACCACAATGGCCTGTAGTAGCTCGTCGTCGTACATAATGTCGGCCAGCAACAACTTGAACATGATCTCAACCGCCAGCGCTTGCAACGTGGGCTCAGAGCTCTTGCGTATACCTCTAAAATACATCTTGAGAACGGCTTGTCGCCAGGACGGGTCAGAATTCATTACGCCCTCACCGTGAATCATCAAAATATCACAGACAATCTTCATCATCTCGCACGCAGCGTCGAGGTCACCTCTTTCATACGACCTTTCAAAATGATCGACAAAGCTCTTGAAATTGCGCTCGGTTGTAGCCCGGTCGTGTAAGCAACTGAGACCAAGACAGCGAATGGAGATAGTCTTCATCGTCAACACCTCACTTTGCAACGCTGGCTCAATGAGAGTTTTTATGAGCGACTTGATATGAATGTTGTCTTGCAGCGGAGACTCTATAAGCTCCAATAAACTCTGCGCGATATATAGACATCTGACAAGGCCCCGGTACTGAGTCTCTGAATTCACCGGCTTCGATACCGATTGCGAACCATCTGCCGCCTGTGTGCCGTGCTGGGTACTTTTAGCCGTCGTGAATGAGTCGTCCGAATCGACAGATCCTTCGCGTCGGTGTCTGCTCTCCCCGCCCACTTCTGTCGATGGTATCATATCATCTCTGATATCAGTGATAACTTCCAGCAGTATTTGCGAAAAGTCCCGTTCACTAACAGCAAGCTTCCGCATCACTTCAACAGTTTTTCTGACCAGCGACGGACTCAGTTCATCACGAGATACCAGCTCGGGCCGTAGTATTGTTAATTCTCGGCGCAGTAAATTGAGAACATTACGCCTACCAATCTCATCAGCAAAGTCATATGTCTCCGCAATCGTGAGAAGTTGTTCCAGAATATAGCTGGGTTCCTCTTCATTCAAGCCGGAATCATTGTTTGGTTCTAGCTCCAACTTGATATCGATATCTGCCTTAAGTTTGAAATAATATTCCAAATAATGGGCCAACTGCGTAAGTTCAGGCATGCGTTTATCCAGCAGTTCAGTTTCCTTTTGTTTCAGGCAGTAGGCGTTGAAAGTGCGGGCAAGGAAGACGTTTTCTGTATCCAAATTCGTCCAAAACTCCTCAGAAAAGTGAATGTTCTCAAGTGCCTGCGGTCTGGATTGAAACAATTGTTCCAGAGCTTGTCCTGCGACGGAAGAATTGGAAACATCAAGTCGTTCAAGAAGCTCATTAATGTCATTGTCAACAACACTCATCCAATCATTGACAAACATATTAATAGCTGCATGTTTAGCAGATTCATCGCGGTCATTCAAACCCCTCTGTAACACATTTTCTCTATTTTGAATGCTCATAAGACGAAAGTCACCAATTTCCTTCATACTTTTCGAGAAAAATGTTCTCCGTGTAGTCGCATCGACATCCCAGGCACGTTCAACAATATAGGGTAAAGTTCTAGTATTGGCCACAATATTCTTCAAAACAGTGCGACGCACTTCTGCTGATGGATCGTTCTGCAATCTGTTGAGCAGCAGATTCTCTATAATCTGATCTGTTTCGTCCTCATCATCATCTCCACTCCCACCCTGAAGAAGGCATAATATATGTACCGCTTGAGTTCTCATTGCAACTTCCTTGTCAAAGACACGGCCCTTGACATTTTTGAAGAGCTCGATAAATAGTCTATCAGAAAGAAATTGAATGGCTGCAACGGAGGTTGCAATAATTTGCAAACAACGATACCTAACATTTTTGTCTTTAGATTGAAGTCCAGGAAGTAGATAAAGCACAAGATTCGAAGTAAGATCTGTTTCTCTCGCTTCGTTCTCATTCCTTGAGGAAGCAATGAGATGAAGAAAGTCTCCAACAAACTTCACAACTCTGTTAGAGTGTAGTACAGTACGTTTTACCGGCAGAACTTTATTGATCATTTGAAAGAAGAACAATTGAAAATGATCATAGAGACCATTATTGAAAGCAGTGATGTAAACCTTCTGCAATGAGGCTACCAGCTTACGATGACTGGCAGCGTTCTTCTGCGAATCTTGAAATGCCGTGGCAATAAGACGTCGAAGTTCATAAACATCGCGATCGGTTGCCATCTCAATGTCTCTTTAAAATCAATGCTACAAACGAGATGGTTTGTTTACGCGCGCAGATTGATGTTTGGATAACCATTTTGGGAAGTGTGCGGCTATTCCAGTCAAATGTTGAAGTAGTAGCTTGAAATGTACAACTTGTGTGCTATAAGAAACTAATGTAGGAATGACGAGACCAATGATCTGTGGCATCACTTCGGTTACAGTTTCACACCAAGGGTATCCTCTTTGATGACATCTCGAGACTTTGATGACCTCACATTTTAGAGTCTGTGTCGCTAGAGTGAATCATTATAGGCATGGCTTGTTATTCAAGAACTCGCGAGAGGTTAAATATAAGTACTTGTACTTCGAACTTTCAAGCTGTCCGTTTTGAGAGACATTCAAGATCGCAGAGCTTGTGAATCTACCTCTTTAATGATCTTACTTTTTCCGAGACCTGCTAGTTCCTGACAGATGGACCGCCGCCTTTACAAAAAAAAATTTACAACAGGGTAAATTTGAAATTTTAATCGAACCGTTTTAAGAAGACAAGTTCAATATTTAGAATCCACTAGTCTACGATGCCTACATTAGACGTTCATCGGTGTCGATTTGTCGATTATACTCCTCATTCCATTACATCGATTGCTGTCAATGAACCTTTCGTGAGCGGTCCACACAACCCTTTAACCAGGGTTGCCGTCGGAAGGTCAAATGGAGACATTGAATTGTGGAATCCGAGCTATAATTGGGTTCATGAAATGACTTTGAGAGGCGCCAGAGACACATCCATTGAAGCTTTGGTTTGGACAAAGCTGGATGGTGTTTACAGACTGTTTTCTATCGGTGGATCAAACTTTGTGACTGAATGGTCGCTGGTGACCGGACAACCGTTGCTGCATTTTGATTGTAACGCAGGAGTTATCTGGTCGTTAGCTGCTTCTCCCGATGACTCAACTCTGGCAGTGGGTTGCGATAATGGATCCGTCGTTTTGGTTAATATCTCTGGAGGTCCCGGAGTTCTGGAATTTGACAAGATCCTCCAGAGGCAACACCAGGATGTTAAAATCCTTAGCTTGGCATGGAGAGGAAATTCGCAAATTATTGGCGGTTGTTCAGATGGTAGGATTAGAGTTTGGTCGAATTCAGCGGAGTCAAGAGGCCGTGTGGTGTCAACACTGAAGGTGGATCCAAATTCAAAAGACTCGGAGACTTTGATTTGGTCCATTCTTGTTCTTTCTGATAATAGAACCTTTGTGTCGGGCGATTCTACTGGTTGTGTAAAATTTTGGGATGCTACCTCAATGTCTCTCCAGCAATCCTTTGTCTCTGCACATGATGCCGACGTATTGGCTTTGGCTGCGGATCATCGTGGTCAAACACTCTTTTCTACTGGTGTTGATAGACGGTTGACATGTTACAAGCTCGTGGACAATAAGAAGTGGACACTTTCAACAAAACGTTTGGTGCATGCCAACGACGTCCGAGCTCTGGCACTTGCTGAATCTAAAAATGGTGGAATCTTAGTTTCTGGTGGTGTGGAACGTTCCATAGTTGTAAACTCTCTTGAGGAATTTGATGGTAATTATAGGAAATTGCCTATCACCCTTCAACAACCTTGTGTTTCTGTTAACTCAAAGGGAAGATACATTTTCATGTGGACTGACCAACAAGTCAAGGTCTGGCAATTACAAAAGGGAGGTAATGCGTCATCATTGCAGGATGCGAAAAAGAAGTTGGTTCTTAAAATTACACTGCAGTCCGATGAAAACATTTCTTATGCTGACATGAATCCAAGCGGTACATTGTTGGCCATTGCTACGTTATCTGAAGTCAAACTTTTTGAATTAACAACTATAGGCGAGTCCAGACTATTTCCAAAAAAGGTTGAAGGTGAAAATTACCGCGCCCTGGAAACACAAGGAGCTTCTCATGTGAAGTTTGGAGATGACCAGACGCTCATAATAGCAGAGAACGAGGAAGTTCTGGTATTAGACGTTACTACTGGAGAAATTGTTGAAGCTGAGTTACCAATAATCAATGGGGATGCCAAACTTTCTCAATCGAAAGCTCTCCCATATCTATCTAGCATTTCCAGACTGGATGTGTCTCGTGATTGCACACAAGTGGTTGTGAGCACCGTTGGAGGCACCGTTAACGTTTACAATTTGAAGGAAAATAACTATTCTGGTAACCTAATACGTCTCAAGGTGCCAGTTACTGCAATTGCCTTTATCACCAATAATACTGTTGTCATTGCAACTGCTGAGATAAAGGTAATCGTTATGAACACAATGACGAAAAAGGTGACAGAGTGGGCTCGCTGGAACATTGACTCTTTGCCAAAGGAATTAACACAGCAGGTGGATAAATGCTGCGGTATATTTAGCGCTCCCTCAAACCCAAATAAAGTCTGGTTGTGGGGATCTTCTTGGATGGGTTTCTTGGATATGAACAAGAATTTGCCCGGGAATCAGGCTGCCAAGAGAAAGAGACATGATGAGTCCAAAGCAGCCGCTAGCAAAAAAAATGGCCCTGAAAAAGGCACTTTCTGGATGACATCTGAATATAAGCCACTGCTTACCGTCCAACCTATTGGACCAGGTGAACTGGCTATCGTTGAACGTTCGTCCGCTCAACTGCCACTACCTCCTGCTTTCTGGACGAACCAGATCTCAGTATGAGCCGATGTATGTCTCTTCCATGTTTGCATCTAAATATTTATAATGCCATGCTATTAATGCTATATTATTTGCTTCTAATATGTAGGAAATGTTGGATCAACATCCTTGGACCACCTATTTAAGCCGCCAATAATATCATAAACTTGTTCAAGACCAATACTCTTGAGATAGTGAACAGCCAGTTTTGAATCATTGCCATATCGACAAACCACATAAACAGGCTCTTTGAGTTCAGTTGCTAGATCGGAGATTTCTTTGAGCGATTCGTAAGGAATGTTTAGTGAGTTGTCCAGGTGGCAGATATCATATTGAATGGGTTCTCGAACATCTAGCAAAGTATGCGGTAAATTGGGTTCTTTTTTGAGTAACAACGAATATTCCAATGGCTGGATGCTAGCTGAGGCAGACAGTGGCTGTATGGAAGAAGGACGTCCGCAAAACTCCGCGTAGTCCAGCGAACCTGAAATGATTGCGTCTAACGTCACAGATTTGTGGTCGCCACAGGCAACGCAACCTGCCTTTCGTCCTCTCATTTTTATAAATCTCCACTGAGGAGCTGTAAATGCCGAGAATAGAGTGAGCGAAGGTTGGAAGGGGTTCTCAGTATTGTAGTGTCCTATGAGGATTTTGAGAGCTTCAATGGACTGCTGGACACCCATTATCCCCACAACTGGACCTATGATACCTCCATCGCCACATGAAGTGACAGAATCCGGCGGTGGAGGTATGGGAAACAGGCACCGATAGCATGGGCCATTCATAAAGTTTAAGACAGAGAGCTGACCTTCGGTTTTCAGCGCCGAGGCACTGACCAGAGGAATACCAGATAACACAGCAAAATCATTTATCAAATATCTAGTCGCTGGGGTGTCTGTGCAATCTAAAATAATGTCGTATCTTTGAAATATCTCAAAGCATTCCAAAGTCGGTGTTAGCCGTAAAGGATAAGGAATAACCTTCACGTTAGGGTTGAGCTGTTGAACAAAGCGAGCAGCAGACTCTACCTTGAGCAGTCCCGCCTCATTGTGAATAATTTGACGGTGCAAGTTTGATATATCAACGACATCGTTATCAACGATTCCTATTGTTCCTACTCCAGACCCGGCCAAATAAGCAATAGCTGGGGATCCCAGTCCACCTGCACCCACAATCAAAACGGAGCTAGCTTTCAATTTAAGCTGACTTTTCAGGCCGCCGAACTCCTTCACTATCATTTGGCGGCCATATCTTTTGAATTCTTCCAGGGTTAAGCTCATCAGAGCAAACAACCGAAGAGACTGGCTTTAGAGGCACCAGCAAGTAATATAAAGGGAAATAAAAATTGAAATTGGCCGTAATAGTATCGCCAGAGAATAATATTTTCCACCGATTAGGCGGAGGGTTTGGTTCGTTGATGTTCTTCTGGTGGTGAAGCCGAATTTTTTCCATGGGAGGGTGGACTTTGCACGGATATACAGTCGGGCATAGAAAGTCATTATTCGTGATGAACTAGGACGGCCGTTAGACAGATATACTCGCACATCATGATTTTTTCAAGTTTTAGGCAAGCCACTTGCATTTGTTCAAGCTAATCATAACCTCGACACGGTCCTCGTTCAAGAGTCTGCAATTGATACATAAATTATATAACCTTGCTTAGATATACCAATCTTTCCATAACCCCAATTTTCGTTTGCAACGCTATACATTGTCAGTCAGTATGGTTATGGGCAACCGTCGACTAAGGGTCACTAACAATGGCTCTCGCCAGCCCGTCCATGGGCTACCGGCATGTGCTTGCAAGTGGATTTATACAAGCTTCTGCTTCATGAAGTAACCCCTCAGGTGATTCAACTGCCATGCACATGTGATTCCCAAACAGAACAGTTGGATCATGGTCCACCGAATAACCCTGGCATTGGTGGCTTCAGATTGATCTCTGAATGCCGCCTCGCGCTCTCTTAAAGACTGCTGTTGAATGCGGATCTGATGCATCTTGTCGTTGAGTTCGCGGACACGGCCCTTCAAATCTGAAACCTTGTGCTCTGCGCGCGAATCCACGTGAGCTCCGTCGCCAGTTTCAAAATCAATATCAATCTTGACCTTGGACTTGTGGAACCATCCACCCGAGAGCGCTCTATAGCAAATCTTGTGCTCGCCGGAATCAGTGGCAGTGAAGATAAAGTCGCCCTTTGCATTCAGCTTTTGGTTCAGGACTCTGTGGTTGTTGTCAAAGACCTCCTCAATGGTGATTTGAACAGACAACGACTCGGGTCTAATCCAGTTGTTGCTGGTAGGCTCAAACTCCCAGGCCTCGTGGTGTGCCGCAAGAACAGCAGTGGATGCGAGATCTTGATAGAAACATTGCTCCTTGTCACTTTCCAGGTAAAAGTGCATCGAGTAGACAGGCGATAGGAGCAGAGCCAGCACCGACCATAAATAGATTGTGCTCAGCATGATGTGAAGTGTGCTTATATCGAGCTTATGAAATTAAGCTGCCGTTCTTCTGTGCGGTCTGTACGGGTCGTGCCAAACTGTCGCGCTGGCAAATTTCAACTGTAAAGGAGAAGAATTAAATGATGTGCTGTTAACACGCGTGTCGACGATTTCCGAGGTGGGAGACACTGAGGGGAGCAAAATGTGGGCGGGCAATGTTGCGGATAATTGTATCCGCAAAGGTTTTGTAAATAGTCATTACATTTATTTTCAGCGATATCAAGATCGCGTTGACTAGCACGGGCTCGCTTTCAATCACTCGCACCATGCTCTTCTAAATACATAGCTCTTTTTATAGCAATTACACTCTCAGTTGGCTCTGACCCTTTCTCTTCTTTTTTGACACGCGTCCCTCATCAAACGCAACCTGTCGGTCAAAGCTACGTCCGAGTTGGTCAGGGGTCTTCACCTTGTAAATTCTAACCATCCAGTTTTCAGACGTGAAAACCTCTTCGATAGTCGACAGCTGCGGAGCGTTTGCAGCTGGGATTCTTTGCTGGCGCACACGGTCCTGCGCATCCATTCCATAAAACAAGTCATGGAACCTATAGTATGACATTTTGTACATCATACTATTCTTCATGGTCTCGGTGGCTTCTCCATCTACCCTGTATTCGCCTCTCGCAGTGAAAAATGCTCTTTCTGAAACCTCATCCGGCCATATGCCCTCTGAGATTCTCACCATCCACAAAAACTTGTTAATGTCGTCGCCAGAGTACCCAATCAATCCTCCAAAAATAATGAGAATGTAATCCACATCATGCTGGCGCAAAATTGGATACGCTTTTTCTTCGGAAACGGCCATGGCCTTACCAACAGTAGCAATGTGGGTGTTGTTCCATGTGTTGTTGTCAACCAATGTGATGCGGTCAGAAAATCCAGAAATCTGATAGCCGTAGTCCCACCACGACATGACTTTAGCATCCTCGTCAGTGTTCATTCTCAGCCAGTAATAGGCCTCTCTGAAATCATCAATCAAAAACATGCCTTCGGGACCCTGTGATGCAAGAACAACAGACGGTGACGAATAGGCGTTGGATGTAACCCATGTGCAATGCACAACAAACATTGCGAGATAAACACCAAATGACAGCAAAACTGCCGCTTTAGCGTACGCGCTTCTAACTTGTTTGGGGATGGTTAGGCGTGAGAACAGATTCATTTTGTCAAGCTCGGCAGCTGCAGGGACTGGATCTTTGGCGTCTGCGTTTTCGTCAGCGCCCTTGACGGAACGGAAATCTGAGTATATATCTAGCAGCGAAGACAACGCAAAGGCTGCGGAAACGCAAATGATGGGGGTCAATGTTAGCATGAGACGAACCATGACACCAGCAAAGTATGATCCCAAAACAGAATAAACAATGACAAAGACATGTTCGTCAAGGAGTTCCTGGAAAATTAGATAAACTCCAGCCGGGAAAAGCCAGATCAGCATGTAGTTGTCAAAGAAGAAAGCCGGCCATGCAGTTGGCTGGTGCTCAGAGACTGAAGCAATGATTGGAATATGAATCTTGGCATAGTCGGTATCCCAAAGAGAATAGAATCTACCAGTCCAAGGGGCGATGACACCGAGGTATGTGAGGCCAATGAGACCCAAAAATGCAATTCCAAGAATACCTACCAAGGAAAAGACAACTACCGTAGTGAACTGCCTGGCAGAAACCGATGAAATTCCCTTGATGTAACCAGCAAACCCGGCCAACTGCAGCAAGCCAAAGACACCGAGGGCAGACATGTGTTCCGAGGAGCGGATGGGAAGGAAGCCCACAAAGGGAATCTGCATGGACGCCAGCGTACCAATTGCATACCAAGTGCAGTACGCAACGTAGAGCTTGTTGGAGTAGCGTCCCATGCAAAGCAATACGAATACATGCAGCGGGATCATGTTTGTGATGAAGACGTATCCGCCCCACGCGGAGACCATGTAGAAGTAGAAGCCCGCGCAAATGGTTGCGTGGAAGGCAGAGCCCAGCTTCATGGCCTTTATCCAAAAATAGAAAGTAACCATCAGCAAGGTAATAGCGATAGCCTCGTTATCGTAGGAGCCCGCCACCGAGCGCGAGATGTAGCCCGGAGCAATGCCAATGAAAATTGCACTCAGCAGGCCGGTGGTTTCGTCCTTCATCTCGCGCGCGAAAAGGTAAGCAGCAAGCGCTGTGATGCCGGAAAATGCCGGAGCCAGCAAGACGCAAATATTGCGAATGTCTATCGGCATAGCCAAGTGTTCCAAGATCCAGTGAATGACGTTGGAAGTGACCATCAATCCCGGATACAATGTTCCACCCGTTACTCTTCCGAGGGGGTACCACGAGCGGTCGTCAAACCAATTGAGAAACTTGTAGAAGCCATTGTCCATGAGATAGCGAGATGCTCTGTAGTTGAACCAAGGATCGAATTCGTGGATAATTGATTCGAATCTAATCACTGAGAAGAGTCGGGATGAAATAGCAGAGCCAGCCACTGATATGAGAACTCCTATCTTCAGCAAGAAGGATATGTTGTCAACCAGCTTGTTTGAGCTGGTTGTACTTTTTGTGCCAGGTGAGCTCATCTTCCAGTCTGCCAGTAAGTCTCACTTCACGTCAGTCGAGAAGGTGGGACGAGCCACCACGTAACGATGTAGCACCCGATACGCGGCGCGGTAGCGCCACGTGCCTGGCGAGGCGAGCGGCCTTCGCGAGGCTCGCGAGAAATGAGACGGACAGACTATTTGCTAAAGTAGTATGGTTAAAGTAATTAGTTGAATAAATAGTGGCGCAGCTGCGCAGTGCAAGACATGCACAAACTTGACATCGCATCGGGATCCAGACAGACGCATTCTCACTCTCGCTCCTTTGGCAGCGGCTCAAACCCCAGGGCCTGGCACATTTCCAGCAGTTTCTCACACTCCTCTGCGCTCAGCCGCTGTTCGCACTCCTCGATAATGGCGTACAGCACCGGCAGCTCTGATGGTGCGCTGTTGATGAGTTGAATGATCTCTGCCTTTTCTAGTTCAAAGTTCTCTGTGACATTCTTGATGAACTCCTTTACCTTCTCCATGTTCTGCGGCTCTTCCTCGTTGCCCGCCGGCCGGTACCGCAAGTAGGAGGAGAGCTCAATGATGATTGTCTCGAGGTTTGAAGAAAAGAAGCGGCCCTTCTTTTTGGCGGAAAGTTCATTCAGGTGCTGGAACACCTCCGTGTCTGTGAGGAGCCTGTCGTGGTGGGCTAGGATCTTCATGGAAATGGAGCTGTTTGCCGCGTACTGCAAGAGAAAGTCCTCTCTTATGACGGCCGTAGTTTGCAAGCTCGTCGGCCTGGCGGTGAGCCTGTTCGTCGATCACGTGCCTCGGTAAGGCTGAAATACTTTTTGCGTCGGGGCGTGCACCGCGTGCACGGCCGGCCGCCCAGCCCTAGCAGTCCCAGATGACAAACCCTAAGTGCTCCCGCAACACTCTGAAATACACAGCAGGATTGCATCTCCAACAGAACCGTCTCCAGAACAAACCAAGCATGTCCCTCGTTGTTACAGAAAAGGGTAATTTCCAGCACATTTTGCGTCTGCTGTCGACTAACGTCGACGGTAAGATTAAGATCATGTACGCTCTTACCAAGATTAAGGGTGTTGGTCGCCGCTACGCCAACTTGGTTTGCAAGAAGGCCGATATTGACATGGGCAAGAGAGCCGGTGAGCTCACTGCCGAAGAGCTCGAGCGTATTGTCACCATTATCCAGAACCCAACCCAGTACAAGATTCCAACCTGGTTCCTCAACAGACAGCGCGACATTGTCGACGGCAAGGACTCCCACCTCCTTGTCAACCAGCTTGAGTCCAAGCTCCGTGACGATCTTGAGAGACTCAAGAAGATCAGAGCCCACAGAGGTTTGAGACACTACTGGGGTCTCCGTGTCCGTGGTCAACACACCAGAACCACTGGCAGACGTGGTAAGAGAGTTTAAGCGAGCGCACTATCACGATGAGTGGGTGAGTGAGCATAATCGGCTTGAACTTTGCTAAGTTATAAGATTTTCTGATGCATCCAGAAATGACAAAAGTGAAAAAGTATTGATGTAGTAATGCAATGTGCTTGTGACGAGCTTATTTTATTGCGGCGGCCTACTGGCTGCCTAAATGTTTGCAATGACTAGATGTACGTAGATTGAAGTGCTGGAAATTGAAGTGCTTGCGAAATTGTATTAGCTTGGAAATTGTGTGTAGATTGGCTTGTTGGGCGCGTGTTTGTGTTGATTGACGGCTGCAGATGAAATGTGTACAATCTGATTGACAAAACTACGTGCTTCGCCAGATAAAGTGAGTAAAATCTGATTGATAAACTACGTGCTTCGCATTTGATTCCTTGTTGCTCCAGCATTCCCTTTATTTGATACTTTGGGCCGTTCCTGTTGTGCAGTCTGTAGTGCCCTACTAGGCATCCTATTTAGCTGACATGGCGAAACCGCTGCACGAAAGATTAGCAGAGCAGCGACAAAAAGAAGAAGAACAGTATGCAGAACACTACACTGTGCAGAATGCAGTAGCGAGACTGGACCATTCCGACGTGAATCATCTGAATGAGCTCAAAAGAATACGCAAGGAGAGAGACCGGGAGCTCGACGAAGAGCTGGTGAAAAGTCTGCAGCAGCAGAGGGATAAGACAAAGCCCCAGCAGCTGGCCACAGTCACACTGCCGTCGATAAAGAAGCGACGGAAGGCAGGCGCTGTCAAACCGCGGAAGATGAAAGGGCCAACCGGGGAGGCAGCCGGGGAGTCAGCAGAGTCATTGCGGGCCGGGGCCCAGTCGCGCGAAAACACAAAGACTGCTGAAAAGCAGAGGACCGCTGAGACACGCGCTGCAACACAAGAGCCGCCTACCGGAGAGGCAGACGGGCGAGGGGCCGGCGACGGGGACGCCAGGTCTGCGGCAGAACAGCAGGGCGCGAGCGTTCTTGTCGACTATTCGTCAGACTAGGCAGGTTTTTGTTTAGACTAGCTAATATTTATTACTAAATGCTGTTGAGAGCCATAATATGTGTTGAAGTGGGTGCGGACAGGGTGTTGCTGTCTAGGCCTTGGAGTAGGTCTTCTTTGGAGAGGGGAAGGTTGGGCCGGTTTCCTGCAGCGAGAGGGCAGCGAGCCACTGGCCCTGGTCGACAGCGGTCTCGAGCGACTCGCCGCTGGTGATGGCGCCGAGGAAGCCGCCGGCGAAGGCATCGCCCGCGCCGTTTGAGTCGACAATCTTTGAGGAGTCGAGGGGGTGGACTGGGATGGACTTGGTGGTGACCTCCTTGGTGTTGAGGTCGGCAGTGACAACGATGGTGGGGTCGACGCCCTGTGTGATGATGACGGTTCTTGGTCGCTTAAGGTTCTCCTTTGGCTGGAGGGCGATGGCCTTGGCGATCTCGGTAATGTCCTTGGTCTCGAGGCCGTGGGACTCGGCCCACGCGAGCGCCTCGGACTCGTTGCCGATGAGGTAGTCCCAGTACTTTGCGTTGGCGTCCATGGGGTCCTTGAAGAACTGGGGCAGGAACGGCGCGCTGAGGTTGGTGATGTAGATCTTGTTAGTCTCGGCGGCGTGCTTGCCGAGCGCGTCCATGGCGGGTGGGCAGACGGTGAGGTGGAAGCCGCCGGTGTAGAAGACCTGCGCGTTTTCGACAAACTGCCAGTTTTCCTTGAGGTGCTCGAGCTTGTAGTGGTTTGCCGCGGCGAGGTCGGTGGCGAGGGACCTGTCGTGGTTGGTGAGCAGCACGGCGCACTTGCCGGTGGGTATGTCTTCGTGGACCATGTACTGCGACTTGACGCCGGCGGCCTCGTTGACGGCGAGGAGCGTTTCGTAGTACTTGTCCTTGCCGGTGGATCCAAAGTAGACAACGGAGTCCTTGGGGAGGACGTAGGCAGCACCGCGGGCGGCGTTCTGCGCTGCGCCGCCAGCGACAATGTGCTTCTTGTCGTTGGCAAAGACCTCGTCAAACAGCGTGGCGTGCTTGTCGTCGACGAGGATGGCGTCATTGGCCTTGAGGCCGTACTTGTTGAGCAAGTCGGCGTCGGCGGCGACCTGGATGTCGAGCAGGGGGTTTCCGAGGGCGAGCAGTTTGTAGGACATGTTGCGGATGGTTCTTTGAGCGCTGGTGCGTGGTAAGAGCGAGCGAAGCATGCGAGGCGGGCTGGACGTAATTTTTCGGGCTGGACGTAATTTTTGGGCTGAAATTTCACATGCAATGGTGTGCGTGGGGCGCTAGCCTGGGTGCAGAGTGTGCAGAGGTATAGAGGGTGCAGAGGTGCAAACGAGGCTGGCGGGTGCTGAGGGTGCAAATTGCCCGCTCGTTTCGTTACAATTGCTCGCTCGCCTCATTGTTGTCTCGTTACAAATTGTTGTCGTTACAAATTTGTTGTCGTTACAAATTGTTGTCGTTACAAATTGTTGTCGTTACAAATTGTCGTCGTTACAAATTGTTGTCGTTACAAATTGTTGTCGTTACAAATTGTTGTCGTTACAAATTGTTGTCGTTACAAATTGTTGTCGTTACAAATTGTCGTCGTTACAAATTGTTATCACAATTGCTCGCTCGTTACAAATTGTTCGCAAGTGGATTAGTCTACTCGTTATGTACTCGCTATGTACTCGCTGTACGCAGCTGCCTAAAACACATAGTTCTCAGACACGATGCGGCCGCGCTGGACGGGGATCTCGGTGCCCTTGACGTACGTGTCCTCAAACAAGATGGAGGCCTTGGGCTCTGGTGGTGGCGAGGCGAGGGCCTCGTCGACCTCCTTGTTGACGTAGGCACGGGCGTCCTTGTCGACCGTCTTGAGCTCTTCCTCGGTCACAATGTTGTTTGCGAGGATGAACTTTTTGAGGCCGGCGATGGGGTCGGCGTCGGAGCGCATGTGCTGCACCTCCTCACGGGTGCGGTAGGTGGTGCCCGGGTCGGACATGGAGTGGCCGCCGTAGCGGTACGTCTCAAACTCGAGCACGAGCGGGCCCTTGCCGGAGGAGGTCCACTCCTTGGCGAACTTGGACGCCTGGTAGATGGCGAGCGTGTCCATGCCGTTGACCTTGAGGCCGGGGATGTACTGGCCGCGCTTGTAGTAGTCGGTCAGCGCCGACGAGCGCGCGGCGGCGGTGCCCATGCCGTACTTGTTGTTCTCGCACACAAAGATGGCCGGGAGCTTCCACAGCTTGGCCATGTTGTACGCCTCAAAGATCTGGCCCTGGTTCGCGGCGCCGTCGCCGTAGAGGATGAAGGTCGCCAGGTCCGTCTGGTTGTTGTACTTGTGCGCAAACGCGAGGCCCGCGCCGACGGGCACCTGCGCGCCGACAATGCCGTTGCCGCCGTAGAAGCCCTTGGTGAACATGTGCATGGAGCCACCCTTGCCAAAGGAGACACCGGAGCGGCGGCCGAGCAGCTCGCCAATGACGGACTTGATGGACGCGCCGCGCATGTATGCAAAGACGTGGCAGCGGTACGACGTGATGACCGAGTCGTTGCGCTTGATGGCGTGTTCCATGCCGATGGGCACGGCCTCCTGGCCGATCGCAAGATGGCAAAAGCCGCGGATCTTCTTGGCTTTGTACAGCGCGTCCGCCGCCATCTCCATGCGGCGCGACACGACCATGTCTCTGTACATTTCAACAATCGTCTCGTTTGGCAGCTCGAGCTCGAGCGACGGCGGCTCGAGCTCGTATGGCACAAACGAGTGCTCGGGCAGGGTGATCTTGGTCGAACTGAAGCGGACGCTGGTGCGCGCCACTGGCTTCGCTTGCTTGAGGGCCCTCGACAACATTTTTACAAATTAATTACAAAACGGACAGGAGTGTAGAAGTTGTAAAGCGTTTGGCGGGAAGAAGGGCCTCTTTTCGGTTGGGGGTCTGAGGAACGTCCCGGCCCTTCCCAGTGGGGGTGCGAGAGGGGATCGGAAAAATTTGGGTGAGCCCTCCGGCCTGTGCGTGCACCGCGCACCAGTCGGCGGCCAGTCGGCGGCTGCCCGACAGCTGGCCGACAGCTGGCAGCGTTTGCTGGGGACTGGCTGCAGCGCTCACCAGCCACGGGGACAATTGTGTCTGACAGCTGCCCACCCGGCGCTGGCCCCGCGATCACCACCGGGCCTGGCCCACAGCAACAGACTTCCTAAACGAGCTATTGCGTCTGACAGCTGCCCGCCGCCGCTCGCCAAACGCTGGGCCCTGCGACGACCGGCCCTGGCGACACAGCAACAGACTTCCCAAACGAGCAATTGTGTCCGACAGCTCGCTGCCTCGCTGCTCGTTGCAAGCAGAGACAGAAGTAGTGGCGGCATGCTCCGCCGAGCGTTTTGGACTGCGTGCTCGGCCTTCCACTATCTCACACAGCCGTCGTTCGCAGTAGACATCCTCGCCGCCGACCCTGCCCTGCTGGGCCGCTGATGAGCCGCCGCCCACCACTGCCCAAACCTCCTCCACACAAACAGCCACGATGAGCGCGCTGTCGCATGTTTCGAGATGGGACGCGCACGGAACGCCAGGGTCGCAAACCTTCTTCACCGTCTCCGCGGGCCGCGACACCATCTCCAGCATCGAGGTGCTCGAAGACCTGTCCATACGCACCGTCCGCTCGTACCCCGACTTTGACAAGCAGATCCAGTGTCTGGCCTACGCTCCCTCCACCTACGGCCTCGCGGCCGTCGGCCACATGGACGGCGTGGCCGCGCTCGACATGCGCCCGGCGCAAGACTGCGACGTGGCCCTGTTCGGCTCGCCCAGCGGCCGGCTCAACTTGGAACCGTCCAAGCAGGTGCGCCCGTGCAACGCCGTCGCGTTCAGCGGGACAAACCTGCTCGCCTCGGGCTTCGACAAGGTGCGCAACGAGCCGTCGCTCTACATCTGGAACGTCGAAAAGGCTGCCATGATCCAGTCGTTCATTCCCAACGAGGGCCTGCTCAGTCTCCAGTTCACAACGGACTCGTCCCTGCTGCTCGTCACAGGCTCCTACAAGGTGCTGCGTGTGCTCGACCTGCGAGCCCAGTCCCCGGCGTTCCAGGCGGCCGCAAAGTACACCCAGTCCATCACCATGAACCCGCTGAACCCGCACTCCTTCATCAGCTCCTCCGACGACGGCTCGTGCGCCATATGGGACCTGCGCAAGATGAACGAGCCGTCGCTGGTGCTCAGCAGACTCCTCGGAGACTCGGTGCGAAAGGGCGGCGCGGTGGGAAAACTGCGCTGGTCGCTCGACAACCAGTTTGAGTTTGGCGTCCTCCACGACGGCGGCCTCCTGCGACGCTGGCAGATCGGCTCCGGCGTCCAGCAGACACAGGAGCCGGACATTGCCCAGAACAACACCAGCAGCGCGGGCTACCGGCCCCAGTCCATCTTTGTCTCACAGGTGATTGACTACAAAGTTTCGCAGGACCGCGTCGTCAGTTTTGACTATCTCAAGTCGAGCAAGCATGTGAGTCTCTTGTGTCTGAAGCAGTCGGGCCAGCTATTTATTGAAAACCCCACCGAGTCGCCAAGTGCATTGTCGTTCGACCCCAGAAACAACTTTTTGCTTGTCAACAACAAAAACATAAAAATAATAGATCCCACCCCGAGTGCCAGCGAAGCTGTGCCCGGATCGGACGCTGTCATGTCGGCGGGCGACAGCCTCGGTGTCGACATTGGATCTGTGTTGGAAAATGACATCTCGTCGCTTATGAGACAACGCGCGGCCCTCGGCTACTCGCTCGAGTGCGAAGAAAATGTCAAGGTGCTGGATAGCCCCGACGTGGCAAAACCTCTCCTCCATGTTTGGCAGTGGCTCAAGCTCGCACACAAGGCGACGCAGAAGGACATCATGAAAAACGACGACTACGATTTCGACTATGGCGGTGTCGCAAGTCTCTGGGAAGGAGAGAGATCGCTCGACGGTCAAATGCGCTCGTTCGGTGGAATAACGTCGGGCAGAAACTACCGTGAAAGCTTCTCTTCCGGAGGATTCGAAAAGGCCGTCGAAAACCTGGCACATAAAATCAAGCGCAAACCATATGTCTCTCCTACGCTAGCTAGGAGCCCCACATTCTCTCGTAGGCAAATGTGTTTGCTGGTCGCCGGGTGGAACTTTGCGGTAGATGAATTGGATCGCAAAATTGACAAGCTCTGTCAGAACTACAACAAGACTAACGATATCAGGGAAATTGAGAAGGCCGCTGGCTGGGCAGTGTTTCATGATCGTGTTGAAAAGGCAATAGAGGTCCTGTCGTCAGTAAAAAATGAAAGGCTGAACCTCATCTCTACAGCTGTGGCTGGATTTCTCGCATACAAAGACAGCGCCCTCAACAGCCCATGGAAGGATCAGTGTAGAGCACTAGCTTCTGAGCTGGACAACCCGTATCTGCGTGCGATTTTCACCTACATATCCATGGGTGTTTGGCGAGACGTGCTAGACGATACCTCACTGCCCCTCAAAGAACGACTTGGAATCGCGCTCAGATTTCTATCAGATCATGAGTTTTCAAGCTACATTAGTACTGTGACCGAGAAGGCCATTGCCGAGGGAGACCTCGAAGGCATCATCCTGACCGGTCTTACTCCCCGGGTCGTGGACCTGCTACAGTCATACGTGGACAAATCGGGGGACGTTCAAACTGCCGCGCTCATCATCAGCTTTGGAAGCCCGAGATTTTTCTCGGATCCTCGCATAGATCCGTGGGTAAGAGGATACGGTGACCTGTTGAATAGTTGGTCCATGTTTTCAGTGCGAGCCAAGTTCGACGTTGGACGAAGGATACTGGCGCGAAGCAAAACACACATGCTAACTATTGATCCGATCGAGAGACAGGTTATTTTGAGATGTGGCACTTGCAAAAAAGTAATAGACCCTACTCTGTCCTACCCAAAAAATGCTAGCATCCACCCTCACCACAAGGCCAGCAGATACGTTCCCGATCAAATCACACGATGTCAAGAGTGTAAGTCTGCTTACCCGCGCTGTGCTGTTTGTCTGCTACCACTCGGCTCTACGGTGTTTGATGATCAGATTGATGATATTTCTGGCCAAGAGTTACCTGGTCGCATCAAATCAAAGTCCTTTCAGCAGTGGTTCACATTTTGCATGACCTGTAATCACGGAATGCATGCTCTGCACGCTAAGGAATGGTTCATCAAGCACTCTGTCTGCGCCATTCCCGATTGTAACTGTACCTGCAACGTTTACGACAGTCCCCCAGAAATTCTCACTCAATAGTGACGTTGTCTTCTCTGTTGAAAAAGTGTATCCTCAGCATAGTGTATTAATTAAAGCAATTAAGTATTTCCTCTCCAACTACCAACTACATGGCCCACAAAGTTAGTTAATGAACCGTCAAATCTGGGTGATCTTTACAACCTCCGCAATTGATGGCAGTTATGCGGATATGTATCCGCATCTTCATCGAAACCTCCATCACAACCGACCGTTCCCAGCAAGCCGTCAAATACCATCCGATTCGCCGCTTCAAAAGACAAAATTTGTCATGTTCAAACGTAGGGATGATTTGTCTGCTTCGCTGAGCTCATCACTTTTCAAAATTGACTACTTGGCTCGCTACGGCCTTCACGGTAAACCTCAATCTGTCGCCTATGATCCCGTTCAAGGATTATTAGCAGTAGGAACAAATACCGGAGACATTCTCGTCATTGGTCAATACCAAGTAGAGGTTCCGTTCAAGATCAAAACGGGCCTTGATGCTCCTGTTGCCATTGTGGAACTCAGAATTGTGAAGGGTGTTTACCTCGTGGTTCAGGATGCGGAGAACGTGATTCACGTCATATCTTTAGAAACTAAGGAAATCCTTCACACTCAGTTTTTCCCCAGTATTAAATGCATCGAAAGTGATCCAGCCTTGGATTGGCTATTCGTTGGTCAGGAGACAGGTACAATCACTGTTTTTGACATTGACAGGGGAAATACTGCGCCGTATCGCATTTCAAACTTGGTACCATCTCTTGGTGGTGTCAGAATGAGATCTTCACCACTGGTATCTATTCAATTGCATCCACGTGAGGTTTCTGTTTTGCTTATCTGTTATGAGCAGGTTGCAGTTGTGTTTAGCGTTATGCAGAACGCTCCAATGCTTACCCTCAAATTCGAATTGCCGAGAGGTGCACCAGGGGGACAGGGCACAACAACTACCAGAACTCCAAAGTTGGTATCGGGAAGGTGGCACCCTAATGGATCCCACATTCTGACTGCGTATGCTGATGGGTCCCTATGCGTGTGGGATGCAAAGGAAGGAAAGCTTCTACAAGCCCGCACACTTATGGACACTGATGTTAATATCCCTAGGAGTGGTTCAGCAATAGGTGGAAACGAAGACTCCTGTGATCCAGTTGAACAGATACTTTGGCTATGTACTCAAAACGTTGATGAAACCAGCTGGCTGGTTGTAGGCGGGAACTCATCATCATTTGGGCTCAAGGGCATGTCTTCAGTTATGTTCAATCCCACGCCAAATGTTTCTATAACTTCTTACCAAGCCATGGGCCAACACTACGCACAGCCTACCCGCCAAAAAGTATTTCCCCTCCCTGAAGGAGCTGTTGTTCACAAAGTCTTGCCGCTGCCTGTAGGCAGCCCTTATTTTCATGGGTGTTTCAACCCTCAGTTTTTGTTGGTACTTTTAGAGAGTGGCGAGTTTATTGTTATTTCCTATCCAGACGGTGCCACAATCACAGACCCTACGATGATTCCTCCGGCCATTGGTTGGATATCGCCATTTATTTCCACAATGAGCGGAGGTACAGTTCCTAAAAACCAATGGCTTGGCATGATGGACTCTGTCAAGCCTAAGCGCGAGCCGTTATTTTTTGGAGGTGCCGCTAGACGTCATTACCCTCGCCGAACAGCAAAAACAAATGTTTTATGTACTGGTCACACCAACGGAACTGTTAAACTTTGGGACGCTTCTTACGGCGAGCTAGATGATAAGAGTATTATGGAGATCAATGTTGCTAGTGCCGTTAACCGAGGTCATGGACTATCAATCAACCACATATCATTTGCAGGAGCAGTGGGCGAAGTGACAGCTTCCACAGAAAACGGAGACGTTGTTTTTTTCAGATACGGTCAGAATCGTCAAGTGAAAGCTTCAGGACGTGCTCAGGGCGTAGACTATGGTGAAAATATTACAATGGAAGATCTCGAGGGCAGGCTTAACTTATCGTTCAAGTATGGATTCATTCCTCAGTTGAAATTCACCACTAAATATGGAGGGGTGTCGTCTGTTTACAATTCTGGAATTGGATTTATCGCTGTTGGAACACAATCTGGAAACTTGATTGTTGTCAATCTTCGAAACAAAAGTATTATCGTAGATACTCGCTTAAGCGTATTGGAGAAACGATCTTCACGCCCGGGAAAGTCGTCGGCTGCTAGTCCAGGAGATGAAATTACGGCTCTTCATATTGGTATATATGCGTTGGATGGAGACAGTTACTCGTCCATTGTGTTATCAGCAGGGACAGCAGCTGGTAATCTCTACACTTTCAGAATAATACCTGATCAGGGCAGTTACAAGGCAGACTACGCGGGGTCCATTAACATTGGCAGTGCTCCTGTTCACGGTATCAGTGTTATTGACCTCGATAGAGGCACTTTGGCGGAGGCGACTCCTCAGACCCTTCAGACCTTGGCACAAGGCGTGATTTATAACTGTGCCACAGTATTAACCTCTTCGGCCCATATTAGAGTTGTCAAGCAGCCTGCAACTAAAATTTCTCACAAGAGATTTTCTCATGCCTGCTTGACAGCCGGTGTCAGTTGTCTTCGTGACGGTGATGGCTTGTCTCTTATTTGCATCATGCAGTCGAGCAAAATCAGAGCCCTCTCACTTCCTGGTTTGAAAGAAATTGCAGAGACAGAACTCCATTTTCACCTCAATGATAACTACGCAAGAGATAGCCAGGTTGGTGCCAATGGAGGTGATGTTGTCGTTAGAGGTGACAAGAATTGGGCAATGTTGATCAGTGTTTGGGGTACTGGAAGAGCCCTTGACATTGGTGGTCAGGATGATTTGTACGATGTCATGAAGACATATCCGCCACGACCAACTATTAGTGCATTTCAATGGGTTACAGGAAGGCAATTTACAACTATTGCAGATCTTGACATATTAATTGGAGGCCCTAGAAGACCAAAGTCAAAATTCCAAATTGCACAGGAAAGTGCACAAGCAGAGCAAGAACGAATGTTGAATAGAAAACAAGCAGATGATGGTGCGACTGCGTATAGAAGATATGACGGAAAGAACCGCTACTACGCTAATGAGGATTCATCTTTCCCACAACTCGGCGGCATTGGTGACGCACTGGACAATATGGGACAGGCAGCCAGTGAAGGTTTCAACTCCATGACAGATATGTTCAAAGGTGGAACATCTTCAGCAGGTACGTCGGTAGCCAAGACGATATTCAAAGCCAAATTCTTGTAGCTGTATATATTTGAATGAAAAACAACAGAAATGATCAGATTCAATATTCTTGATAATTAACAATAGCTAGTCGATCACCACTGTTGGACAGTATGCATGCAACTCCTTCTTTTCTGTTCACTCGAAGTATTCCCCCTTCTTTCAACTCAACTTCATCCATTAAAAAGGTATTGCCCTCATTCAATAGGCGGTATTTACGCAGCACATGTGACTTGTGATTGGAAACAAGGCAAAGAAAATGATCAGAATCAAGCATTTCCAATTGCTCTAGCTTTCCAGTTTCTTTGAACCCAACGACCTCATTTTTAAATTCAACAGAGCCAATTGTCGATCTATGAATTATCAGATCCTTTT
Source organism: Limtongella incommunis (assembly GCA_003706695.3). Classification (NCBI taxonomy): domain Eukaryota; kingdom Fungi; phylum Ascomycota; class Dipodascomycetes; order Dipodascales; family Trichomonascaceae; genus Limtongella; species Limtongella incommunis. The sequence continues at coordinate 188,559 of PPME03000007.1, forward strand.
CGTTGTATGTTGCAATCACAACTTTCTTATGATGAACAACACTTTTAGCCAGCAGATTAGAAGCGCTTGTGATTAAGGTCGGCTTTTGCACTATGATTCTGTCATTAACATCATGCATAGCATTGCCAAAGGAGGAGATAAGATTCTCGCTTAGAATGTTAACCTGCTGTGTTACTTTCTCTGCCGGCGCGAGAAAGTCAAATTTTTGTAACGATTCAATAAATTCCAAAACATCTCGCATCATGATTGTTTCTGGTTCGGGTGTTATCCTCTGTGCTTTCTCGGGTAGTTGAGCAACGGTGGTAATTTTGTCCTCCAACCATGAGCAAAAAGATCTGAATAACGAGGACTCAGCAATCAAAAGATTCATATAATCATGAGCCAGTTTAATTGTTTCCGTTGCATTTGAAATCGCTTTCTTTATTACCTCTGGCTGCACTCTGAGTGACGATCCGCTCTCAGATTCGTGTATTAAATATCCGTGTAGACTGTGAAGAAGCACCACGATTTTTTCACAGCATGGGATGACATGCATAAATAAATATTTGACAATTGTTTCTGACGATGAGCTTTGACTTTTGAACCAGTTTTTCAAGCCTTTTTCACCGACTATAGTTTGCAGCCAAAAACTCAAATCCTCACTGACAGGGCCGGCAACAAATGACTCCAAAAGATCCGTTGTGTCCTCTTTGATGTAGTTGACATACTGATTGAAGACCTTCATCAGAATCTTGGACTCCATCGCCAGAGAATCCACCGCACTTTTCAAGTAGTTGAGACAAGCTTGCGTCAAAGAGACGGAGTAGATTACTTCCTGCAATGACGGGGATCGCCAATCGAAAACGGCATGCATCATGTATATCCCAGAGTCGCTAGTCAGCAGTGTCAAGATGCTGGCAGGTTCAGGAAAAGAGTCAGCAGGCAAGAGCTCCGATTGAAGAGACGGCAATTTTGATTCGGCGTCAGGTTCGGACTCTAGCTCGGCAAAGTGAGACTCTTGTTCAATGTACGGTGGTACGACGTGCATCTCCAAGAGTTCTAGAGGACTGGAAGAGTCATCATCGCGAAACAAACTCAGGGGAGGTGTTTGCAAACCAGCTGCAAATCTCACTATGAATTCTCCCTTCACATTGCACAGTGCAGCTACTGTCATTTCATTCTTGTCGCGAAAGGTGGTAGTTTCAGTTGGATCATGCAAATTATTGAAGGGCGTCAGCTTCAGCATGTTGTCAAAAATGTTGACACTAACCAGCCTAAAGTATTGCGCTTGACGTTCTCTCAGAGAGAATGGAATCCACTTCAGTTGCAGCAATTTTCCGTCCACAATGTACTGCAGCTTGGCCATTTGCAAATTGAACACATGGCAAACATTGTCGGCAAAGATGACAGCTAAGAGCTCACTGTCAGAAGACCATGCAAACGATTTGACAGATCGCGTACCAATCTTTCTCGGTACCAAACTGAGTGCCTGTTGGCCGCTTGCTCGGTAGAGCTTCACTCCGGTACCTGTGGAGAGAGCAATGAGCAACATATCTGGAGATATGGAAACCACAGGTTCCATGGGATCATCCCCAAATAGCTTTTCAGTAATAACCTTCATTCTCAGCGAGAAACTAAACACTGTTTGAGATTTCTCAACTAGGCATGGCAGTATTTTCATCACATGTCATTCACACGTGACCAACATATGGATTTTGCAACAGGTCGGACCAACATGAGGCCAGAATGCTGTTGCTGGCAACGATTGCGTGTCCATTCTCTAATGACCTTGCATTTGTCCTTGATGTCTCAATCTTCCTTCAGGTGACGCAGATCACGAGTATTCGGTGACGCAGATCACGAGTATTCGGTGATGCTCTGATCGCGAAAAAAACGGCACAGCCGTATGACCGCCAAATACGGTTCATTAACGAAATAAACAAACAAGCACGCTTGTGGAATCTCGTCCAGAATATGGTTCATGACGTTGGAAAGAGAACAGCTCTAGCAGAATCTGGGAACACCATTGCCAATAATAGGCAGAACCGTTTATCTAAAACAACTCTGTCCGACGATAGGGCGGATTCCGAATCGCCCCGTTCAACGCCGCGTCCAAGTGGTGATTTTGACACCTCAGGTATACACGATCCTTCAGTGTCGATATCGTCTGCTATGAATGCTCTTAAGCATGTCAATTTGAATGGTGAAGAAGAATCGGCCGAATCGGCCGACTCCTCGCCGCTGAACTCGCCTCAAGCACCAACCGCCGCTAGATCGAGCTCGTTTCCAGCGTCGACACTGTCGCCGGCTAGCCCTCTAAGATCGTCAAAAAGCCGCCAATCAATTGGCTCGGCCGGTGTGCACAGTCATCTGACTCCGGCATCTGCCAGACAGTCGCTGGCTCCGGTGGAACAGCCCGTCCCGCGCTTGGTTATTAAAAAGCTTGTGCTAACAAACTTCAAGTCGTACGCCGGCACCCAGGAAATAGGTCCGTTCCACACGTCCTTTTCGGCAGTCGTTGGACCTAATGGATCGGGCAAGTCAAACGTTATTGATTCGCTTCTCTTTGTGTTTGGGTTCCGCGCTTCCAAGATGCGGCAGGAGAAGATCTCCTTCTTGATTCACAACTCTGCTCTTTATCCAAATCTAACCTCCTGTCAGGTCGATGTTCACTTTTGTGAAGTTATTGACAACGTCCACCCTGGCAATGGCGAGCCCGGCGTCACTGAGATGGAGGGAAGCTCGCTCATTGTCAGCCGTAGAGCTTACAAAAACAACTCTTCAAAATACTACATCAACGGTCGCGACAGTCCGTATTCGGAAGTTGCAACCTTGCTCAAAGGAAAGGGCATTGATCTTGATCATAAACGATTTCTGATCCTCCAGGGTGAAGTTGAATCAATAGCGCAAATGAAACCGAAAGCGGACGGCGAGAGCGACGATGGGCTTCTAGAATACTTGGAGGATATCATTGGAACCTCTCATTATAAACAAGTTCTAAGCGAGACTGCGACAAAGTTGGAATCGTTGAATGAAGACTGTGCTGAGAAGAGCAATCGCCTACAAGTTGCTGAAAAAGACCTGAAACTTCTTGATGAACGACGCGAAGAAATACTGGGATTTCTGCGCTCGGAGAATCAAATTGCAACTAAAAAGCATACTCTCTGTCAATTGGTAAGATACAACGTTGACAATAGCATCAAGATTACCTCCAAAACACTGGAGGATCATCAAGAATCGCTCCAAGAGTTGTCAAACCGAACTTCCGATGAGCAAGAAGAGTTGAAAGTCCTTGAAACGACATTCAAGGAAAATACCCAGCGTTTGAGCAAACTGAAGGCGCAACACACAGCTCTCACCAAACAATTTTCAAAGCTGGAGATTCAAAAGGTTCAACAAGATGAGCGTCAGCGTCACCATGATACAAAGAAGCAAAAACTCGAGAAGGCACTTGCGAGCGCAAAACGTGAGGCAGCAGACTCAGAAAACTGGCTTTCGCAATATACTCAGGAAGAGAAAGACCAATCAGCTTCCCTTGAAGAATCAAAGGCGTCACTCGTCAACTATACCCAGGAACTGACTGCAGTGCAGGAAGAGTTGAAGCATAAAACCCAGCCGTACAGGTTGGAAATTGATCGATTACAAGAAGAACTTGTGCCATGGAGACAACGGGTATCTGACAAGGAGGGCGAACTTGCCGTTGCAAATTCACAGCTTGAACTTTTACATGAGCAAATGAGAGATGCCGCTCAAAAGATTGAAGATGCAAAAGCAAGAGTAGAAGCTATTGTTCATCAAGGCAAAGCAAAAGAACAAGAAAAGCAAGAGCTTTTAACACAGATCGCCCATATGAGTAGTCAAATCATTTTAGGAGAGAAAGAATTTGCACTAGCACAAGCTCAAATTGGAAAGCTTCGCGCAGCTCTCATGTCTGCAAGGTCAAGGGTCGAATCTGCAAAAGAATCTGCAAGAGCATTTGAGTCTCAGGGTGCAGTTCTCAAGAGTTTGCTCAAACTCTCTAATGGTGGAAGAGTCTCTGGGGTTTCGGGTCGGTTGGGATCTTTAGGAAACATTGATCAGAAGTATGATGTTGCCATCTCTACAGCTTGTCCATCTCTTGACAATATTGTGGTTGATACTGTGCGTACCGGAGAGCAGTGTGTTGACTATCTGAGGAAAAACAATATTGGACGTGCAAAATTCATTCTTTTAGAAAAACTTCCTCACAGAGATTTATCGCCAATCAATACTCCTGAAAATGCCCCGCGATTGTTTGACCTGGTACAGCCACATGACCCCAAGTATGCGCCAGCGTTTTACAGTGTTCTGAATGATACCCTGGTTGCAAAGGATATTGAACAAGCACGAAGGATTGCTTATGGATCCAGCAAACGATGGAGAGTAGTCACTCTAGATGGTGCCCTTGTAGATAAGGCAGGAACCTTGAGTGGTGGAGGTCAACCGTTGAGTGGTGGAATGCGGGGTTCACAGCCTGCCGTAGATCAAGCGACCATTCAAAGCTACGAAGAAGAATTGGCTGCACTTGAAAAACAGTATTCTGCTGCTCTTGAGAAATTCAACTTCATGGAATCTAAACTCAATGAATTTAAAGAGAAAAAGCCACAGCTGGAATCTGACGTTGCCAAGGTAAACTTCGATATTGATTCCTGCTATACATCACTGAGAGAAGCACAGAAACTCAACCGAGAGAGCAAAGCCAATAGAACGGGTCCCGACGAAAGTGAAGTTTCCGGTGCTGAACTGAGAATTAAGGAAAAGGAGTCCGAACTTGAACAGGTTCGCAAAGAAATGTCGACACTTGAGCAGAAAGTTAAGGATCTTGACGAACAAATTATGAACGTTGGTGGCTTACGCCTGAGAGAAATCAAAGCCAAAGTTGATGATTGTCAAAGTTCCATTGAAATCCAGATGCAGAAACTAACAGCTTCCACAAGACAAAGGGTCAAGACTGAGAATAAACTAAAAAACTCTCTACGCTCGCTGCAACAGCATGAAAAGGATTTGGAACATCTTATTAATGAATTTGCTCTTTATAAGAAACAGACTGCGCAAGTGGATGATGAAGTAAATCGTGTCCAAGATGAGATTGACCGAACTACCGATGACATGAATCAAATGGAAGAAGTCCTGGCAGAAACCAAGCCAGAGCTAGAACAACAGCAAAAGGATTTGGACAAGGTGAGAGCTCAAGATTTGGAATTGAGAAGTTCAATTGACCAATTAAAGAAATCTATGGAAGAAGATCGGCGACGATCTGAGGCTGTGAGGGAAGAAATGGCTTCTTACTCACTACATCCAATCGCACGGTACGAAGGAGAGGAAGAAGCGGAAGATGAGTTTTTTGCCGAGCATTCACCAGATGAGCTGTCAATATTGAATGAGGACAAGCTTCGCGAAGAGATTAGTAAGCTAGAGCACAACAAGAATGATGACGTTCATGTTGATCTGCATGTTCTTGAAGACTATCACAGGCGAAGACAAGACTACGAGCAACGGAAGGGCATTTTGAATGAGGCGGTAGAAGCCAGAGATAATGTCAAGAAGCAGGAGTCCGAATTGAAGCAGCGGAGATTGGATGAGTTCATGGTTGGTTTCCATTCCATTTCATCTAAATTGAAGGAAATGTATCAAATGATCACAATGGGTGGAAATGCGGAACTAGAGCTTGTGGATTCTTTGGACCCATTCTCAGAAGGTATTTTGTTTTCTGTGATGCCCCCGAAAAAGAGTTGGAGAAACATTTCCAATTTGTCTGGTGGTGAAAAGACGTTAAGTTCCTTAGCACTTGTGTTTGCGCTTCATCACTATAAGCCCACTCCGCTGTACGTTATGGATGAAATAGATGCCGCGCTTGACTTTAGAAACGTGTCTATTGTTGCTACATACATCAAGGAGAGAACCAAGCACGGTCAGTTTATTGTTATATCGTTGCGAAACAACATGTTTGAGCTGGCCAGAATGTTGGTGGGAATCTACAAGGTTAACAATATGACAAAGAGCGTCACGTTGCAGAACAAAGATTACATTCATCGAGGTCAGCATCAGGGTTCTCAGCAACGGAACAGTCGGCCGCTGAGCCAGCAATTGAATCAGAGAGGCTCACATGTGAGCCCACAACAGGGTCAGTTAACGCAGTAGGTTGAGGTGACTGTGGTGAAATAATGATGTAATGAGTTTTTGTGTAATAAATAATTTAGGGCAGGTTAATGAATGCTAGTTATTCAGACATCCTCTCATCTTGAGCGGCTTCGGCCTCTTCAGTCCTCTCCATGCGTTCCTTCACTTTTGGGAAAATCTGATTAGCGAGAAGGATATTGAGAGCAGTTCTGGTTTCAGCAGCACTTTTTCTTGTATCATTGATGGTTTCTTCGACATTGTCAACGTTGCCCTCCATCCAGATAGAGACTATTTCATCACGAGAGCTCATAAAGCTAACAATAGACTGTTTCGATAAGCCGGATGTCACCATGTCGCGCAATGCAACCCCAGAGTCTACCAGGGCAGCTGAGCATCCAGAGGTGGCCAGCGCCAGCGCTCCAACTAGGGATGTGTCAAGCGAAATAACTGTAATAACAATGAGGATGGAAGACTTGGGATAGTTTTCAGTCATGATGGACGGTAGCATAGCTGTATACAGATACGAGGCCATAGTTTCTTCTTGATCTTCGTCGCGAGCAATGTAGGCAGAGAAGTTCACGGTCACTTTGAGTTCTGCAATGGAGTTGAAGGAGCCTCTGATTGGTGACGGGCCGTAAACACAACATTGCAACCGGGTGTTGCCAGACTCAATGTATGCGGAGCCGTTCGCGTTTGCTGTTATTCCCGATTGAAGAAAGAACGGACCGTCGCCAGTGGTTGTCTCGACGGTATCTGGGATAGCGAATTCCAGCTTTTCAGTGTCTAACGGCCCCAGTATTCTTCGTTTATCTGTCAAAAAACTCATTTCTAGTCACGATGCTGAGATTGAAAAATTATTTGCTTAAGGGTTCCTTTTCCGCAGAGGCCAACGGTCTAACTGCAGGATTGAAACGCTGGTCGGTGCAATCCTAGTCCCCGTGTAGGTGCTATAGGAACAACAAAGGGATTCTTTGCACTCTTACCAGCTAGCTTATTTTTTTGCGGGCTCTTTCTCACTCGATAACAAGGCACCCCCAGCCGTCGGCTTTTCTTGCCTGCAGGGCTTTGCAGATAAGTTTGCCATCTCTTGCGGATATTATCGACAGTAGCCACAGAAACCACCAGCTAGGGAGCTTTGCGCTTTCGCATAAGGGGCCTAGTTGGCAGGTGCAAATTATTATCCGTCTCAGCTGCAAATCCTGAAACCGCAGCGATTTTTTTTCGCACATTTTTGTGCTCATCACGTTGCTTCACTAGCAGCTGCGGAGCCCAGCCAAAACTTGAGGCCAACCCGCCAAACGCTGCCACCACCTTCTCTGCGCACACATTTGTCACTCCTTCTTCACCTAGGCCGGCAAGGTCAATGATTAGATGGCGGAACCCATATCTTCCAGAAGAGTCTGGGTCCATAGACCAAATGGAGTGCCCACCTCGGTACTTGTAAACGATCTCAACATGGTTGACGACCTGAAAAGCATTGTTCTTCTCAAATATCCAACGTCGTTGGCAAGAATCTGCGATTCCGCCGACTTGCGCATCAAAGTCAAGGCAGAGCGGTTTTACGAAAACAACCGCAGCAGCACAATTTTGCACGGAGGTAAGCTGTCGCATGGCCAGTCGCTCTCGGTGGGCTCCATGAACTCGGTTACCACGCAGGAGTCACAGGGCCTCGGTGGGCCGCGACCGTCCCATCTGGAGCAAGAAGCAGCCAGTGGAATGCAGCCTGTTTACAAAAGATCAGACAACTGGGTAGATCTGCAGCCTGATGAATTGGTTTCAAACGTCTTGAATCAGTTATTTCCTGATGGAATGACAATAAACGACGCATTTTTGATTGATGCCTCTTCTCCATCGTTGTCCATGTCAGAATATCCCACTGCCCTCGATGGAGTTTCTTTTGACTCTAGTCAGCGGGCGCTCATTAACCATCACGCGCTAGAAACATCTTCGGTGCGAAGCGCAGAAGGCTCCCCATCACCAAACCCAATCGAACAACAGCAGAGACTGCAGTCACAGAAGCAGCAGCAGTCACAGAAGCAGCAGCAGCAGCAACAGCAGCAGCCGCAACAACAACAACAACAGCAACAGCAGCAACAGCCGCAAAAGTCTCAGAAAGGCGAACCGTCCAACGGCGTTTTGTTACTTCCACGTCAATTTCAAGGGGGTTCATCAACTCCAAATAGGAGCAAATCCAAAAGTGGTCTTTCTGGAGAAGGAAACAACCAACAGTCACAAGGTGCGACACAATCATCGTCGTCGACAACCGCTAGTGGTCCTTCCTTGGTCGTCACCACGCCTCCTGCAGATGAGAGTGGTGGACCGAATGGTCCAATAAGTAGTGAGAAGAAACGCATCCCAAGCTCTGCTTCTTCTACTGTCAGTAGCAGCAGCAACAATACACCCACACCAACAGCAGCGGCGCTGGCAGCCGCTGCTGCTGTTGCAAAGTCGACTAAGCAGCAAGCTGATAAGTCGAGTGTAGATAAGCCTCTGCCTCAAACTCCTGCTCCTTCAGAAGCGGCAAACGATAGTGAAAATTCTGGAAGCGCCGTTACTGGAAATAATAAACGGACAGGGACTACCAAAAGAACAGCTAGCACAGCTTCAAGTTCTTCGGTAACAAATGTGAATCCGCAAAGGGCAGATCCTAACGTCATTATCCCTCAAATTAACATTCTCATTGTGGAAGATAATGAGATTAACCAACGTATTCTAGAAGCATTCATGAGAAGAAAAAAAATTAGATGTGCAGTCGCAAAGAATGGAAAGGAAGCGGTCGATAAATGGCGTCAGGGAGGGTTTCATCTGGTTTTGATGGATATTCAACTGCCCGTAATGTCGGGACTTGATGCAACTAAAGAAATACGTCGGCTCGAAGCAGTTAACAAAATCAGCGTGTTTCCTGCCGCTGGAAAGGTTCCATCGGTGCCTGCAGAAGCAGACATTTTGGAGAAGCAGCTGTTCAAATCTCCAGTAATTATTGTGGCACTGACTGCATCGTCCTCTACTGCATCAAAGTCAGAAGCCTTGGCAGCGGGCTGTAATGACTTCCTGACGAAACCGGTGAATTTGAAATGGCTCGAGCAGAAGACAATTGAGTGGGGGTGTATGCAGGCCTTGATTGATTTTGAAGGATGGAAGAACTGGTCTTCGTCAATAGCTACCAATTCTTCTCAAGGGCGCGCTCCGAGATCATTGACCGGAGTACAACCGGGGTCCCAGCGATCTCGATCGAGATCACGAGTGAAATCAGGTAGTCTGTCTATCAGAGGCACGTCAAGAACAAGGCAAAGATCCAGAGATCCACCTCAGAGATCCACATCGTCTAAGGTAGAAGAACCTACACCACAACCACAGCCACAATCTCCTTCTCAAGTAGAAACGCAATCAACACAGGCTTCATCGCAAACGTCGTCGTCACAACCGCCCTCACAGTCACCCTCACAATCAACTTCACAACAACTATCACAATTGCCCTCGCAATCATCGTCACAAGCACCATCCCAATCACAACAGCAGCAACGTGCTGTATCATCACAGACTTGAGGTGCTCCAGCCAATTGTAATATGCGTCAATGCTCGCGAAATGAATGTGGTAGAGGAATACAATTTGTTTACATAAATAATATACGTCTATATAAATACATTTGTGATTGTCTTGTTCACACAGCCAACGTCTTTTGCATGTAGGTCCAATATCCGCTGCGAATAGGAACTAAAACTTGCAGCTTCTCATAACAATCACTTGCCAGTTTAGAATTTCCTTGTTCCTTGTACATGTCCGCCAACAATTCCATAGCGTGTGTCGACTTTGACGAGAGCGTCTTGAGAAAAGACTCGATAGTCTGCAGTGAATATTTATTCGACTTTTGAAGTAGTCCTTTCAAAAAGTTCCAGGGACTCTCATTCTGTGGGGCGATTTCTATTTGAGACTTGATAAAAGATATCTCATCAAAGAGCCATTGATCGACATCTGGTTCATATTCAAACAGAAGAAAGTACCTAAACGCCCAGGCTGAATTATTATAGACATCATCGGTGAGTAGCAACTGAATGAACTCAAGACCGTGTGCCAAGTCCAACTCTGAAATTTGCAAGCTATGGGCTTTAGTGTAAACCCACTGCAGATGCAGCCATGCATGGTAGTTTTTTGGCTCGTCCTCTAGAATCAGCATGATTAGCTGCTCTTCACCCAAAAGAAACTCGGAGCACGGCACATAGAGATTCTGCCTATAATTCCAAATCTGATAGTTCTTTCCGTTTTCCAAAGTTACTGAATTGACCCACTCGATATCGTCAACCGCGATTGCCCCTGTAGCATTCTCTTTTACAGGCCATTTTTCTGCCGGGATCACAGTCTTTCCAATGTCTTTCAAAATCCTGAGTCGATACTCATACGCAGTATAGTGAGCTGGATTCAGATCAATCATGTCAGCACATGCATCCAGCGCTCGTTGAGAATGTTCATCCTTCGCCATCAAGGCCACCAAATAGCCGCTTGTTGTCAGGTAGTCCTTCGTGTGATTTATCCTGGCGAAATTGGTTTCTTCAGGAAGTTCAATCGGGACTAAATCTGAAAGGTCGTATTTATCAAGAAGCATATTGCCGGTAGTTGTGACAAAGAAATGGTTTTGCAACTATTTACCAACTGATCCTGGCAACTGAATTGAGGTGATAGTGAAAGATGAAAAGAGAAGTTACCCTATTTGTCTTGTTAACTAGCTATTTGAGGAAACAAAATTGCATTTAGAGAGTCATTGGCAAGGCTGAATTCGAAGCAAATACTTGGTTCTATCAGCGTGTGGCTATTTACAGCCTTTATTCCCTCCCTGACGTAGGCATTCTTCGTCTTTCTTAATTAGGCTCTCAGCTAAAAATTTATTTCCTATTTCGCACTGTTTTTGCTGTTATCCGGAGCGGTTTGCACAACACATTTACGACCGGCAGATCATGAAGTACGCCGAGAAAAGAGCATACAAGTGACAATTTGGTTAGATCAGAACTGAGTGCTCAATGGAACGAGCGGGGCTCACACTCGACCTTAGTACTATTGTCGAGCATCGAGCACCGTTGTGGAAAAAAAAAACAGCCGCGCCCTCAATTAAAGAAAAAAAAATTATTTTGATGGATTCGCTATCAGTCATTTTTCACTGGCAATAACTTTGCACCAAAACTCCCCGACAAAACAATGACCAAACCAGTGGAAGTTTCAAATGTCTTTGACACTATTCTTGTGCTCGACTTTGGTTCTCAATATTCGCACTTGATTGCTCGTCGCTTGCGTGAATTCAATGTGTATGCTGAGATGCTCCCTTGCACTCAAAAAATCAAGGAGCTGGACTGGAAGCCAAAGGGTATCATCCTTTCGGGATCCCCATATTCTGTTTATGCTGATGATGCTCCCCACGTCGATCCCGCCGTTTTTGATCTCGGTGTCCCTATTCTCGGTATCTGCTATGGAATGCAGGAATTGGCCTGGCTTAATGGCAAAGGTGTGACCAGAAGTGATCATCGTGAATACGGCCACGCTGAGATTCATGTTGAAGCTAAGGATAGTGCTCTTTTCGATGGCGTCGACAATTCTCAAGTTTGGATGTCGCATGGTGACAAGTTGAGTGCTCTGCCAACCGACTATCACATTGTCGCAACTACCACCAACTCGCCATATGCTGCTGTTCAGCACAACTCAAAGGCAATTTATGGCATTCAATTTCATCCGGAAGTAACCCATACTGCCAAGGGTAAGACTCTGCTCAAAAACTTTGCTGTCAACATTTGCAAGGCTAAGCAGAGCTGGTCCATGGAGAACTTCATTGGCACCGAGATTGAGCGTATTAGAACAATGGTTGGCGAACATGGAGAAGTCATCGGTGCTGTTTCTGGCGGTGTTGATTCTACTGTTGCCGCTAAGCTCATGAAGGAAGCCATCGGTGAAAGATTCCATGCTATTCTTGTCGATAACGGTGTCATGAGACTCAACGAGTGTGAAACCGTGCACAAAACTTTGACTGAAGGTTTGGGTATCAACCTTACCGTGGTTGATGCTTCAGAAGAGTTTTTGGGTAAGCTAAAGGGAGTGACTGACCCAGAAAAGAAAAGAAAGATCATTGGAAATACTTTCATTGAGGTTTTTGAACGTGAGGCAGCCAAAATTACGCCAAAGCAGCCAGGTGAGGAAATTGAGTATTTGCTTCAAGGCACCCTCTATCCTGATGTGATTGAGTCCATTTCTTTCAAAGGCCCATCGCAAACTATCAAGACACATCACAATGTGGGTGGATTGCTTGAAGATATGAAACTGAAGCTTATTGAGCCTCTCCGAGAGCTCTTCAAGGATGAGGTTCGTCACTTGGGTGAGCTTATGGGAATTCCGCACGATCTCGTGTGGAGACACCCATTCCCAGGTCCGGGTATCGCCATTCGTATCCTTGGAGAGGTTACTCCTGAACAAGTGGCAATTGCTCGCAAGGCCGATTATATTTTTATTGAAGAAATTCGCAAGGCTGGTATCTACGAGAAGATCTCGCAGGCTTTTGCTGCCTTGCTTCCCGTCAAGTCTGTTGGTGTAATGGGAGACCAACGTACGTACGAGCAAGTGATTGCTCTTCGTGCCATTGAGACTGTGGACTTTATGACTGCCGATTGGTATATTTTTGAGGCCGACTTTTTGAAGAGAGTTGCCAGAAGAATCGTGAACGAGGTCGATGGAGTTGCCAGAGTCGTATACGACATTACCAGCAAGCCACCAGCAACAGTTGAATGGGAATAAACAAGCACTTGATTATATTATACAATACATAGATAATGACAATTCTCACTTTTATTGACTCTGATGACCAGTGAATAAAAAGTTTAACGTCCGCAGTCAGAGGTTATTTACATTTGAAACATTGGTTATTGCCAGCGGTTACCCCCCTGACGGTGGTGATGCTCATTAGTTTGTAATTAGGTAATTTACGGTCGGAGTGGGAAGTGCTGCCCCCTTGGGAAGGGTGCTGCAGAAATGCGCAATAATCTGCCAATGCATGTGCAAGTCACAACAGTCTGCACAAGAACGTCCCTGGAAGATAGCAGAGACGGAGTTAAGCATGCACTAGGAAATACGACACTGAGAATAGCGAGTGAAAACTAGTGCTGGCCGGGCAACTGAGGCAGTGCTGTTTGCGCATTCTTAAACGCTCCTTATCGACATGGCGGGGCACTGCTGTGACGGCGCTATCGCCTCGCCTCCATTCTACAATCTAAAAAAGAAATGGGTGACTCAATTCATTGGCATCAACGACGCAAATATTGCAAACGCAAAGCCCGTCCTTCTGCCAAAACCTCCCCGTTCTTGACAAGATTGAACAACGGCAAATATCCAGATTTTTTGATCCCCTCTTGCGTGCTGCCCACGCGCCTTTGCATAGCTTCCTCTAGTTAACCGCAACTTCTCATCATCTGACTGTTCACTAAGCCCAGAATTGCCAAGGCTCTCCAGCTAGATAAGATAAATGTCTATTCTAATGTACGAAGCTGCTCGAAGAGCTTCGGTAATTGCTGAGTACGCTCTAGCTCAGCAAACTGTTGCCACTGAGCATCTTAATATACAAACTAACCTACACAACGCCAGTTTTGGCCACGATGTCTTGATGGAGCTGCAACGCACACCACGACGTTCTACAACAGCATCACGAACGACAGCATCTGCAGAAGTTTCTTCTGCTGCCATGTCTGAGTCGGTTCATTCCATTCTTGATGCGCCCAGCGAAGTTTTTGAATCTGACGAGTCCAGCGAGATTGGTGAACCAGGCGAACAAGATGAACTTGATGATGTAGACCCGCCCGCCTATGGCAACAGCTTTACAGTGCAAGATTATGTTATTGTTCAAGAGCGTCCTCCTCGCAAGCCTAAGTTGCCAAAGATTAAGATTGATTTTCCCAAGCACACCTACGACCTCGGGCACTTGATCATTGGACAAATCACAATCACACCACAGGATGAAGACATGACAATTGATGACTTGACGGTTTCGTTAATCTCTGAGGAACGCATACACCTGGTTTCTCAATTTGCGGATCGGTTCTCACTGCGCCGTGTCTTGCTGGATCGTTCGAATAACATTGAACATCCTGAATCGGACAGCACCAAGTTCAGGGTCGGCAAACAGTATCAGATGTCATTTACGTTGACAATTCCACATGTTTTGACTACCTGTCGTCATGAAAATCTACCTCTTCACAATAATTTGCCGCCAACTGGGCCGTTTGTTCAATATTATGTTGCATTTGCGTATGCCCAGGTTCCTGTCCGTGTCAGCCCCTCCTACAATGATATTACTGAGTATTCAAGAATATATCAGGCGCCATTCTCGCGGTCGAAGCAGCTGCGGCATGGCCTCAAAAAGGGTGCGGTTGTGCGTCTGCAGGCAGACTCTGTACCTGTGCTGGAAATAGGCAACGACTTTCGCTTTCCTCTCTCGTTGTATTATCATGATGACCGACGGTCCACAAGGCCTGAAGTTGGATTCATCGCCTCCTGGCTAAAAGTTTATCGCATGTATCGTGTCACGGCTACTAAGGAGTCATTGACCCGGTATGTCAGTGCTAAAGAGAGGGGACTGGACGTTATTGAACTAAATCATCGATTCTATGGCAATGCAACAGATATATCATGGACTAAGACTGACAATGTTTATGTAGGTCAGTGTATGGTTGATTTGGGGAAAGTTCCTGCTGTTTTGACTCCAACTTATGTGTCGTGTGTTTCGTCGGTGCAATATAAACTGGAATTGACTGTTGCGTTCAGAGGCTATTTGAACAGGATCACCTTGGATATTCCCGTTATTTGTCAACAGTGCCCCACGTTGAATGAATAATTGAAATACTCACTCGCTGGAGAACTGGATTCTTTGCAACCAAAGGTGTGCCACGAGCTGAATGGACTGCTTTGGCTATAGTATCTTGCAGTCACTGCTGGCGGTTATTAAAAGCAATGACCTCGTGGTCAACGTTATTTAATTTATGTAATTATGTTGCTCAGTTAGCAAACATTGGAACCAAGTTGACCTTGTGGAGCGGCTAGCTAGAGCAAGGTTTTTTACTCACATGGAAAACCGAACACCAGTATACAAAATCTATTAATTCTATCGCTATGCTTTTTATTTTTTGACTGACTGTCTGGGAACAGCACTAGAGCTTGTGCATGGGACTCTTAATGAGATCCAGTACCGCCCATTGTTTCCTTGGAAAAGACCTTTCCGGGATTCAACAGTTCGTACGGATCGATGGCCAGCTTCAATGTTCTCATCATATAGACAGCATCTGGTCCCAACTCGTCCACGAGCAACTCTCTCTTGCCGAGTCCGACACCATGCTCTCCGGTGCAAGTTCCCTCCAGTTCCAAGCCCCGCTTCACCATTCGCTTTGCAATCTCGTGAACCTTCTCTTTTTGGTCGTCGGTGTATAGAATAGACGCGTGGAAGTTGCCATCGCCCACATGGCCCAGGACAGACGAGAAGACACCACTTTCGAGGAGATCTTTTTTTGTTTCTGCCACGATTCCGGCCAGTTGGCTCATTGGCACGGCGACATCGGTGGAGTAGACCTTGGCATCTGGCGGGCCCACTGCCATTGCTGACCAGAGCGCCTGCTTTCTCGCATCCCAGAGCTGGTGTTGTTCTTGTTCATTTTTGGTGAAGTCGAATTGAAGGTTTGCGTTTTGCTTGCAAAGGGCTTTTGCCTGCGCAATCTGCTCCTTGACGTAGCTTTGGGTACCACCAAACTTGATGAACAAGGTCGGCTTCACGTCCCAGACTCGTTTTGTGAACCCCGCCTTGTTGATGATGTCCATTTGCACCTCGTCCATCAGCTCAATTGCCGACACCGGCACGCCGGCTCGCAAAATGTCTGTGGCCGACTTGGTTGCCTGCTTGACCTCGTCAAAGGTGGCGACTGCGACCGAGGTTTCCTCGGGCACGACCTGGAGCTTGACGGTGACTTCGGTGACCAATCCCAGCGTTCCCTCGGAGCCGCAAAACAACGAGTTGAGGTTGTATCCGGCCGAGGACTTTCTTGGCCTGCCTCTGGTTTTGATGATGGTGCCGTCTGCCAAGACGACCGTCAGATTGACAATGTGGTTCGGCATTGGTCCGTAGCGGACGCAGGACGTGCCGCTGCAGGAGGTGGAGACCATGCCGCCCAGCTTTGCAGTTGGACCCGGATCGATTCCCAGAAAGAGGTTCTGGTCCTTGAGGTGGGCATTGAGGTCCATCCATCCGACCGACGGTTGGACGGTGGCGTCCATGTCGTCTGGGCGGACCTGCAGGATCTTGTCCATTCTGGCAAAGTCGATGCAAATGCCGCCGTAGGGGGCACAGAAGTTTCCTTCTAGGGATGAGCCTCCGGAGAAGCCAATCATTGGAATTTTGTACTTCCAGCAGATTTTTGCAACTTGCGACACCTGCTCGGTGTTTGCGGGGTAGACCACTGCGATGGGCAGGACCGACGAATTGACCGTTGACCACTCTGAGTATCCATGGCGATGGAGCTCGTCCTTGTCCATGGTGACGTGGTCGTCGCCGAGCACGCGCTGGAGCTCGGGCAGCGCGCGGTCAAAGGCCTGCTTGTCGCCGTATTTGGAAAGCGTCCAATCTTTTTGAATGGAAGAGTTGCGAGCTGGCGAAAACGAGTTGGTGGCGTAGTAGGTAGCACCGGCTGCGACGATGGCCGAGCTGAGGGCAATGCCGATGAGCTTGGCGGTAGCGCCTTTTGCGTTTTGCGAGGAGGAGGACGACGACGACGAGCTGCTTGCGAATCTCAGCGTGGGCCGGGCGGCCCTTGCCATTTTGGCGCTGCGTGTCAGAGATCTCGTCAGCATCTGGGGTACGTGCGGTTTAACGGTGCTGCCGACGAGGATCTGGGCCGGTAAACTATTTATACGGGTGAAATTTTTGGGGCCTCCCCCGCGTTATCGTTGCAGAAATGGTGTCATGGCGCGTGGGGTTAGCCGACACCCACCGGCGATAGCTGTGTTGACAGGCCCGGAAGGGCGACTGTTGCCGCCCAAGCACCTGCCGCCGGCGCGCTGGCGGTGTTTGCCAATTGAAGGAGCGCGGTCGAGCGCGCAGACTCTCGAGAGCTCCGTCGGCGATTCCCGACGGGCAGCCCGCACAGCACGTGATGTAATGCGGAACATTTGGCGGGGAGCGGAACATTTGGTGTCTAAAATATTTTGTATTGATTATATGTAGCGAGCGGCGCGCTTTACGCACGGGCGCGCTTGCGTTGCACGCGCGGAGCGTCGCCCGCTCTTTTTGCCGCGATTCAGGCCGAGGTGTCGGCATGCAGAATTCTGAGCGTGTTGGAGTGGCCAATGCCGTCGGTCCAGCCCTGGATGGCAATGACAGTGTCGTTTTCCTTGAGGATGCCCATCTTGATGGCCTCACGCATGCCCCACTTGAGGCGCTGCTCGACGTCGGTCTGCCACTCGGTGGCGGAGGTGGCTCTGGGCTCGGTGTAGACAAACGGGTAGACGCCTCTGTAGAGATGCGAGTATCTGGCGGCCTTGTCGTTTCTGGTAATCATGAGGATGGGGCACTGCGGTCTGTACTTGGAGCAGAGGCGGGCGGTGGAGCCCGAGGTGGAGAGGACAATGATGGCCTTGGCCTCCTGCTCGAACGAGGCGGCGACGGCGGAGATGGCGACGGTCTCGGAGGTGGCCGTGGGCTTGGGGGCGAGGACGCGGATCTCGTTGAACTTTTGCTGGTAGGCGATGCAGCGCTCGGCGATGAGGCAGGTCTCGTGCATCATTTTGACCGACTCGATGGGGTACTTGCCCTTGGCGGTTTCGCCGGAGAGCATGACGCAGTCGGCGCCGTCGAGGATGGCGTTGCCGACGTCGGAGACCTCCGCGCGGGTGGGGCGCGGGTTGTACGTCATGGACTCGAGCATCTGCGTGGCGCAAATGACGGGCTTGCCGGCGAGGTTGCACTTGGCGATGAGCTGCTTCTGCGCAATAAAGACGGTCGGCGCCGGGATCTCAATGCCGAGGTCGCCGCGGGCAACCATGACGCCGTCGGTCTCCTTGAGGATGGCGTCAAAGTTGTTGACGCCCTGCTGGTTCTCAATCTTGGAGATGATCTGGATGTGCTTGCCCTCCTCGCCAAGCACCTGGCGAATGTGCTTGACGTCGTCGGCGGTGCGGATGAAGGAGGCAAAGATCATGTCGACCTTGTTCTTGACACCAAACGCGAGGTCGGCCTTGTCCTTCTCGGAGAGCGCCGGGAGGTCGACGTCCGTGTTGGGCAGGTTCACGCCCTTGTGCGAGCAGATCTTGCCGTTGTTGACGGCCTCGACCTCGAGCGTCTCGGCGTCGACAACCTTCTTCACAACGAAGGACAGCACGCCGTCGTCAATGTAGATGACCTTGCCGGGCGCAATGACCTTTGTAATGTTCTTGTAGTCGATAAACATGACCTTGTCGTCGCACTTGGTCTTGTACTCGTCCTTGGTCGAGAAGACCATGACGTGCCCGGCGCTGACCGGCCAGTCCTTGCCGTCGACCGTCGTGCCGGTGCGGATCTCGGGGCCCTTTGTGTCGAGCGCAATCGCAAGCGGACGGCCGGGGTACTGCGCGGCCGAGGCGCGCGCATTGTCAATGACCTGCTGGTGGTAGCTGTAGTCGCCGTGCGAGAAGTTCATGCGCACAATGTTGAGGCCGGCCTTGCGCAGGTTCGTAATGACCTCCGTCGACATGGACGACGGGCCAATCGTGCCAATGATGGACGAGCGGCGCTGGTACTTGACCGGCTGGTGGGTGACATCGAGCGTCGACAGCCACTGGAGATTCGAGGAGGGAGCGTCTGAGGTGTAGATCATGGCGGGTGCTGGGGCCGCCGGCTGGGAGCCATTCTCCTTTTATAGTTTTGCTAGCGCCTTTTTTTGCTGCTGGCCTCAGGGACAAAAAAAGCAACCATGCGCAGCCAACGCCTATTTCTCCTCACCAGCGCTCTGGCCGGCCAGCGCGCAACAGTGCCAGCAGCGCCAGTGGGCCAGAAAAATGCCACCCTGGCCTGTTGCGGCAGCGCTCACGCACCACCAGCTCGCCAGTCACCTGCTTTTTTTTTTCTCTGGCTTTTTTTCTCCCGCGTGGAGCGCTCGCAAGCTGCCCTCCAACAGGCCACAAGTCTCACCACTGGGCCGTTGGGCAAGCGCCAGAGATAAGCCCAGCCAATGGCCGCGCGCGCTCACACTCGCTCTTGAACACACTAACTAGCAGCCTCGCCGACCGCGCGCGCCGACATGCGACAGGCTCTGCGCTCGCGCTTCTCGCGGGCTCGCGGTGCTGCTGGTACCAGCTTACCCCTCTCCGTTGTTGGGTTCCCTGGCCGCTTCGGATAATCCTTTATCCTCCTCAGCTGGGCAAAGAATTTCCGCGCCAGCCGCTGCCACACCTGGCGCCACCTCAAAGGGTTCCACCTCAATGGGTCGGAACAATTCACCTGATCAGTGCATCGGCGTGCAAAATTGCAGGCTCGGCCAGCGCTCGTTCTCTCAGGAATTCGCTGCCGCGCTGCCGCGCTCGTCGCTCGTCACACACGGCACGCGCGCCCGGGGCTCCTCGACCGCTCGGCGCACAAATTTCACCGCCAGCACGTGCCGCTCAACAGATGCTCATCTGCAGTGACGTCACAAAGGAAAAACTGTCCATTTGTGGCCTTATCCAGCTGTCACAACTCGCCTGTCGCCCACCTGTCACTGACCTGTCACTGGCCCGGCCAAGACCCGCCAGCTGCACCGGCCACCACCGCTGACCGCTGGCCCTCGCGCTCGCCGTCCCTCGGGCCGCTGCCCCAGCGTATATTTTGGGTCGCTGCCCCAAAAACTAGGGCATTGCGCCAGCCGCGTGCACAGTCACGTGCACTGACACGTCAGCGACTGAAATTTTCACCTCCCGCTTCCCTCCCTCACTCCCTGCACTCAATCATGTCCAACGACGAAAGAACCTTCATTGCCATCAAGCCAGACGGTGTCCAGCGTGGTCTCATCGCCCCAATCCTCGGCCGTTTCGAGAACCGCGGCTTCAAGCTCGTCGCCATCAAGCTCACCCAGCCCTCCGAGGCCCTTCTCCGTGAGCACTACGCCGACCTCCAGTCCAAGCCATTCTTCCCAGGTCTTCTCAAGTACATGACCTCCGGCCCTGTTCTCGCCACTGTCTGGGAGGGCAAGGACGCCGTCAAGACTGGCAGAGTCCTCCTCGGCGCCACCAACCCATTGGCCTCTGCCCCAGGCACCATCCGCGGCGACTTTGCCTTGGACGTTGGCAGAAACGTCTGCCACGGCTCCGACTCGGTCGAGTCTGCCAAGAAGGAGATTGCCCTCTGGTTCAAGAAGGAGGAGCTCAACGACTACCACCCATCCCAGCACGCTTGGATCTACGAGTAAGTCAGCCAAAAAATGTAGTATATAGTAATTGACCCTCACCCAGTGTGACAACAATGCAACGTGCGGCGCTCGTTACAAACTCTGACAAGTCGTTTACAAATGAATGTTTTTGTAAATACTGTACAAACGTTACAAAAAGTTCCGAAAAAGGCGTGTGCAGACGGCTCTTGCCTAAATAGATAACACTTAGCTTCTGCGCGCAAACCGGGCCATCGACCGCTAGCGCGTCGCCGATGCTCACCGCTCGCCCCGACATTCCTCCAGCCATCGGCCCGCACTCGCACCGCAGCACGACGGAACCTTGGAGGTGGCACTCAGCGCACGTGGGCTTAGCGATTCTGTTTGACTGAAACCTGGAGTTGACCGAGCGTTGCAATTCGTCTGCTGTTTCCTTTGATTGCTATAAATCCTAGCGGGGAAATACGCCTCTTTGGATGTTTCTGATGAAAATTAGCAACGTTGCACTCTGGGGCGGCCAGAGAAATTAGCCTTCACCAGCAAGCGGCCAGGTCGATCTCGGCCACCTCCGGTCGTCTGCTCGCTCACTAATAATATCGTATGAGAAATGCAAACGAGTTTCGGCTGATTGTGGGTGATAACCGCAGACGTATCGAGCATTCCCCTTGCCGTTGCATTCTACGGTTGTCTGACAGGGGTATTACCGCATACGCGAGTGATCCGAGATTTGGGGCTCCGTACGACGTCTGTAAAAAACAGCAAATTACACATACGTCTCCACGGCGTTCGCCTGTCAGCAATGGGTCTTCTCCGACCTCATCACACTGCCGCGTCTTCAGGGCGAGGATTGCTGCTTGCTACTAGAATTCGCCACTGCAAATTCCAATGCGTGGTAGATGGCGCAACCCGTCCGGTATCAAAATTGCCGTCTTTGACACTCTGCATCGCTTCATCTCAGCCGTGAAATCAACATGTGGCTAGAGCTGGTGACGAGAACTCCTCTCACCCCCCTGCCAACGGCCACCAAATCGCACCGCCGGGCAGCCAGCACCGCCAGCGACAATGCGGTCAGGTCCTCTAGCTTGACAACTGGGCTCCTCGACATTGATTCCAAGTCCGCATTCTCTTGTGCTTGTTATTATTATGACGACACCGTGGCACCATTACGCTCGCTACCTTATCTGCCGGACAAGCCCGGACATCTCCATCCCGGCCGAAATAGGCAATTACCTCTCTGATTGGAACGATGAGGCAGAGCGCAACTAACAAATAAGCGTCAAACAGCCTCACTCGTAATCTTATCTTTGCTTGAGCGGAGAATCCCTTGCATTTGACAAGCTCGCCCGTATCCTTTGTATATAAACGCTTCGTTTCTCTCCAAGTTGTCAACACATCCACTGCATATTAACAGACTTTGCACTCTAATACCTACCTATCTATTAAGGAACATCTAAACACACACCTCCACCCACCTACCCACACATTCACATTGCAAACATAATGGCCAGTCTCAGCAGCGCAACCTACGGCAAAGACAATGTCAGAGTATTGAAGGTCCGCAGAGACCCTCAGAACCCAAAGAAACAAGAAGTCATCGAGCTCACCGTGAGAGTGCTCCTCTCGGGTGAAATTGAAAATGCCTGGACCAAGGCTGACAATGCCCCCATTGTGCCGACCGACACTGTCAAAAACACCATTCACATTCTTGCCAAGCAGTGCGACGTTTGGCCAATAGAGCAGTTTGGTGCCGAGCTCTGCGAACACTTTGTCAACAAGTATCCTCACATTCACGGCGCCGAGGCCAGCATCATCCAGCACAAGTGGAGCCGCTACTCTGTGGACGGCGAACCCCATCCACACTCCTTTGTCCGCGACGGCAACGATCTCCGAACCTGCATTGTAAAGACCGACGACGTCAGAGGCTCTGGATTTTTGATCCAGTCAGGCATGAAAGACCTGACCGTTTTGAAGTCCACTGGCTCCATGTTTTATGGCTTTCACGAGTGCGACTTCACCACCTTGCCAGAGGTCTGGGACAGAATCCTTTCCACCGACGTCGACTGTCTCTGGAACTGGAAGCCCTCCAAGACCCATACCCTCAAGCAGATTATCAGCATGGGCCGCAGAGGCATTTTCGACACCATCTGGGATAAGGCTAGAAACATCACCCTGAGGACCTTTGCTCTTGAAAACTCTGCATCCGTGCAGGCCACAATGTACAACATGTCTCAGGCGATTTTGGCCGAGGAAGAGAGTGTCGAGTCTGTCACTTATGCCCTTCCAAACAAGCACTACTTTGAGATTGACCTGTCGTGGCACCATGGCCTTGCCAACACTGGCAAGGACGCAGAGGTGTACGCCCCACAAAGCAATCCAAACGGTCTCATCAAGTCCACCGTTTCTAGACCAAAGGCTAAGCTTTAGAATGTGTTTTTTTAAAGGAATTATTTAGGTTTGAATAGATTAATGATATTTTACAGAATGCTGTGCATCAGCCGAGGTTCGGCAACATGACTTTGGCTGAACAGTGTGCTGTGCCAGTGCAGTCCATGGCTGCAAGAAACAAAAGAGCAATGTAAGCGCAGCAGCATATTTTGCATTTGCTTGAGTTCTGTTCACTGGCATCTCCGCCATTGTTCCGCTATTCCCCGCAAAATGCATGCGAAATGGGAACACACCAGATGGTCATAAATATCGCCGCAAGGGCACAAAAAATGCCCATGGAGAATTCCACACTTGTACTACCGACAAAGTCCACAACTACAAAAACGTCGTCGTCGCCTTTGTCAGAAATTTGCCGCGGAGGTGGTGGCGGAAGTAGCGATAAAAAAGATTTGCCGCGGAGAGACACAACTTCACGACACACCCCACATATGTCTGACGACAATGAAGGAACACAGTTACTGTCTGGAAAAATAGATAAACAGTCGGCAGAATATGTCATCCGGTCCGGCATTGCGGGTGGAACAGCCGGGTGCGCTGCAAAGACCATTATTGCGCCGCTGGATCGAGTAAAAATTCTTTTCCAAACAGCCAATCCCGAGTTTCGCAAATATTCTGGCTCGTTCCTCGGCTTTTACAGAGCTGGAAAGCACATTGTCCACACAACTGGCTACCTGGGCCTGTTCCAGGGCCATTCCCTAACTATTCTTCGCATGGCTCCGTATGCCGGAATCAAGTTTGTCGCATACGAGCAAATTAGAGCTATTTTAATCCCAGACGACACATTCGAAACACCCCTGAGGCGCCTCTTGTCTGGCTCCATCTCGGGTGTCATCACGGTCTTTGCAACCTATCCTTTGGACCTCATGCGCGTGCGACTGGCATACGCTTCCGGTGGGTCTATCCACGGTCGGCTGCTGCGGACGGTCAAAAAGGTTGCCAGCGAAACAACCTCGCCCCAGCAAAAACCTGGATTTCGCATATCCAACTTTTACGCAGGATTTTTCCCTACCATCTGCGGCATTGTGCCGTATGCTGGGGTCTCGTTTCTCGCCCACGACACTCTCCACGATGTCTTTAGATACGACATGTTTGCTCCCTGGACCGTCCAAGAAAATACCGCTGACCAGCGACATCAACTTGACTACTACGAGCAACGCCCTCCCCTGAAAGTTTGGGCACAGCTGTTGGCAGGTGGCCTGTCTGGAGTGTGTGCCCAAACTGCGTCATATCCTCTGGAACTGGTGCGACGGCGAATGCAGGTGTCGGGCGCCTCTGGTCATCGGTATTCCATGGGTCAAACCTTCGCCAGAATATTCCGTGAACAGGGTGTCAAGGGATTCTTTGTTGGGCTTTCGATTGGCTACCTCAAAATCTTCCCCATGTTTGCAACGACGTTTTACGTCTATGAACGCATGAAATATTTATTGCATATATAACTGTAGCTGTGATTTAACTGCTACGTACGATAGTTTGGAGTATTCAGTAATGACATTATTAGATTATAAAAATTGTGAATCTGTTTATCTATTATCTACCCTCCTATCCCCTAAATTTTTGATACCAATCATCCAACTTTTGTCTTTTCTCTATAAGGCTTCTGACCTCTTGCCCGTAAACGTCATCCAAGGACTCTCCGCCAAAAATAACACGTCGCTCGTGCTCCCTTTGCTCATCGCGAGTAACAAGAATAAGGTTTCCGCAGCGAATTCCTTTAGCAGGATCCCATTGAGTCATTGACAATGCCTTTGTGGAATCACTCAGCACAGACTTACCCATGAAGACCTCCTCCGTATAATATGCAACATCATTCATGGTTAAATTCAAATTGATTGGCGGAAGGTCCGATTTATCTTGAGGATCACGAGCCCTTTTCTCAATTCTAGCCTGTTGACCAACTAGGGATTGGTATACCGAATCATAAAGTTTTGTACGAGCCTTTCCCGCTACCGAATAACCTCCTTGAACTGGATCAAAAACACTGTCATATTTACCAATGGTTAAAAGCAGATGGGTAGCAATAGTAAGCCCAAAAATTGCCGGTAGCGGTCCAAGAACAGGTAGAATACGAACCCTAAAATCCTTTAGCACCGAGAATTCATGAACCTCGCCCTCATCCACTTTTGTTTGATCAAGTTCTAGTAATTTTGCTTTGTCTGGGCCAGGCTTCTCTGATGAAAAGATGGTGGGAATTCCAGTTTTGATACCTTTCAGCTTCAACATGCGACGAACAACTCTTGCCATAGGATCTTCGATTGACATGGAAATGTCCCCTATACGAACTCTTGTAGGGTCAGCTTTACAGCCAGCACCCATAGATGCAATCACAGGAATATCATTAGTGTAACAGTAGTGCAGCAGGTCTACTTTTGTATCGATGTTGTCTATGCAGTCAATGACATAATCAGGTTTGCCCTCAAGCAATTGGGCCCCAGTTTCACCCTTCGACCACAATGCAATCCTTGGCTCAAGAGAAACCCAGGGAGCCACCTTGTTCAAGTACTGCGTCAGACACGTAACTTTGGGAGTACCGACATCTTGCAAAGTGGCACAAGCATGGCGGTTCAGAGACGACAAAGTCACTTGGTCAAAGTCAATGATTCTCATGCGACCCACTCCAGAACGCACCAGCATAGTGGCGGCCCACGATCCCACACCACCGGCACCAACAACAACTACAAATGAATTTCGAACATTCTTTACTCCCTCTTCTCCAAGAAACGCAATGTTGCGAGCCAGTTGTTCCTCGATAAGTTCTGTCGGGTATTCACTGCTAGGAACCTTACGCTTGTTGCCACTTTTAATGGCAGAGCTGGACCTGAAATACGCATAGATAGCCACTGCCGTAACAGAAAAAGTGGCAGCACTCGATATCAAAGCGACACTCAGTAATTTTCTGTCCACCATGCTGTGTACTAGACTTTCCTTATTGGGATTGCGACTAGTTGTGAATTTTTTTTTTCAATGTCAGCTCTGCCCTGTAATGGACAATATGGTGGAAACTGACGACTACCATCCGATGGGTGCTTGAGCATAGACTTAGTGGTACTAGTAATGGGCACCCAGAATCGGATGGGCTGCCCAAGCTATCATAGGTTGCGTAGTTTTCATTTCCTTGAATTAGCGTCAAGCGTTGGGCGACGTGTTTAGCACATACCAGAGTTAGAAATAAATTTCCATTCCGTTGTCACAGTTGAGCTATAATTGCTGATGACTTGATCATCCGGCAGAGTTTGCTGCTTGCCGACTGCCGGTGTTTGCTATATCTCACCTGGAGCTCAACAAAGTACAAAAGCAGATTAAGGTCAGTCCCCTGATGTGCAATCCTGGCCTCCAAACCCCGTTTAGCGGGACATAAACCTGGTGGTTCCCTGCATCGAAAAGAAAATCTGCATGAGCCCACAAGAAGCATGGGAACTCAATTTATACGAGTCATTTTATGTGAAGTAATCATTACACGAATTTTATCGATGCACAGCCATCGCTTGAACAATTGGTGGGATGGGCCCATGCCCTACACGACAGGGTATAGGGGCAAAGTTTGTACAACAGATTGTACCCATATGGTACTTAGTAAGTACGGGGGGTACCAAATATAACCAGAGAGCTAGGATATTCAGGTACAATATATCAGATACGAGAGTTTGTGTACTTACCACAAAAGGTTCTAGACATGCAAAATAATTCCTGAAAACCAATTCAGCGGGCTTTGTCCCTTCCACGGCATCAAGTAACTTTAGACGCAATGCAAAGCTAACTGCAAGCAAGGATGAAAGGCAAAAGAATTTTTTCCATGCTGGGATAAAAGCATAGAACTTGTGTGTATGTCGCGTATGCAAGAAATGTAAATGAGGCCGAATGGAAGATTACGAATTATGGTTGGGCCAGGTTGACAATTTTTGCGAGAGTAGCGTTGAATACACTCAAAATGTCGCCGGGCTAACGGCGCAATTGCAAATGCATCCAAGATACGAACCGCCAACGATGCGAACAGGAGGGTGCTCTTAGCAATATTGTATAAGACAAAAAATAAACTACCTTTTTTCGGGGGCTAACACCCCAAGACACATGAACATATCGAGACTAGTCAACACCAGTAAACCAAGGCATGACGGGGACGCGAAGCAAGGACACGCACCAAGTGAGTTTACAACAGCCGAGGGGATTTTATCTCTGGGTGTAGTAGTGTTGTTCGTAAGGGGAGATTCCAAAGTTCTGCTGCTGCTGGCTTTGCTGCTGGTGAGGGTGGCCATCCGTCTGGTTGTCCTGGATGGGCGGCAGCAGCTGGCTGTACATCGGGCCGACAGCGTAGTGAGGTAGTTGCGATTGCTGCTGGTGTTGTGTTGGCTGGATGGTGGGGATGGCGTTCGCTTCGGCCTCAGCTTCGGCCTGCTTTCGGGCCTTCCATTCCTTGCGGGCTGTCTTGAACTCCTCTGGGGTGCGTTTCTCGCCGTGTTTTTGCATAAAGACGTGGGCATTAAGGTGGTTGAGCGTGCCGTAGGCCTTTGTACAGTCGGGGTAGTTGCAGGCATAGAGACGCTCGATCTGCTCGTAGCGTCGCCGCGGTCGCTTGTGAGACGTGCCGATGAAAGCGTAGCCGTTCTTGTCGACGCTCATGGGCGGCTCTGATTTGCGTCTGGACTTTGGTTTTGGCGTTGGCCGCTGCCGTTGCGCCTGGGCCTGGGGGTCACCTCCGGCGACGTCGTACGGCATGGATGCTGGCGGCAGGCCCATCAGCAGGCCGTGTTGTGAGTCGTAGGCATTCGGCTGGCGGTAGAGGCCGGTCGGCAGCTCGGTGTTGTATGCTGGCGAGGCCTGGGGAAGGTACGGGAGGCCGTACACCGGCGGGGGCATGGCGGAGAGCGACTGTGATACGCGGGGCGAGGACGGGAGGTGTCTGAGGACGCGCGGCTGGCTTGGAGAGCCTGTGGGTGAGTAAAAGTTGGACGAGGAGACTGGCCGGTAGGGAGCTGAGGACGACGGCGAGGCCGAAGCCTGGGGAGCAGCCGAGCCGGGCACGCTGGAGTAGGAGGACGACGTTGTGGGTGGAAAACTGAAGGGGGACTCTGGGATGGTGCGCAACAAGTCCAGCTGGTTCATTCAGGTCGTAAGAGAGTGCGCACGGACACCAGCTTCTTTTTATATGGAGCTCTCGTAGCGAGAATCTGGCGTGCGCACTGACACTGGCAAAAAGAAATGTTGAGCGGACCTGTGTCTGCAGCAGAAATCTGGGGGCAGGGCCGGTGGTTGCTGGCGGTGCGGACGCAACAATAAAACCGCAGAGACGATAGGCAATTGCTGAGCGCGGCAGCCGCTGAGTGCGCGCATGCCGCTCGGCAGAGCTCGTTAACGCTCGTCAAGCGAGCTGTCGCTCTGACGGATGCGACGGTAGCCGCATCACAACCATCATGGAACAGGGCGGTAAGCACATCCGCCTCATCGTTCCCAAGCAACGGAGTGTGCGGGGAGTGTTCTCAGTCAGACCGCGTTGGTTTGGACAGCACCGCGCAGGTGCACAAACTGGCTTGGAATTACAATCGCAGGGTTGGTCTTCTCATGAGCACGCTGGCCGTCAGAGCTGGTGCACTACCCCTGAAGCTAAGGCTAGCGGTACCTCCCTCTGTAGTCTAGGAAAAAGCAACTTTCCATATGCTGTTATCAACCTGTGCAGTCGCCACATATATTGCGCAGCAGTTCCTGCTGCCTCCTTGGCAAAAAAGGAAAGGTGGAAATTGAGCTGCCTGTTTCATCATCTCTCCTGGAATGGGCTGGCAGGAACGTACAGGCGACTAGGGGAAACGCGCTGGCCGTGCCTCGCGGATCTCGAGGGCTGTCGGTAGGCTGTCAGTTGCCACAGCCGTTATGCTGCCAGCAGGCAAATGTCATGTCTACTGTCCGACCTTGCATGCGCTGTTGGGGGTCAACGGTGCAGGTGCATTGACAAGCATCGACTAGCGGGATTTTCGCGCATCTAAAATCTGTCAGAATCTGTATGTGCAGGAACGCTGTGAGTGGACTTTTTGCTTGGGATTTGTCTGCTTTCCAGCGCTCCAGTTTTTGCCAAATCTACATTTGCAAAACTGGAGCGCTGCCGTGCCTGCAGTATGCCCAAACAAGCTCAGTTAGCGTGGAAGCGGGGCCTGCAGTTGTCAGAAACAGGACTGCGCTGCAGCCTGTCAGACTTGCGTCCCGAGAGCTCTCGGACTGCTTAGGTGTTGGTTTGCAAAATGTCAGGCATTGGCCAACGTCTTTGAGCGCTTTGATAGGATTAACGTAGCACCGCGGTCGCAGCTGCAAGCAAACTTGGTTTGCGGTACGCCACCTCGGCGGCCCGGACTGACTCGGTGTGTTGCTGTGCGACCGTTTGGTCCTGCGTGGCCACACAACCGTGCAAGCATGACCCCTCGGAGTATGGTGGTGTTGGCAGCCCATCCGTTGTAGATCGTTTTGCCACGGCCAATCACCACCAGAGTTCTCCGAAAGTGAGCTTTCTTTTTCGCTCTGGATCCGGCGGGCTGCCATAAACCAATTCAGAAGTCTATAGTTTGCCTAAAGAGGCTTAGCACGTAATCGACCAACATTGCTTTTTTTGTCATGCTTTTCGATCCGAGCTTTCGGCAGCGCTCTCCGACAGCAAGCAAGCTCTGCGCTTGCAAGACAACTGGTCAAGACTTACCGGAAAGACCGCTGCGCAAATGTAATGTGCGCGCGCAAGAATTTTCACCGGCTTGTAGACTGGCCGGCTGGACTATTTTGTTTTTGTCAGCTGCCAGTTCGCTAGCGTGTTTGGCTAACGTGCGGAGTTTACCAAGGGCCCTGCCCAATGGAGTTTAGCTGGAGCTACCCCAATGACGTCATGCTGCCTGCCGAGGTGACAGGCAGTAAGCGCGAACCTGCACTGGCTAACCAATCACGCGCGGCACCACAGCCACCCTTGAGATCCTTCCGCTTGATCGTTAACTCCGCTGCAGCGTTATCTTGGCTCCATGCGAGACGCAGCCGGACATTTTGCTCACGACTAGCGGTCGGAATGCCCTGAGGCGCACCCACCCCAGCCAGACTGAATCTATACGCTATGTTTGAGCAAATTAATTTGTGAGCAATTAACCTCCGGTGCCGGCTCGTGTGCATGGGCTGTGGCCACGGCTCTGCCCATCCAACGCTCTGCTCCCGCTGCGAGCAGCTGCGTTGCCGGTATGTTAGCCAAGCGGCTGCTGGATGGGCGATGTCGGGCTAAATGCCGACTAGCTGATGACTAGCTAATGACTAGTCAACTGGCCGGCGGCGGCTTGTTGACTAGCTGCCGGGCCCTGATTGCCGAGCCTGTCGATCCATCAACTTCGTCGCCATTAGACTGCGCTCCATTAGCCTGCGCTCCATTAGCCTGCGCTCCATTAGCCTGCGCTCCATTAGCCTATTAGCCTGCGCTCTTCTTCACAGCCTTAGCGAGCAGGTGTCTGTTTAAGGTTAATTTTTGCAAACGCGCAGCGCACACACCCATGTAAGGTACCGCTGGCAACCGTCGCCAAGCGCTTACGGGGGTTGCAAGTCCCACTCTCCCGCCAGACACTGTTTATTATCAAAGCTACTTAAATACGGTGCGAGCGCCACAGGCCCTCAAAAGATACTGTTGACGATATCACTGCCAATCGTGGCACCAGCGCCAAAAATGGCAGCGTTGCCCAGCTTGCTGCCAAACTTTTTGACTCCTCCCGACAGGTGGTGGCTAGAGCCCTGTTGCTGGGGCTGCTCCACCACCTGCTGCTGCGGTTGCACGGCTTGCATCATGGGGTTGTACTGCTGCTGTGGAGGGGGCTGGTACTGCTGTTGCGGGTAGTAGCCCTGCTGTGGGGGGTAGTATGGCGGTGCTGGCGACTGCATGCGGGCCTTCTCGTCGCCGCTGATGGGCCGCACGTAGTTGGAGGGAAAGATGCCCTCGTGGCCGGTCTTGATGTCGCGGCCGCGCCACCAGCCCTCGTTGATTTTTTGCAAAACCGCAATCTGCTGCCCCCGGAAGAGGGACAGATCGCTCTGGTCGCGGCCCTGCAGGTCGTACATGGCCTCGACGAGCTCCTCGCTGCTGGACGGCGCCGGCGACGGCGCCGGTGGCGGCATGGCCGGCGAGGACACCGAGTTGGCTCTGGAGTCCTGCGCGGAGCTGGCGCCCAGGGTGCCGACCGGCGGGCCGCCGTTGTACTTTGTAGGCAAATGATTACATAGCTGATTATACAACTCCTCGGTAATAACGTTGGAGTCCTTAAGGAACTCGAGCTCGTTGCGCACAGTCGTCAGCGACCTGTTGATGACGGCGTTGTTTGACATTTATTTGGGTGGACTTGAAATTGCTGCCCAGGCCAGTGCTTTTATAGGACACAGTGTGGCTGTGGCCGGTGTGCCCCATCGGTGCGTGAGTTTCCGACGCAGGAAGCTTGTCGATGGCCAGAGAAACGGCTGTGCTCTGCTGGCAGCGCTGTGAGCAGGGCGCTGGCAGACGCTGGCGATGGGCACATGTTGCCTCCGGGTGGCTTCCGGTGGGCGCTGGTCTGGGTGTGGTGGTTGATCCCCCGCTCCCTGTGCGGACAATATACGACTCGTATATGCGGTGCGCTGGCCACCAGGCCCAGCGGCAGACCAAACGGTGGACCAAATTTGCTAGACGGCCAAACCAGAGCGCGCACAGACAGCGGCCAAAAACGCTCGCCACTGCCTAAAAAAACGCTCCGCAGTGGTCTGGCCGTCTGGCCGCGCTTCGCACAGTGGGCTGGCCGTCTAGCAAATTCCACGCCACACAGCCTGCGGCCACACCACCCAGTGGGCCACCGCCGCTGCCACTCCACCCTGACATAATACGTCCTCGCATCCCTGCCGTCAACAGCAACTATCCCTTCTCCTCTGTCCTTAGCGAAGCGGAACAGAATACAATATTATCTAATTAGCATCCTGTAGCACCCCCCACACACACAATGTCGGACACCGTCACGCTGACCATCAAGTCGTCTGCCGACAAGAAGTACACAATCTCCACCGAGCTGTCAAAGACCGTGGCGGATCTCAAGGGCCTCATCCAGGCAGAGTCCGGCGTGGAGTCGGCCCGCCAGCGGCTCATCTACTCCGGCCGAGTGCTCAAAGACCAGGACACGCTCGAGTCTTACAAAATCAAAGACGGCGTCACCATCCACCTCGTCAAGGGCGCCGATCCCAACGCAACACGCTCGCCGGCTGCGTCGTCGAGTGCGGCCCAGGTGCCCACCAATCTCGCCGCCGGCACCGGCGCGGGCAACATGCTGGCGGACCTGACTGGCGCGCGGTACGCTGGGCTTGCACAGCTGCCGTCGGCGTCCATGTTTGGCCCCGACGGCGGCATGGGCCCGCCGCCCACGCAGGAAGACTTAATAAACCTAATGAGCCAGCCCGGCTTTGGCGAGGAGATGCAGCGGGTGCTGTCGAACCCGCAGATCGTCGAGTCCCTCATCAACTCCAACCCGCAGATGCGACAGATGGCGCCGCAGGTGCGCCAGCTGCTGCAGAGCGAGACCTTCCGACAGGGCATTACAAACCCCGACATGATGAGGCAGATGCTCCAGATGCAGAACGCCATGGGCGGCATGGGCGGGCTCGATGCGTTCAGCCAGAGCGCGTTCCCGGCGCCAGGCAACCCCGGCGGCGCGAGTGACTCGTCAACTGCAGCGCCGGCCGGCACTGCCAACAGCGCCGCCAACAGCACCACAAACGGCGCAGCGCCCGCCAACCCGTTTGCCGGCCTGTTTGGCGCATCCGCCGGCGGCTTCGACCCGGCGCTCCTCGGCAGCATGTTTGGCGGCGCCGGCGCAGCAGCCCCCGCGGCCCCGGCCGACAACAGGCCGCCAGAGGAGCGCTACGAGGCCCAGCTGCGCCAGCTCAACGAGCTGGGGTTCTACGATTTTGACCGCAACGTGACCGCCCTCAGAAGAAGCGGCGGCAACGTCCAGGGAGCCATCGAGGCAATGCTCGACGGCCAGGTGTAACTCTGTAGATAGATAGTGTAACGACATCCACGGCTTGCCTTTGAATCTTACATAATATGCTACAACATTACACATTCAGGTCGCACCTCCCGGGGTGGCTCACACACCACTGCGGCACCAGGGGAGAGGCCCTCACGCCTCTGTCAACCAGCTTCTCTCTAAAGTTGAGTATTCTGCCGGTGAATGCGCTCTTGTCTCCGTGCCCGCTCCACAGGAGCTCGGCCAGCGCCGCGGTCCTCGGCCAAATAACACTCTCCGCATTCTGCGAATCAGACTGCTCGCTCCACAGAGCTGCAGCAGCTCCAATAATATGGCTCTTCTGCTCACTGGTCAAGTTGGCGGTAAAGTCGTAGTCGTACATGCGCTGGTACGTTTTGTACGGCGCACACCAAGATCCTCCACTTCCACCGTAGTTGAAATTGGGGACCGACGGATCAGGGTTGCTTTGCACGTCATATCGATCATCGTTCGTCACCCAGCCTCCAAAGCCGCAGTCCAAGTACAAAAAGTCTGACTCCGAAATAATGACATCGTGGCCAAGTTTCGTCAAGTTTGCTACAACTTCCGGGCCGCCCTCCCAGACCTGCAAAATAATGTCCTTTGGAATATCGCGCGGGGCAAATGCGGTGGAGGTGACTGCCTCTTGCCACATGATTAGCCTCTTGGATCCATCTTTAACAAAGATGGGATATGTCTTGTCAACCCACATCTGGGCAAGATCGGTATACGTCCGGGAGGAATTGGCTTTGAGCCACTGCCGAATATCTGACGAGAAGTTGTAGCAGCTGGTTTGCACTTCGTCAAAGCCTACATGGAAGAAGTCGTCAGTAAAAAGATCCGAAATGTCATTGTAGACGTTGGTGACGACATCAAACGTTTTGCTCAGAGCAATGTTCAGCTGGCCCCCCGGCGGCTCCACCGCAACCTCAGTCCACGGCTCCGAATATCCTACAACGATATCCGGATCAATTCGCTTCCAACCAGCCGCCGAATGACCAGGCATGTCAACTTCAGGCACAATACGAACGCCTCTCGCCTTTGCATATCTAACCAAGTGCTTGACATGCTCCGCCGTATACACTTGCTTACGAGAATAAGCGTCTTGAATCATCTGCGGGTACGTCTTGACTTCAATGGGCCACGACTGGGTGTCGGTGACATGCCAATGCAAGACATTCATTTTCGCCAAAGCCATGCTATCAATGAGCGTTTCAAGGAAAGAAATAGTGTAGTAATTGCGAGCCGTGTCCAAATGCAAACCTCTGTGTGGATATTGAGGCTTGTCCACAATGGTCACCGCATGCTCGACCTGCAGGTTGCCATACGGATCCTCAATGACAAGCTGCTCAAACGACGTCAGGGCATGCAATGCACCCCACGGGGTAGGAGCCGTGATGATAAACTCACCGTCAACAGTGATTTCGAGTTCGTAGGATTCATCAACGTTGAACTGTAAATCTGCGGTCAGATCCCCAATATCAAATGTCACACCGGTGATGGAGGCACAGCTGTTGTTTGCAAAGTAATTGGTAAAGGAGCTACCTGAATATTCGATTACTGCAGCAGGAGCTCTAGCAATCTGTCCCATTGTACGGTCCAAAGCTTCTATAAGAAGAGAACTGACGTCTCCACTTACCTCAAGAGTACTAGCCAGGGACAGCGGGAGGCCCTTGTCCCATTCAATACTTGAAGGAGCTGGTAAAATGTCCACATGATTGAGAGAACTGCCAAATAGATAAGACATTGGAATAGTGTTGGAAATCAACCGTCTTGTCAAGTAAGACAGAAATTCAACCATTATTTATACTCTTTGTTTATTGCCGCGAGGTTACAGAAAAGCCAAGAATGGTTGCAAATTCCAAGATAGCCAAGATAGTGTAAGGTAGGAAGGCTGGACGCTCCAAAACCCATCACCTTGGTTCCTTGAGTGGAGTGTAACATTCCAATCTGTATCTATTGGAGATCGGAGAAGTGCACAGCGTTACATCGATAAGGTTTAGCCTCGTGATAATAAAGCGTACCCGAGATTTCTCCGCTGAGTGGCAGAGATTAAACAACAGTCTTAGCGGATTCCAGTGTATCACTTTCAAGCAGTCCTCACAAGGATTACAATCTATATCGCTCAATAACTGCACGTATCCGCATAGCCCAGTCGCATCCCCCTCACCCCATCTTATGCGCCTGACCAAAACAGCTACCTGCCGAAAGACATAGTTCACACGGAATTCGCCAAGGTATGTCTGCTGAGCATATTGAATAATCGCAAAATAGTTGCTTTCGGAATAGACTTACAATGTGCCATGGTCCAGTATCTTTCTTAGCAGACGACTCTTGACCTGCCCCCGAATATGCCGGAAGGGCCTGAGCTGGACTACAGGGTAATCCAATTCCATATACCCATTCTATCAATCCAGCCTCCTACTGTTAACAATATCAAATTTGCTCTAAATGGGCATTAATCAGGGGTTTAAGTTTGATGAAAATGGTGCGGAAGACATACCGTTACATATAGAGGATAGGGTTGACTCGTTGTTTCTCAAAGCAGTGTCTTTGGTTTTGAAATTTCACAATATTGAGATTACAAATGAAGCACTCAATTTCGTCAATATTCTTGCGCAGGAGCATTTGCATTCGTCTATTGCAAATTTGGTCAAAATTGCAAACATACAACGGAGGAGACAGCCGGCTGCTTCTGATGTTGGCGTGTTTTTGCAACTTCACAACATTCGAATAACTGATCTGGAAGAACAACGCCAAATTAAGGCTGTTCCCTACATTATGGCTGAAGATTCAGCTTTAGAGGATGATACTACTCTTTTGTTTGCTGACATTCAAAGCCAAAGCATAAAAAAACTAGTTATTTCTCATAAAAAGAGGGGTTCATACATTCCTTCGTGGATGCCCGAGTTTCCACCGGATCATACGTTTATGTCCACTCCTCAATATGCAAATCGCGTCAAAGATCCTCGTCAGCTTCGTGAACAGTTGGTAATTGAGGGTCGGCTTGCTGAAGCTGCTTTGAGAAGATTGACCGGAATGGTTGTTGAGAACGGAGAAGAGGAAGTAGCAGACGAGGAAAACGACGCGCCAAATAATAAAGCACAAGGAATGGATTTCAACTCATTTTTGAAAGCCGGTGGAGGCTTTGACGAAGAAGAAGAAGAAGAAGATGAGGACCTGTTTGACGACGGTACAGCGATGGATGTTGATGTGAACGTTACGCCTCAGTCTGTGGCTCAAAATAAGCCGGATGATACTGATGAGCCAGAGAGAGTGGAGGGGGTTTCAGTAACAACGGACGCTGGCGGAACCGAAACTATAGCAACTCAGTTCGACAAACAGCAGGCCGCTGAACTAACAAGTAGTTTCGGTAAGACTGAAGATAACGCATCGGGGGGTATCTCCAAGCTGGAGACTGAGAATCTTGCTTCAAGCTTAGGTGGGTCTACAGAGGCTAATGGACTGGAAGGAGCAGTTATTGCGGAGGACCCCACCAGCAATTCTACTACTAACACTAATCTGGCGAATGAGGAGTTGAAATCGTCAATCCCTTCCGACAGTACCCTGGTTAATGGTGACGAGCCAGTCGTGAAACGACCGAAAATCACTCTCAAGTTGTCCGTCAAAGGTCTTACGAAGCCTCTGCGCCCCTCTCCTGCAATGGATTTAATGGATGAGCCATTGGATGATTTCATTGACGAATCTGCTGACACCCCCGAGCCACCAACAACAACTTTTGATGAGGGATCCAATGCCTCAAACAATTTAGACGTTCTTGAATATGTTAAGCGAAGACAAAGAGAGCTCAGGGAGAAAGAAAATATGCCGAGAACGGGCGGTCAACTAGCTCAAGAGAAGAAACCTCAGGATGATGTTTTGTTTGCTTCTGTTTTTCACATCCCAATCGCCCATAAAAGCTCGAAGGAGCTGCTAAAAGAGTATTTTGATTCAGCAATTTCGGCTGTTTCAAAAAGATGATGTTTTACACTGTATCATATATTTTATTTATCTTGCTGACTTTTTGCAAAATTTCAAAAACACTTGCAAACAGTGTGGTGCCTTGACATGATGATGCTACCCTTTGACATCTGCAAACCATACCTCACTCAACAACTCCCACACCTCATCGGCAACTTTTTGCGAATGATCCAGGTCATTAGACCTGGCTTCTATGTACACTTTGAGTTTGGGTTCAGTGCCACTTCCCCTTGCTGTAAACCTGACCTTGATCGAGTCATCACTTCTATCAGCAAGATCAACTGTAATCATCTCACTATCTTTCGACACAGGGAGAACTGGTTGGTGGTCTTTCGTGGAGGAGTCATATCCCTCTGTGAGATCACGCCAGTACGTTACAGTGAACCTGCCTATGGTTGACGGGACTCCTCCAGATCTTATCTTAGCAAATGCTTTGTGGATGCTGTCTGGAGATTTCGCAACATAGTAAGAATTGTGATCAGCATAATATCCAATCTTCTGAGCGATTTCCTCAAGGACATCGAATGGAGTTTTTTTTTTTGCACGATACTCAGCCATCATCATAGTGAAAACAAAGGCTGCTGCGATGCCATCTTTGTCGTGAACAATATCGCTAAACATGTAGCCTATGGCTTCTTCGTAGGCAAACGGCACAGAGTAGTTTTCTTCCGATTCTAGGGTCATTGCTCTATTACCTAGCCATTTAAAGCCTGTCAAAGTATCCTCGTAGTGAATATCAAAATGATTGGCCAACGCTGCCAATGCCTGCGAGCTCACAGTGGAATTCAGTATAGCTTTGGAACCTGTGTGAAACCATTCATTCTGATGTGACAAAATATAGTAAGCAAAAAGGATACCCAGCTGATTTCCAGTCAGTTGTTTATAGTTTTGGTCACCATCTAGGGCAGCTGCGGTAAATCGATCGGCATCGGGGTCGTTTGCAAGCACATACGAAATACCATCCTGTTTGGCACTTTGAATGGCAATGTCAAGCGCCCCCTTTTCCTCCGGATTTGGAAAAGAAACTGTGGGAAAATCTGGATCAGGTTCTGCTTGAGCTTTCACAGGTATCATCGTAACCCCTAGTAGCTCGACAACGTGTTGCATGGCAAAGGTTCCAACCCCATGCATCGGAGTGTACAAGAACTTCAAGTCACTCGTAATGTCAAAAGGTGATTTTTGCTTCAGTTTCATCAAGCAGGCAAAATACGACGAGTGCAGCTCATCAACTGGATACGAGATCAAATGGTCTTTTGGAAGAAGTGGCCATCGCTTGCTATTCTCCCTGATTGATCTCTCAATGCCCTCATCATGAGGAGGGATGATTTGACAGCCATTGGACCAATATACCTTATAGCCGTTGTCATCCTTCGGGTTGTGAGAAGCTGTAATCATTACACCGCAGGCAGCCTTAAGCTGATTCACTCCAAAAGGTACCATAGGAGTGTGTACAACACCAAGGAAATGGACTCGATAACCGAGCTTGGTAAAGGAGTCTGCAGTTACACGAGCAAATGAGGAGGAATTGTGTCTATGATCATAGCCGATCACAATACCACGCTCCAAAGCGTTCGAAACCTTGTCCAATACGTACTTTGCAAGTCCTTGAGAAGCAGTCATGACGGTGACCTCGTTCATGCGAGAGAATCCAGCCGCCATGGAGGCTCTCAAACCGGCTGTGCCAAACTTGATGTTCTCACCGAGAAGATCCCGCAATTTGTCATAGTCCTGGTCTT
The DNA here is from genome assembly GCA_003706695.3 of Limtongella incommunis. Lineage (NCBI taxonomy): Eukaryota > Fungi > Ascomycota > Dipodascomycetes > Dipodascales > Trichomonascaceae > Limtongella > Limtongella incommunis. The sequence continues at coordinate 227,218 of PPME03000007.1, forward strand.
TGACAAGCGATTCAATTTCTTGTCTTGTTGCAAAGTTCCATGTTAGAACCTAGGTACAGAATAAGCCATAAGCATTAATACTTACTGTATCTACATTGAGCCAATCCTCAGCTCGTTTGAGAATATCTTGCGTTGTTAATTGTGCCATTTGTAACCTCAAGCGCAACCATTGCATCGGCAAGCGGATATATGTAGCATGCAGCGGATAACCACTGCCCCATACAGCAGGCAATAAAAATACACATAAATAAAAGTACAGAAATTATAAGACGTTAATCACATCAAATCATCTTCCAGCTCTTTTGCTAAAGCGTCAAAATCATCTGAATCATCATCACTAGCTTCATGATCATGTTCTCTCTTTGGTCGCTTTTCGATGCCACTTTCATCCTCCACAACCATCCGTCGCTTGAGTGTGTCAGGTGAGAGAGCTCCCATGTTGTCATTATCAGACCCAGAATCGTGTCGGTTTTCGGATTGGTCGTTATTTCGGTTGTCGTTGCCATCCACTTCATGATCCGCCTCTTGGTCGCCATCGTCATGGTCGCCATTGTCAATGTCGTAATCGTCGTCGTCGTCGTCATCGTCGTCATCATCGTCATCATTCATCAATTCTTCAATCTCTCTGTCAATATCTCCCCAATCTGCATTATTGAGGGAATCGCCAAGTGAACTATTCTTCAACTCCTCTCTTTCTTCTTGCAGTTCAATCTCATTGAGTCTTTCTTCATTCAGCAGTTCCAGTTCATAAGGGCCCTCAGGTACCTTTTCCCAGGCAGTCATGCAGGCAAAAAGCCAATCCTTATTGACAATTTTGACATTTGGATTTCTCGATGCCCTTCTCACTTTTTTCGTTGAATTCTTAGTGGCGATAACGTGCGTCACTGAATCAACATAATCAGCAACAACGACAGCCCCAAAACTACTAACCCATGCGACAATATCTGCACTCTCCAGGTTGACACCTAGTGGAAGAATGCCTGAGAATAACATGATGCAGTCTCCAAATACTTTGTGCTTGAACTTTGGAATGATATGGGTGAGCGAAGGAGGCGATGATTGCCGAGAGTGAAAGATTTCGTTGCCGTTGTGATTCAAATTGTGCAAGTTGTGATGATCATGTTCGTGCTTTCTCTGATGTTTTTCAAAATTGTCGTACCTTTTGAAAAATTCACCGTGCATCTTTTTCAAAATAATCTCCAGCGAATTGAGCTCGGTATCATCATCGCGTAACAAGTTGATGTTACTTCCCGACTTGTTGGCAAGACTATCCTGCAACTTTGCAAGCGGTCGCTCTGCTTGCTGCTGTTCAATTGTAGCTGTATGTGACGTGAGCGTTTGTTCCGAGGATGAGAGGCCTGCTGCAGCGGGCTCACTGTTGTTCTCTGGTTCGGGAGCTGGAATATCTTGGATTGTCTCATCGTCAGCAGTTGCAGAATCGTCACCAACGGGCTCGCTAAGCTCCCCATTAGTTTCTTGATTGGGAAGCTTGGCTTCTGCAATGGGCTTCTCTCCATCTCTGGGTCCGTCAGACAAGTCAGCGTCGCCAGCGGTGACAGGCGGCTTTTCAACTGGAGACGACTTTTCCAGCATGCCTGTTCTTTCTGGCAAAAATGTAGAATTAATGTCTCCTATTCCCACAAAGAAATTGTAAGGAACCACCCGAATGAGATTTTCGGACCAATCCCAAACATCTCCTCGATCATCAATTATGGCAACCATCGAGGTTGAGACGGGGAATAAACGTTTGAGCGATTTCTTGAGAGACGAGTTTTCATCGCGCGACAGTATTCGATCACCAAAGTACTTACCGGTAGGATCTATTATCTGAGATACTGCCTTTGCATACGCTCTTGTGGCCATTGTATAGACGTGCATTTCAAAAAGAGTGTCCATTTCGGCAAGAAACTTTTCGAGGCCAGGGCGTAGCTTCAGAAAGTATTTGCACATTACTGTGTGACGCTTGGGGTCCGCGCCGACAGCGCTGGTGCCGCCCACCGCCGTAGGCTGGACGTAAAACTCTTCCTCCAAAGTGAACGTTCTCACGTTCTCCAACGCTTTGTGGTTGGGGTTGGTCGGGTCGTTCATCCAGTCTCCAATGGTAGGGTCCACCGCAGCTTGGATGACAGTTTGGTCAAGATCGACAACCAGTATCAATTTACGCTGATCCAGCAGCCGCTCTTCGGAGGACTTTTCGATTCGTTCAGCTTCGTTGATAGACACCTTGAGTCCGGCCGACTCGTGGGACATTGCAATTGGCGCCCGCGCCTTATTGTCGAAATCATTGTAGTCCTTCTCGTCGTCCACAGATGCGCCGCAGATGGCACACAGCCCTCCGTACTGAACGGCGTGTGTGCAAGGTTCCTCGATCGACAGGATTTTACATTTGGAGTCGGTGATTCTGTCGCCCGCGTTTACAAACACCTGGGAAATCTCTCCGTCAATTGGGGACTCAAAGACCGAGAAGAACTCTTTTGTGACCTGTTCCTCTCCCTCTTCTACTTTGGTCCAATACTTGAATTTAATCAGCGGACTTTGCTTGCTCACCTGCTGGCCACTCGGGGTAAGCACTCCCGTGACCTCTACAGGGAATGGTGTACTTGAAGGCAAGTAGACCGCGGTCGGCAAAATCATTTGTTTACAAGGTTTGCGTGAGAGGAGGAGCTCTCGGAATTTAGCTTGTATCGTTTCTCCACAGCGGGCGCGTTGCAGGTGGGATTTGCAACGTGACGACTCCACGTGAGCAGTGCAGGTGCGGCAGGTTCAGTAGGCAAGCGTGAAGCAAAACGACCGCTGCAGTGAGCTGGCCAAGCGTGCGGGGACTGTACGGTTGAGCGAGTGCCAGCGATCATCCAGTCCTTTTACGGTGCCGGTGGCTGCCGCTGCCGCTCCGTACCCAGGAGTGACATTGATACCCGGTTGCCCTCGGGCACTAGCGAGACAGCAGGTCTCCGCGTAGCACGGCAGGTGCGAATCTGCAGCAGGGCGACCAGCTCACCGTCTCACGCAACGACAGCGCGTGCTCCGGTCTGCTGTTGCAGCCGACATGGCTGGCGGCTGTTGATATTTGACAGCATGTACAACTGCGCGCTACGGCTGTCGGAAAAGCAGTGTGCCTGGCAGAGAAAATACCAGTCAGAGCAGCGCACCTGCAAAGGCACGGTGGCTGTTGGTCGCACGAGGCACGGACGCACGAGCGAAATTGCAGTCGCCAGGCAGTCACGCGCTGGCATTTGGTTGCAGTGCACTATCGCGACTCAGTTTCAGAGCCCTGCCGATTACGCGAGCAAAACCTACGTCAGCGCTCGCACACGGCTCGCTTCGACATCCCAATTGGTGACGGCAGGAGAAACGTTCCCGAGCTTTTCCACAAGGCGAATACGTGGATCGCTAGATATATCCACTCCTCCTACTGTCTTTTGCAAAACATGTCGATACGGGGACTACGAGGTGGAAAGAACTCTGGATTTCTTCCAAAGTAAGTATGCGTCGTGCGCGTCGCGCGAGGGCTGTCGCTAACCCAGATACGAGGGCAAGGATGGCGAGTTCAAGGCAGATTTCAAACCGGCGGGCAGAAAGCAGATGAGGCTGGCAGAGGTCGCCAAGTTTCTCTTTCTGTTGAGCTCTCTCTACATGTTTTACAAAACCCTCTTTGCATCGCGCCCGCTGCCCACCGGGGCCGACGACTCCCTCAGCATGGAGTACTACGACCTCGGCGAGGCGACCGGCCACAGCGACGGCTGGCAGCGCGGCGACCGGCTGCTGATGTGCATTCCGCTCAGAAACGCCGAGCCGGTCATGGACATGATGTGGGGCCACATTAACAACCTGACGTATCCGCACAATCTCATCGACATTGCGTTTCTCGTGTCCGATTCGGACGACGACACGCTGATACAGCTTCGCAAGCATGTCGAGCTTTCCGACCTCACTGACACGCCGTTCCACACCATCAGCATTTACGAGAAGGACTTTGGTCAGATTATTGGCCAGGGTTTCTCGGACAGACACGGCGTCAAGGTCCAGGGCCAGAGAAGAAAGCTCATGGGCAAGGCCCGCAACTGGCTGCTGTCGGCTGCCTTGAAGCCCTACCACTCCTGGGTCTACTGGCGCGACGCCGATATTGAGACCGCCCCCAACACGCTTATCCAGGACCTCATGCACCATGGTCAAGACGTGATTGTGCCAAACGTTTGGAGACCGCTGCCAGAATGGCTAGGCGGCGAGCAGGCATACGACCTCAACTCGTGGCAAGAGTCAGATGCCGCCCGTGACCTGGCAAAAAAACTAGACGAGGACGAGGTCATTGTGGAGGGGTATGCTGAGTACGCCACGTGGAGACCACATCTTGCATATTTTCGAAATAAAAATGGTAACCCAGAGGACTCCATTGACCTGGATGGTATCGGTGGTGTTTCAATCTTGGCCAGAGCCAAGGTTTTCCGAGCAGGTGCCAACTTTCCTGGCTTTGCGCTCTGGAACCATGCAGAAACTGAGGCATTTGGCAAAATGTGCCGTAAAATGGGCTTCTCGGTGAAGGGCCTTGTTCATTACACCGTCTGGCACATGTATGAGCCGAGTGAGGACGACCTCAAGCATGAGGCTGAAGCCAAGAAGAAAGAAGAAGACGCTGGTGTCAAGAAGCTCTCACCAGTTGTTGACTCGGATGAGGACATGGCACTCCAGGATTCACCCCACGAAAACCGTGCAAAGGCTCAAAAGAAAATCCCAGCCAAAGATAAGGACGTGGATGCATTGGAGGCATCGAAGGTTCAACAGCCTCTAGATTATAGTCAGGACGCTTTTGTTTCCACATCAGACATAGACGTGGAGAGTGACAAGATTGCGGCCGTTGTTGAGGAAGTCAAATCCAAAATTTCAAAAGTTGGAACTAGCCAGATTTCGAGCGTCCCGGCCAAAGCTTCTCCCTCTCTCGCTACCGTGAAAGATGACGCTTGAGGTCACAGCCGATTTTGATATTGATTGCCATATTGAACGATGATCTCAATCCTTGTCGAGAATGGCTATGAGGACAAATTTGTTAACTGCAGCGACACTAAAATCAATCCAGCTGGCCGGATAGATTCGGGTCTCACAAATCAGGAAAGTGGAAAAGCAATCAATAATGATCTGCATCTATAGAGCCGCTGCCACAATACGAACATAGGATTACTTAACTTGTAGATAAACAATTGTGATGTCAGTGAACCAGCCATTTTTCAAATATTTCTATAAGTTGCCCTAATTTAGTAGGGCTCGATGGTTGGTTTTCAATTTCCTATTTGGGTTTCATCTCTTCACACCGACAAGCCAATTTTGCAGGTTCTCACAGAGCCTGAGATGGAGGTAGATGCTTACTTGAAGAAAGTGAGAGAAGTCTGTGCTGGCTATAAGAATAACCAGCACGAAGTCAATCTTTCCCTTGTTCAACTCTTCGACATTGATATTCATGGCACTGGAGGTAGGCAAATGGCGATACTGCAAAACTGCCTGCTAGATAATAACGTCAATATTGATGAACGCGTTGATAATTTGAATTTGTTTGATTCTGATTGGAATGCCTTTGGCGAGCTTGTGAAATCGTATCTTCGTCTGTGTCGTGATGTTATTCCTACTGATTTGAAGTATTCCTATGCCTTTTTCGCCCTCTACTATGTCGACCTACAAATAGCATTTTCAAACACGCGCGGTGCTGTTTTAGAGTCAACTATCGTCAATTCTTCAAAAGTGGTTGTGAGAATATGTATTGCCTGCTATAAGCAAGACAAGGAAACTTGTTCTGAGTGGGCTCCTCACCTTGCATCTGTCCTCTTCAAAATCTTCCACTCGATTCGAGGTGAGAGGATTAGTGCAACCTCGAAAATTCATTCCAAGAAGGGTGCCATGCTATACGTCGCATCAACACTCTGCAGACTTTACTTCCTGACTAGTCAGGTCTCGTCGTGTGCAAATGTCTTTTCAAACATCCACACTGCCAAAATCAACTGGAAATCATATCCTAGATCACAAAGAGTTGAGTACAGATATTTCCTCGGCCGCTTCTATCTTCAAAAGAATCGCTTGAAAATAGCTTACAAGCATCTATCGTGGGCCTTTGATTCTTGCTTAAGTTCTTCTCCGAACAAGCGTTTGATTTTAAAATATCTTCTAGTATGCTCTATTTTACTTGGTAGACTGCCTACTGATGCTGTCCTCAAGTCTTATAATCTCTGGGATGAATATGGCGAGCTAGTGAGAAGTTTCAAACAAGGAAATCTCGCAAGCTTTTACCAAGCGCTCGAAGAAAGAAAGTTGATTTTTCTCAAAAGAGGTGTTTACTTGACACTAAAACAGCGGTCGGTGGTTCCAATGCTCCGAAATCTGTTCAAGCGATCGCTAAGCATATTGGATACCGCACCAGGTTCAAAGAAACTTTCATATGATCAGTTGGCGGCTGCATGCAGGTTTGGCGGCCTTCCCTTCATGGAAAAGCAAGCAGAAGATATAGACCTGTTGATGGAGAACATTTGTGTAACTTTAATCGACGAAGGACTGATGAAAGCTCATGTTTATTATAGGAGCCGAGCTATCGTGTTGAAGGCCAATGGTGCATTTCCTCCTATTTCGGTTGTCCATAATATTGATGGTCCTCTTGATGGGCTGGATGCCTGGATGGAGGGTAATTAAGTATACGTTCAACATGATTATCAAAGGCCTCTTCAAACATGAGACAACCTTGATTGCCACCAATGAACGTTTTCTCTGAGAGATACAGACACACTATATATTTATTTCATTTTAATAAAAATTATGTTGATTCTATTTACAAAACGTGTTTCAAATGCTCATTGGCTATTCAAATTGGCAGGAAATATTCCAAACAACGTCAAATCTGTACTTCTCAATCTCAACTCGCTGACGGCAGCATTTAGTGCATCTCGTGGACCCTCGACTTCAATAAAAAAAAGATAATCCCACTGTTCCTTTCGTGAGGGCCGAGAGGCAATCTGCACAAGATTCAAATTGTGTTGACCAAATACAGCAATCGCATTGCTGAGAGCTCCAGGCTCGCGGTTCCTCACGGAAAATGACAAAAATGCATGTAAAGTAAGGTCTTCATTGGTTCCTTGAATTGCAACACTGTTTTCTCCTTTTGAAAGGACCAGAAAGCGTGTCGTGTTATTCTGCATGTCTGAAATATTGTCTACCACAATTGGCACATTGTGGTGAATTCCAGCGTACTTGGAAGCAATTGCTGCAGCATGTGGGTCAGATTTAGCAAGTTCAACAGCCTTAGAAGTCGATGAGGTGTCAATTGCGTCCACATTTTTGAAATGTTGCCGATACCAATTTTCAACTTGTCCCCACACTTGTGGGTGTGAATAGACTCTTTGCACCTGGCTCAGATCAGCTGGACCAACTGTCAGCACGCAGTGTGTAATTGGCACAAAGACATGGCCAATCACTTGAATATGATTAGTTGCAACGTCGTGAACTTTATCTCTAAATAGATCAAAGGTTTGAATAACAGATCCGTTTGAAGAGTTTTCAAACGGAATGACGGCAAGATTGCAACTACCGCTAATTAGAGCTTCAAAGCAGTCAGCAATAGTTTTCTGAGGCACCAGGTTTTCTGACGTTCGCTGATGGAAAAATCTTAGAGTTGCCTAAATTAGTTAATGTTCGTGAAATGTATCTGGCAAACCTGCTGCCAATGGGATTACTTACCTCATGGGTATATGTGCCTAAGGGACCTAAGAATGCTACAGAGGACATTAAAATTGTTGATTGCGCAGGAAAGATGAGGTTTCCTGGTCTTAGTCAGTTTCTCGCCAGGCTAGCCGTGATCGGCAATCACTCAAACGAGAAATTATTTGGTCACGTTTTAGAAGAGCGAGACATAGATGAGGCAACAACGGAGCAAATTAAAGAAAAGGACTGATCTATGGAAAAAGTAGTCGTTATAGCTCAAATTAAAGACCGCTATCATTTGCTCTCACACCTCTTTGAGGCTGTCTTCTCTCACCTTCAACTTACAGCTATGTACAATGTATTATCTACATACTAGGTGAGTTACTCAAGTTTCTCTGATTCTTCAAGAAGAGCATCAACAGAGAATTGTTCACTTCCAGTATTGAACGCGCGTAAAAGTGCGTGTTTTGTGGTTCCAGGAGTCGAAGCATAAAATCGCTCCGTCAGCAAAGTCAGCAATTGCGCTTGTTGAAGAGAAACGTTGGAGTCCTGTTCAACGCTGCCATTCATCAATACCAAAGACTTGTCCGACAAGAAGTTTGTATGAAATGCCAACGTTGTATGCGGCCTGGCGTACTCTTGATGTAGTTTATATTCCGCCAGCGAAGTTATCAAACAGTGAATCGTGTATGGAGCAACAAAATTCCACTGAACAAAATGCAATTCGGCACCTGCTCCTTCATGAGGCAAAGGCACTACAAATGTAGGATTGCTTCTTGCGTTTGCATAGATGTTGGCAAAAGTCTCCCCATTAACTGAACCAGACAGTGTCCTGTCCTTGTCTGCGAATCGAGCCTTCCAAATAAGCTCCACTTCTTTAGCATCATGAAGCTTCAACTTTTCCTCATCTATGTACCATTTGAGATCTTTTATAGTTGACGTAGGATCTGGCAGCTCTTCATAAGGCTTGCGTGCACTTTTGGAAGAATCGGACGCACCTGACGTCGAGCTAGGCTCCATTGCATCGCTCAGGCCAGCACTCTCTTGAACCTTGGCAAACTCCTTGGTTACATGCTCAATCTCTCCCTTGTACTTCTGTTTGAGCTCATCGACAGAAGACAACCCTTCCTGCTCAGCCTTCTGTTCCAACTTGTAGAGATACTTCACAGCTGGATTTTTTTCATTCAAAGAGGAATATGTGAAAAACGAGCGACTGGTCGATTTGGCGGACTGTCTTGACACAGATCTCACGACCAGCGAAAGCGTCACGAATTGCGACGGTCTAAACATTTTTCACTTGTCTGTGGCTTATCAGTGAACACAAATAAAGTCGGAAAACTTTTTTTTGACTATCTCTAGAAGAGCTGATGGCAGGGAAACAAAATCAAAAAGACAAAGCCTTTGATCAAAAGAAGAGAGCCATTCTCGGAAAGATTGGTGAAACATCCTCGGAAAATCCCGATGAATCACCAAAAGGAACTCTCGATGAGCCAATCATTAGCCTCGTCGAAACAATCAACAAATTGACAGACTATGTAACTACATCGACCTGCTCAGGAAGAGTCTCGATATTTGTGGAGGGCCCCAAATACCGAGGAACGGTCGGAGGAAAGGGCGATGGTGGGAAATGGCTTCTTGTAGCTCATTTGCCAAAGGAGATGAACAACGACTGGTGGGAACAGATGGAGAGCCCTGCTGCTACAAAAAGCGAGCAACACAGTGAAGAGCCCGTTGAACAGCTCAGTAAATCACCTGCTCGTCGAAGTATTCTATTCAAGTTTGAGCCAATGATTGCTCATGTCAAATGTCGCAACTTTGACGCAGCAAAAGCATTATACACAGTAGCTATGGACTGTGGCTTTCGAGAAAGCGGAATTGGTAGCAATTTCATTGTGGCAATAAGGACGTCGATGAGATTGGACGTCCCTCTCGGAGTCGCACTTGATGATAAGCTTGTCCCCTTTGTTTCAAGGGATTATGTTGACCATTTGTTGGAAATCTCCAATGAGATGTTTGAAATGAATTTTGCAAAGATGAATAAGTTGCACGAAGCTATTAAAAAGGTGTTTGCAAGCGAGCTTGCATCGTGAAGGAGCAGCCTTTTGCAAGAAGCAAGTCCAGTACGTCTTGTTCGATTGAAAATCGCCAACAGTCATTATTTATTTAACGTTACACATGGCTAGTTGACTTGCTGTGCCGTTAACGAGCAGCACTTCAACAGCATTAGTTGCTTACACAGACAAACACATAATTAGTCGCTACAATCAAAAGGCTCGTTCCACGACATGGCCCAGTATCACGGCGGATATTATCCGCATGAATCTCCGGATACAGCTTTTACGGGCTGTGACCTTTGGGTAACAAGCAACGAATGCGAGTTGCAAATACTACTTCAAAAAGAAATTTATTTAGCTCATCCCTTTCTCAAGTTATCACGTTATTTTCAATGACTCTATCTCTCATTTGTCCAAAAGTGGAAACCAACGATGGCCCGTGTGTACGGCTATGAATATTTCCAGCACTTTTTTGTCACTTGTTTTCAGTCTTTCACATAACTCAAAATCAAAGTACAATGGATTCGGTTGAAAACAAAACTGCAGAATTGAAGTTGGAGGAACCAAAGGAAGAGCAAAAGGACGTCGTTCTAGGACCAGATGGACAGCCTTTATCAAAGAAGGCTTTGAAAAAGCTTGAGGCGCAGAAGGCTAAAGAAGCTAAAAAGGCCGAAACAGCAGCCAGGTTGGCAAAGGAGCAAGCCGAGCGTGAGGCTAACGAGGTGGACTATTCTAAGGATAGGTACGGTAAGCTGCCGCTCATCCAATCTTCGGAAAGAACTGGCAAAGTATACGTTGACGACCTGTCCAAGCTGTCGTCGCAAACTGGAAAGCAGGTTTTGTTCCGTGCAAGAGTCAATACCTCTCGTATGCAAGGTAATAAAATGTGTTTCTTGAACCTGAGATGGAACGGTGAATCTGTTCAGGGTCTTGTGACTGTGTCTCCGGATGAAATCTCGAAGCAAATGACAAAATGGGCGGGATCAATCAACCTGGAATCAATTGTTGACGTCTATGGTGAGGTCACTGCCGCACCTGAGCCAATCAAGTCTGCTTCGGTGAAGGATGTTGAGATCAAGGTGTTGAAGTTGTTCACTGTTGCCGAAACTCCAGAGCAGCTTCCACTGTTGTTGGCTGATGCCTCGAGATCTGAGCAGGAGATTGAAGCTACTGGATTGGCTGGTGTTTCTCTTGACACTCGTCTTGATAATAGAGTCATTGACCTCCGTACTGCCACCAACCAAGCCATCTTCAAGATTCAGGCTGGTGTTGGCAAGCTGTTCCAAGAATTCTTGGAGAAGCATGACTTCACTGCCATCCATACGCCAAAGATGACTGCTGCTCCTTCCGAATCGGGTTCCAACGTTTTCAAGATTCAATATTTCAAGGGCGATGCTTATCTTGCCCAATCGCCCCAATTTTTCAAGCAAATGTGCATTGCCGCCGATATGCCACGTGTTTACGAAATTGGATCCGTATTCAGAGCTGAGAACTCATTCACACATCGTCATATGACTGAATTCATTGGTCTCGACCTTGAAATGACGTTCCATGAGCATTATCACGAGGTTCTTGACTTTTTGAGCAGCCTCTTTGTGTTTTTGTTTACCGAGCTCAAGACCCGTTACGCCAAGGAGATTGCTGTTGTGCGAAAGCAGTATCCAGTGGAAGACTTCAAACTTCCAAAGGACGGCAAGATGGTTCGTATTCACTTCAAGGAGGGCATTGCCCTATTGAGAGAGCATGGTGTTGATCTTCCTGAAACCGAAGATTTGAACACTGAAAACGAAAAGTTGCTTGGCAAGCTTGTCAGAGAGAAGTATGACACTGACTTTTACATTTTGGATAAGTTCCCGTTGGCTGTCAGACCATTCTACACAATGCCAGATCCAGAGAATCCTGAGTACTCCAACTCATATGACTTTTTCATGAGGGGTGAGGAAATTTTATCTGGAGCGCAGCGTATCCACGATGCTGAGTTGCTGAGTAAACGCATCCGTGAACATGGTGTTGATCCAAGCGCACCAGGCATGACCGATTACATCAATGCCTTCACATATGGCTGTCCCCCCCATGCTGGCGGTGGTATTGGATTGGAAAGAGTTGTCATGTTCTATCTTGGTCTGGGTAACATTAGAAGAGCTTCCTTGTTCCCCAGAGATCCAAAGAGAATTCGCCCATAAGTGAGGGTGGCCCCTTCTGTACAGATACAAGCAATCTCGCATGTCTGTGTGTAGGTGAGTACTGGAGAGGTACAACCTGACTTGGCGCTGGAGTTTCCGAGATGGAAACAACCATAATTATCCAGGATTGGATTTTATGATTTTTCTGTATTATGTAAATACGTAGATCAACAGATCGTATAAGTATCTGATTATACCTTTGAGGGCATTTTCTCGAAGACGAATGGAAGGCATTGTGTTCATCTAGCTTGATGCTTGTTTCGCAAGGTAAAATTAGGGCGCGTGCAGGCGTGTACAAAGAAAAAGCTCGCTTGAAAATGCGAATGAAAAAATGAGGCAATTATGAAGATAGGCGATTCAAACGATTGCAGCGTCGAACAATTACGTGGGCTTGTTTCCGCCTACCATGCCTTCCCGATCTGATCGATCCAGCCGATTCCTTTTCAATTGGCAGGGATTGGATGGATGTCATGTAGATCTTTGAAAGTTCAAATAAGTATACTGAATGCGCAAATTGCAATTGTCCGAGCAGGTCTACGGGTGTTTTTTTATGGTTTGGTTGGCGGACTGATGTTGTCGCCACATGCAGTCTGCACTCGATAGCCAGTCAAGCGGAGAAGGCTAGGGCTAAGCAATGCAAACTAGGTAATTGCACAGGTCATCTGGCCCATTGTGGCCCCAGCCTGGTTCTAATATAAAATTGTGAATGTGGCTGTCCAGTCATGAGAGCCACAAATAAACCCTGGTCGCAAAAATCTTCCATCGGGCTTTGTACCTCGGGATGCGACCACGAATTGCAGAGTGATTTCAGCGTGCTAAAAATCGCACAGACTGTGCTACAAAATAGAACATACTTTCTACAGAGGTCGTTCTCATCTACAGAGCCTGTAGACACTCATTATTCTCCAAGCGGTCTGGCACTCTAGCCGCATCTTGTTAAAGCCGAAATGGATAATGTCCACGCAGCCTGAAGAGGCAACTGTACTCCAACAAGGACGGAAAGAGCGACGCCAGCGTCAGGGGTTTCATAGGAGTAAATAGCTGAACGACTGATATTTTGCGATTGTTCCTTTCTATATAACATTTGGCGCGGAACTTGTGGTTCAATTGAGGGTTTCGTGACAGCAAATTTGCTCAGCACCTCGTATTGCACAGCTAGTGTCCCTTCACAATCCCCCACCCTTTTTGCGTTTGGCCCACACTGCTGCAATTTTGACATTTCCAAATACTTTTTCATACAGCAGCACACACCGCACACACCCAGGAGGTTCATGACAACACCCTATCATGTTTGCTCAGTTCTCTTTTTCTGGCCATCTAGAGAGCGTCAAGGCCAAATATGACTACGTTGCCCAGCGGCGTGACCAATTATCATTCAAAAAGGGCGATGTGATTGAAGTCTCCAGAAAAATGCCCTCCGGCTGGTGGCGTGGATCGCTGAACGGCCAAGAGGGCATGTTTCCTTCCAACTACGTCGAGTCAAAGGCCCGTGATCACTCTGAGACCAGGACGCGGGACCGTGAACACGCATTGTCTTCGCTGGACGGCGCGGCAGGGTCAAGCGGCCCGCCGTCCATCGCTGCATCAGACTATCCTTCGGCCGCGGCCGCGCGACGAACCCGCCAGGAATCGTACGTGTCCTCATGCGACACGCAGTCACAGTTCTCGTCCGCAACGACGGACTCCGTGGGCGACTCGTTTGTCGAAGACCCGCTTTACAAATACGTGGAGAGTACGCTCAACAGTGCCTCCGATGACATCAATTCGTACTGGTTGCCGCAAGCAACCCCTGGCAATATCACCGCCGGGTTTGTGAATGTTGCGAGCAAAAGAATGACCCTGCAGCTGCCCTTTGAGGCAATACCACCAAACGCAACCAGAGAACAGCTGGTCGCATCTAATCAACTTGAAGTCCCTTCAAGACCTGTTCAATTTCCTGCCACGGCGACTACACGGCCCACGTCAATGGCCGACAGGTCGTCCTTCATTCAAAACAGCGCCGCATCGCTCGCGCACCAGTTCCATCGAACACTGTCAATCACTTCGTACGCATCACACAACTCAACAGCCTCGTCATTCTCACACGCGTCGGTCACTAGCTTGAGTCGCGGATCTGATTTCGGGATATTTGGTCTCTCGGTTGCCATCCCGCCTCGCGACGAAAATGAATTGTCTGCAATCACATCGTGGGCAGAGCTGCTGGCAACCTTTCAAAAAAATCTGGAATCTTTGAATGAAGCATTTGAATCACAGGCAGATGGCGAGGAGTTCACCAGTCGTTTCACTCGCCTTGCCGCCTGTGCGTTGGCCATTGGTGAGGCAGCTGGTATTCCTCCGCGCACAATGCCGTCATTCAAAAAGAACCCCGTGCTGGCAGTTTTGTATTCGCGCATGATGTATTCCTTATCGAGATTAGGCTTGTCTGGTCAGATTTTTCAGGCATACCGATTGAAAAACGACGAACATGCCAAAAAATTGACGTTGCAATATCTGTCGGATGCTGAAGATGCTGTTAAAGATGCAAACGAATTTGCCTCGCGATTTAGCAGGAAATCCGATAAAATTGTTCGTTACTCCAGTTTCAGAGTGCGATTAGTGACCAAGGGCGTTTCGAAATTTGTCATTGTTACGTTGGACGGTAGAGGCGGAGGGGCCAATCCTAATCCTCCGTTTGCACTGGAGTCATTTGACAATTCAGAGATTCCCGATGTGCATCTCCTATCCGTTTTGAATCACCACGTTAGTTTGCTTCAAAACGCCGTGAGAATCGTAATCCAAAGCGCATCAAAAATTAACACAGAGGGGCATTTGCTAATAGACAAGCAAAGACTATTGCGCTCTCAACTCACGTATGTTTTCCAGATATTGCATCGTTTTTCAGACATTTTTGACTCTATGGATCTGAATATGGTTCACAATTGCACAAATGGCGGCAACAGCAGCCTTTCCAACAGTCTCAACAAAAGCCAAAGAAGAACATCTTACTCAGGAGCTTCAATCACGTCATCTGTTTCTTCACTTGCATTTACCAATACTGCCAGCTCTCTGTCATTTCTATCACTGATTTACGAATTCATCTGCCACAAACAAACACTTTATGAGGAAATGATCGATTTCAGAGCCGCAATAAATAAAATGACAGCTGAAAATGAGTGTGTGGAGGCATTCGGAGACTTCTATCGTGCCCGTTCCTCTTCAGTTGGCGGAATCTATGAAAAAATCACACCCAAATCGACTGACCTCGAAGTTATTGATTCGTCTCTAACAAGATTGACTGCAATTTGCAACGATGTAGTATTTCGCTGCAATCTTCTTACCGAGGAGAGGCAGCTACATTTGCGTGCCGGATGCATCGATGCCAAGTCAATCGTGGATAGACATGCCAGCAATTCCTTTGGTGGCAGCTACAAGGTTGCAGATGATGACGATCCACAAGGGACTGGCAGTCGTAGGAATTCCAGCTCTTCTTCCACATCTTGGGTCTTGGGCAAAGAGTCTAATCTTATTTACGACAGCCACAATAATATCAAAGGTGGCACAGTCGAAGCATTGGTGGAGCAACTCACTAGTCATGAGATATCTGGACCTGCTGCAGACTCCTTCAGAGACACAATACTGCTCACCTTTCGCTCATTTACCAGCGCGGGCACTCTATTTTCGATGCTTGTATCGCGATTTGCCATCCAACCTCTTGAGGGGTTGTCTAACGATGAGTTTGATTTGTGGGTAGTTCGCAAGCAGAAACCAATTCGTCGCCGTGTAGTTGACGTACTTGGGGTGTGGCTAGAGCATTATTGGCATGAACATGATGTGGAAAAATTCAAATATTCTGGTGAATCAATCACTCTACTGCAGTCAATGCTCACATTTTCCCAGCAACTTGAGCAGCAGGAATTCCCGCACGCTGCAGATCTCAAGGAGCTGGTTATTATGCGGACAAAACAGGTAGAAAACGGCACCATTGAACCACGCCGTCCTAAACCTCAAGGTCCTTCACCTGCACCGATCATTCCAAAGGTTTTGAGTGGAAGAAAATTCAAATACATGGACGTTGATCCGCTCGAAATGGCACGCCAGCTTACACTCAGAGATTTTCGATTATTTTCACGGATTTCCCCCATTGACTGCTTGTCGAAGTGCTGCAAATCTATTCAATCATCTGCGAAGGCTGACAGCGCAATAAGAAAGCTTGTTCGCAATGCAAATCAAATAACTAATTGGGCGGCCTCCACTATTTTGGAGAGTGAGGATGCACGCAAGCGTGCAACCACGATCAAGTATTTGATTCAGGTTGCTCATCACTGCAGAGAGCTCAAAAATTTCTCAACAATGATTGCTATTGGGGCAGCTTTGGGATCCTCTGCTGTTCATCGTCTAAAACGTACTTGGGTTCTCGTGCCAAAGAAATCCTTGGTACTTCTTGACCATATCACGCAGTTGATGAATTCCTCGCGTAATTATTTTGAATACCGAATGGAAATGACGGTTGTTTCACCTCCCGCTATCCCCTTTTTCGGTGTAACACTTTCTGATCTGACTTTTCTTGGTGAGGGTTCTCCAGACTATTTAAATAAAGATCGTGAAATGATCAATTTTGCGAAGAGACAGAAGGCCGCACAGATTATTCACGATGTTATGAAGCACCAGGGTATCCCTTACAATTTTCAGGAAGTAGCTGAGATTCAAAGCTATATTCACTCTACTTTGAAGAAGACAATGTCTCCAGAAGAAATGTATCAGTGTTCTGTTACTATCGAGCCCAAGACAACAAATAGGGCTGAACATATCACGCGTGCATTGGAGGAAAATGGCCTGCTCTAGTGTCTGGGAATCAACGTGGTTCAAGGCACACATGAGAATGGCTAGGACCGGCTGTCAAATGCTGGGAAAAATTATTTATATTATACATTAATAAAACATAGTTGGAGGTTTTTAAAGACTATCGAAATAGTTCCATTTGGAAACTCCGTCAAATTCTGATTGACTCATTTTGACAAAATCAGTGACAGTCAGCTCTTTTTCGATGAATGCAATACCAACTCCATGACCACCAAGGGTGGTACTGTACGCCTCGAAACCATGTGCTTCGGCTTCTTTTTGATACTCTGCAATAGCCAGCTCATCGCTCTCCTCATTGACAAATGTGATTGCACATCCACCGCCACCTGCACCAGTGAGCTTTGTGGTTCCTATACTGGATGCCAGTTGAACAACTTGTTCGAGTTTCGGGTGTCCCACTCCAATGGCATTCAAGAGGCCGTGGTTGATCGATGCTAATTTCTGGATAAGACGATACAGCTGAGAGGTCGTATCCGTGGAGCTTGCCATCTCGAGAAAGGTTTTGTGGGCTTCCACCGCAATGTGCTCCATTGAATCCAAGATACCACCAACCACAACAGGGAGTTCAGTGTTCAAATCACCGACACCTGAGACCAGCTGAGCAGTATGTCTTGGAATTCTAGTATCAGTCAACACCAATCTCAGAGTTGGAAATGCTTCAAACGGTTCAATGGTGGACGGCCGCTGGAAGAGAACTGCACCCCCCAACGTCGCCACGGTGTTGTCTACACCCGACGGGTTGCCATGCAGACATTTTTCACCGAGAAATGCCCACGAGTTGATGAGATTTTGAAATTTTCTGCTTTTGGCTTGGTCAAGGCTAATGTGGCCGTCAAGCGCCAGCAGCGCGGTGCTCAAAATTACCGAGAATGACGCCGAAGAACCAAGGCCAGCTCCGACCGGAACCACCGATTTAACGGCAAAGGTTCTGAACGGAGTTTCTGGGGTACAAAGACTCATGTATAGATACAAGAATGCAAAAGCAGCAGCTCTCTGAAACGCTGTTGCAACAGATGCCAGGGCAGGCTCCAGAGCAGCGACCAAGTCTGGATCTAAATCGGTAGCAGGCGCGTCAATCGATTTGGAATCATTATGCACGTTGGACCACGGAAGGTCAGCAACTTTCCACTTTCCACGAAACGAAATATCTGGGAAATCCAGCACTAAATGTTCAGCATCAATGCCTGTTCCTGAGGAATGATCAGAGACCAACAGGTAGGTTTTTAAATCAATGGAAGCAGCTACAACCGGCTTAGAATAGACGGCTGAATGTTCTCCAAAAAGAATAACTTTTCCAGGAGCGGCTACTATGAATTCTGACGTCAGTTTCGACATGAAATCCCGAGAAGTTTTTGGAGTTCGCGTTTAGTGTGGGGCAAAAGGTGATAAAGTGGGCAGTAGCAGTTGCGGAAAAGGGGACACGAACACCGACAATTATCGATATTTGTAAAACTAAAGACCGTCCTAAACCATTGTCTACGTGAAACGTTGAAAATCACAAAGTAGTGAATGCCTATTCAACTCCTCGACGAGACGATTACTAGCCCATTTGCTTTTGAAGCAGGCAACACTAGATACAGTTCCTCCAGTGGCTCTAGGTAACTTTACTTACAGCTAAAGACCAGATCATGATGAAACATGAGTTGACCAATATTGATCTAGTTGTCACCCAAATTATGACTTTGGACTTTGAGCCCTATTCAAGACATACCAGCACCCGTTGCAAACTACGCGGAAATGTCCAGTTGTGGGCGTTCTCGCATTGGTGAGGCTGAATTTTTTTTTTTCCTCGTCCAAGAAGAATCTGTTTTGGGCAGAGTGAAAAACTAAAGACATTTGTATCTTGTACAAAAACTGCTTTTATTTATTGAAAAAAATGGCATCCACAGACGGTCAGATTAAAATTCGTCTTGTCACAAGGGATGAGCAGTTCAAAGTACCCGACACTGCGCTCTTTGTTCCACTAGGACTCAAACGATATGGTTTATCGGAAGTTGTCAATCAATTGCTTGGATCAGATACTCCAACGCCGTTTGAGTTCATGATTGATGGCCAGCTTCTTCGATCGTCTTTAGATGCATATCTCACCTCTGCTGGTCTATCTCGTGAAACAACTCTTACACTTGAGTATGCTCGCAGCATACTTCCTCCAACATTGTTGGCTTCATTTAGTCAACCTGATTGGATCTCTTCAGTCAGCATTTCGGGAGATAAAATATTAACGGGTGGATATGATGGCCTCTCGCGGATATGGAACTCCAGTGGTGAAGTAAGTGGCGAAGGAGCACAGCATTTTGGATCAGTGAAAAGTATCAAATATGCGTCTGGTTCCGTCTACGCAACCGGCTCAATGGACAGAAATGTGAGATTGTGGCACTTTGATGATACAAGCAGTGCCAAACTTGGAGGTATTCTTGTTGGTCATACTGGATCTGTTGATGCTTTGGCAATCAGTGGCACTTCCCTGGTGTCAGCTTCTGCTGATACAACCCTGAGATTATGGTCAACCGATCGTAAATCGATGAAGGTGGCAACTTCTACAAGTTCTCATCAGTCAAATGGAACTGCATCAGCCAAAAGAAGAAAATTAGTAGAGCAGCAGCTTTCGTCTGCCAAACAGTACGAATCATTATCCCTTCTCACAGGCCACACTGCTCCTGTTACTGGCGTGGTATTCCATTCGTCTGACAAACAAGTAATATACTCTGCATCACAAGATCACACTGTAAGAACGTGGGATTTAGCCACTGAGACACTGATTGATACAAAAACAACACAGTTTCCACTTCTTTCTATTCTCTCGCTCAACTCCCTAAATTTAATTGCATGTGGATCCTCTGCTAGACATATTATTCTTCACGATCCACGAGCCGAAGCGGCATCGAATTCTGGCTCACAGTTGGTTGGCCATACTAACTTTGTGGTTTCATTGGCGAGCTCACCAGATAACCAGTATCAGTTAGCCTCTGGATCCCATGATGGAACAGTGAGAGTGTGGGACGTACGTGCACAAAGAGCGCTCCATGTGATTAATAGAGACTCTGGGGAAAACTCTTCAGTATTTGGAGTGGACTGGCAGAAGCTCGGTATTGTGTCAGTCGGCAAGGACAAGAAGGTGCAAATTAATAGTAGCGCAGGACAGTCGTAGAAATAATGAGTTGAATACATTTAATTGACTAATAGCTTGTTTTTGCTTGTATTTTTGGCCTGACAGGGCCGGCCGATTAGAAGCACGCTCGTAATATAGCATAAAATTATCGATACATTGTTACATATAAAAAGACCCATAGATACATCACAAATTAGTAGAGAAAATTACTCAACGGTAACACTCTTGGCAAGGTTCCTAGGGAAATCTACATCAATGCCCTTATTGACTGCCAACCAATAAGACATGAGCTGTAAAGGAATAACATTAAGTAAGCCCTGCAGGCAGTCCACTGTAGCAGGAATTTCGAGAGTCTTGAATTTGCTATCAAACTTGTCGCCGTCGCCTTCGTTGCAAATAATGATTGGGTTACCAGAACGTGCAACCACTTGTTGCACGGCGGACATGACCTTGGGGAACAAGGAGTCTCTTGTAGCCAAAACAATCATTGGAAGATTTTCATCAACCAGCGCAAGAACACCATGCTTCAGCTCACCAGCAAGAACACCTTCGGAATGCATGTAAGAGATTTCCTTGATTTTGAGAGCTCCCTCGAGGGCAGTGGCATATTGGAAGCCTCGGCCCAACAACAAGAGAGACTTCTGATCGACCAGCGACTTATCACACAAGTCACGGATCGAGTCGTTGAGTTTCAGCACTTGCGAGATTTGCTGAGAAATGTCATGCAGTCCGTTGATGATTTCTTTTCGGCGGTTAACCTTGGAGATTCTATCATCTGAAAGGGCCAAAGCCATCATCACGAGTGCAATATACTGGGAAGTATAAGCCTTGGTGGATGCAACACCAATTTCAGGTCCAGCATTAACATGGACACCGCAGTCAGTTTCACGAGAAATTGACGAGCCAACAGAGTTGACGATACCGACAGTCAATGCGCCTCTTTCTCTACAGTGTTGGAGCGCCAGGATGGTGTCTGCGGTTTCGCCAGACTGTGAAACAAAGACACAAACGTCATCTCTAAACACTGGGGATTTTCGGTCCAAAAAGTCCGACGCCAACTCGACGGTGGTGGGAATCTCCGTCAGTTCTTCGAAAATGGCTCTGGTTGCCAAACACGAGTGATATGAAGTGCCGCATGCAACCATAATGATTCTTCTGCAGCGACGAATAGTAGTCAGCTTGCTCATCAGACCTGAGAGTTGGATTGTGTGGTTTTGAAAGTTGACACGGCCTCTCATTGTGTTAATGACAGATTCTGGTTGTTCAAAAATTTCCTTTTGCATAAAGTGCTTGAAGTCGCCCTTCATGATTTGAGCGAGTTCCATTTCCAGAGTTTGAATGTTTCTAATGGTCGAGGCACCGGGGGCAATAGAGGCGCGGTGAATATGGAGCTCACCGTTGACAATGTGTGCAATGTCGTCGTCTTCCAAAAAGAGCACCTTCTTGGTGTGCTGAATAACGGCAGCCGGGTCGGAAGCCAAAAAGAACTCGGCAGGCATGGGCATGCCGTCGTCGGAAAGGAAGGCTCTCGACTGAGAGTGGTGGAGGCCAGAACCAGCTGCAGCACCCGGAACACCAAGAAGCGCATCAGGTGGGTTGGGGCCGTTCAGGTTGACAGATCCGAGGCCATCTTCGACCTCACGGAGCTCAACATCCACAAAATCAGTCTTGAGCTTGCGCTCAGTCTTGACGCCGACGAGCAACGGCGATCCCTTTCTGGTTGCAATCAGCTCGTCGGGGAAGTGAGTAGACTTGATGATAAGACCGTAGGCGCCCTGGAGCTCGTGGATTACGTGCTTGGCAAGTTGTTCAAAATCCAAATTCCTGTTGGAGTCGTAAATCAACTTGGCAAGCTTTGCAATGCACTCTGTGTCGGTCTCGGATTCAAATGTAAAGCCCTTGGAAGCAAGCAGCGCTTTGACTTCCTTGTAATTGGTAATGATACCATTATGGACAACGGTAAACTCATTCTTTGGGTCCGACCGTTGCGGATGACAGTTGGAGGTGGCGGGGCGGCCGTGCGTGGCCCAACGCGTGTGGGCAATGCCGGCGTGGCAGTCGTAGACACGGTCAATGTTGGGCTTTGAGGCGTAGATCAGCTCCTTGAGTTTGTGCACTTTGCCAACCTCTCTGTAGATCTGGACGCTGCCTGGTTCGTCACCGTCAACCGCCAAACCTGCCGAATCGTAGCCACGGTACTCTTGACGTTGAAGACCTTCAATCAGAGTGTCAAGAATGTGTCCTTTCGTTTGGGGAACGAGGTAATTGACATAGGCAAAGATTCCGCTGAGTTAGTAATCGTCACTAGTGACTCACGGCCAAGTCACAAGGCAGCTGCGAGCAAAGATCCTCGCAGCCGTCGGACGCCATGTTGTGGATCGTGAAAGTTGCCGACATTTGCAAGTTTGTAAACAAAATCAAGCTGGCAATCTCGATCAAAAAGACACCTATACTTACCACATCCTGATCTAATACAAATTGTACAAACTCTAAAATATTTGCTAGTGATTTCTCTGTTTGCACACAACAACAAAGGTGGAGTTTTCAAGAAAAAAACACAGGAGGCCCTGCAACCCAACAAGCTTTTATAGTTTCAGCACACGGCTGTTGTTTTAGTATTTCCTGGTTGGGCCATAAAGAAACTGCATCAGGTGCCGCCCACATGAGCACTGCATCGGCCGGGGATGGCATAAATGAACCACTGCTCGGGAAAAGAGCCCCTGTGCGGTGCTTGCGCACAGCCGGCGAGTTCCTCTTGCCCGTCCGAGTTGCCTGCGCATTGTACTGATCTGCTCCGTGAACGTGTTTTGTACCCGTTACCCCTGCCTACCCGACGTTGCCCCATCACACCTCTTAAACTTCCATTTTGGGAAATAGTTAAACACCTGCATGCTACACTGCCAGAGTGGCACAGTGGTAGCGTAGCCAGTGGCAGCTGCCCACCGCAGTTTTCGCTGCAGCGCCCGGCACTGTGTGTAAAAATAGTGACACACAGAATAACCTTAAAATAAGCTTTCTTCCCGGTGATGATGTCATAGAAGAGAACACCGGCTCTAGACGAACCTGTGGGCTCGGATCGCAAAGGTCGTCCTCAACCGCGCCGCGCTCGCACCTTGCCGGACTTTTTACTTGCTTTACTGCCCTGCTTGTCAGAGGGTATTGTCAGCTGCGATATTCTCAAACAAGTAAACCTTGTCCCTCCGGTCGTGCCTAACTCTTTTTCAGGACAATGCTTTCTGGACCCTTTACTGACCTGCATCAAAGCCTTCAAAATGATTGTATCGTCGGTCTCAATGGCTTGTCCTTTGAGTAACAGCTCCCTGATCTGTGCTGACATTCGGAAACCGCCTTATTAGAGGGAGGTCAATTACAGCCAACAGAGGGAGCCCGTCGTCGCAAATAGTGTCTTCAAGCTAAATATTATTAAATTACTAGATAATGTGTGATACTCATGTCATTTGCGATTCCAAAAATCTGTGCTCCCTTTCTTTCCAAATGGACTCGTTGCTAGCGTTCAGTAAATCCAGGTAACGAATAGGCTGTCGTTTCCTCTCTTCCTCAAGCTCGTGCAGTGTATCCTTGGAGCTGGTGTTGATAACTTTGAGTCTGTTTTCTTGGTATCCTCCAAGCATAAATCCTGGCACAGCAGGCTCCAACCTCTCGCCATCGCCGTCTACAGTCTCCACCGCTGTAATGTCGGACAATGCTCCAATTGAGCTCGTCAACGGCTTTGGCTTGTGGGCCGCTCGTGCATAAGAACATTTTCGTGTGAAACGATCAAATGAAATTGCAGAACCATCTCCAGGCTCTTTGCGATTGGCCATATTTGACAATTGATTAAAATCGGCTCCGTGGGCATGACTGGGGGCTCCGCCAGAAAAACTACTGATTGTACTCACAGATCTACTGATCCTATGCCTAGGAACCTTCGGAGGAATACCAGCATCAACACACGCACAAGAATCGTCATAATTGTCTTCGGCAGGAGGGGGCATAGATAACGGCCGAGCCTGCTGATAGATTTTACCATGATATGGTCGGCTGGGTATCCTTGAGGGCGAAACAGTTGATGCTCTCTTTTGTGAAACAGAGTTTCCACTTGAAGCAGGCTCAGACAGCCTGTATTTCAAACGTTTCTGGTTACCCTCGGGATTGGGTCGTGATCGGGTGGAATGCAATTGGTCGTTACCCAAGCCAAAGTCAAAGTCGACGTCATCTTCCAAGCTCTTCCTGGTATTATTATCATTTCCAGGGTTACTGGCACTTTCACTGGTCTTTTTGTTATTTCCAAAAGAAAATATTCTCTTGACAATACTAGTGGAGCCTTTGCGAGAACGCGACTTAATAGCAGACTCCGGTAATGAAGAGTGAGAAATGCTTCTTTTGAATTGAGAGCTCCCCAGAGACTGTGCTCTTTGTCTTTGTGGAACAATGCCATCGCTTTCCATGATTCTTTGGCCAAGTGGCACATCAAAAGTTCTCGTTGTGAGAACCTTCCTTTCTGGAACCTCAGTTGCAGTAGGTAGACTTGAAAAGGATTTTGTTACCCGAAGATGAGATCTTTGTTGAGAATCTTCTGATGTCACATGCTGATGCACACCAGTTTCAGCTGGAGGGATGCAGTGACTAATTCTTGCGCCAAGTGGAACTTCAAAGGTTTTAGTTTTCTCATGGAGGTCAATCAGTTTACCTTTTTGTTTCACAGATTGTGCGTCGAGGCCATGCAGTATTGGTCCTGACCAGCTACTTGTAGTTGAAGAGGCAGGAGAGGATGCAACTCGCTTTGTACTGGAAAATACGCTGTTTCCACCAGAAGTGGAAGCTGCAGATGAGTATGAATGTCGTGATAACGTATCCAAGGCACGCAAAGTATCATCTGAAACCTTTTGTCTGAGAAATGTATTCGTATCCTGGCGAAGGGCTTGGTTGGAGGTCTGACTTTGGAGAGAACCGAACGAACGCTTTTTGTGAACAGCAATTGAGCAATTTCTAGCGAGAAGGGTATTTATCGGAACTTCATCATCTTCGTCGTCGCTTTCAATCAGTTGTGTAGCTTTGCCAACAAACTCATTTTTGTTGTCGTTGTGAAATGTGTCAATTAGTGCACCTTCCCCTTTAAAGATTTCCTCCGACTCTGAGTCAGAATACACCGAAGACGCACAGATGGAATCTTTGAGAGACTGTGGAGAGGCCGATCTACCGTAAAAAGCTGCTGCTACCGCAGACATATCACTGCTGCTGCTGTTGGGTACGGCAGGAGATGGCGGCAAACCAACAGGAATAGAGAGTTCGTTCACGCTCTTCGGCGTTACATGAGATGATGGCCAAAAATCTTCCTGGCGAAAGACTCCTGACTTTTCAACCCTATAATTTGCACTTTGTGTATGATTGCCAGCGCGTGACATTTGTTTTTGCGTCTCCAACACAGCTGCTGGTGACGACCTCGTCAAACCATCACGCCCACTAGAGGACAGTTGAGGTTTCGATGCGCAAGATCCCATGGAGTGTCGCTGCTTGTCCACAGCTGCCAAATTCTTCCCAGCAGAATGTGACGATTTAATGCTTTTCGCTGCAGCATTGGCAGCATTATTATTTTTGTGCGTTTTTGTCGAAATAAGCTTTTGTGTGCTGTTTGCGAGAGTGGCATCATTGCGATGTACTAGATATGTTTCAGAAAAGTCAAATGACGATGATGCAGATACGGTTGAAATTGGCCTTCTTTGTGGTGGATGGGCGGTAAAGATATCTCGATGAATGTATTTACGGACGTTAACTCGGTCGCTTTCGTCGGGCAGTTCGTTGGGTTGCACTCGCACTGCCAAGTTGGACGGAAGAGAATGCCTCAGCGGGTGGGGAGGCTGACCAGCACCTTCTTGTAAACCGAACTGTGAAACTTGAGATGTTACAGACTGAGCTTGGCCCATTGTGAGAAGCCTAGATTCACAAAAGCCTGCTATGTATCGAGGAATAAACTATCGGGTGTCCACAGGGCATGCCGATACCAAGATATTTATAAGGTGGCATTGCAGACTAATTCTCCGCGGTATGTTCCAGCCACAATGCCAGCCATGACAAGCATCTCATCTCGACTTGGCTATTCAGGTGAAGTTGTGGCTGACTTTATTTCCTATTTGGGAAAAGAGCTTGGACAGAAAGGCACAAGATGTGACGCCGGCAAGGCGTTTGTGCTCAGGTGCTGGCGGGGCGCGGACTTGTAGAATGAAATGCAGTTTGAAAGAGGAACGGGCACCACAGCCGACAGGCAGGACATCCTAAATCAGCGAAACAAGGATTTAAACTGACATTAAACAGAACTAAATTTGGTTAAAACAAAAGGTTGTGAGTTATTATGGCGCACACTCGGATTAGGAAGGTTTCAGTAGCAAAAAACAGCTAGCTTGGCTAGTTCCTTGGTGTGGTCCTTGGCGATGGATCTCGCGATCCAGCAGTGTGATGACCTTGCAAAAACACACTGTGAAATTTTAACCAATCAACGACATTACGACACAATAATTGAACGCTAGATAGTCATTCACATAGCTCTAAGAAAAAGTATGTAATTGCACACTAAATGAGTATTGTACACCAAATGAGTTACCACGGCAGCTCGTTGAAAGATCTGCCTAGTGCCACTCACCAACCAAATTGGTCAATGGAGGCTAGAAAACAGCACGCAAGTCGTTTGTTCATTTCAGTTCAAAATATCGCGAGAAACTAAGCACCAAAGGCCACCAAGCTTCTCGCCAGGTTGAGAAAATTTTCATCCAAACCCGCGCAGTTCCACTTGGCAGTGGTAGTAGTTCTGTCTGCTTCCGCAAATAACCACGCAGGACCAGTGGGCAGCCAGCGGAGCGCACTACTCAATATAAACAATGCATGGTTGCTAGATAATCCTTGCCAAGTGCTGACGTTCATGGCACTGACACTCTGAAAGCGTTGTCTCCACACACTCTTATCCAGTTTCTACATGCGTTTGTCGGAGCGGGCTAGACCACCCTCTTCATCAAGTTGACCGAAAGGAGCAGTTCCATCACATGACTGTTGAATAGAACCAAAGCCATATATCGTCAGTGTGGCTGCTGCTGCTACAAGGGAATGATCCTCAACCTTGGGGGCTAGAGGTGTGAAACAGACTTGATTTGCTCGGGGTTTCTAGTTTTTTTTTCGCATTCGGCAAGCAGCCGGGTCCGTTGGTTCGCTGTTTCATATAGCAGGTCCCATCCACCTTCAACACTAATCCGGCAAGTGTGACTTACTACGTGTCTTTTTAGAGTGTTTAAACGAGTTTGAAATTTCACCCATTAACGTGTCCCCACTAGAGGTGTTTAAATCATGACTGGTAAGTAGAATGTTGTTGGTGACTCTAGATGAGGATGGGCATTCGGCGGAGAAATACAAATGCACTATTGGGCTCGTCCCGCTTGTTCTGGCAGGCTGTTACACCTGGTCAATGACGTGGCAGTCCTGGCCGATCTCGAAAGATCTCTGGCGGGAATGCCTTGCGATGCAAGAGGTTTTACATTTTGGAAATCCTGATTGTTGTTACTAACGCAGTACGATTTTTGGACATCGTCAAACCATTCACTCCTTTCCTACCGGAAGTTGCAGCTGCAGAGCGCAAAATCCCATATAACCAAAAGATTGTATGGACGGCCGCTACCCTTCTCATTTTTTTGGTGATGGGTGAAATTCCATTGTATGGAATTGTATCGTCAGATTCTTCGGACCCTCTCATGTGGCTTCGTATGATGCTGGCGTCCAACAGAGGCACTCTAATGGAACTGGGTATCTCTCCAATCGCTTCGTCGGGCATGGTCCTTCAATTTTTGACTGGTACAAATCTCATTGAAGTGAACATGGAGCTCAAAAGCGACAGAGAACTTTACAACACTGCCCAAAAGCTGTTGGCGATCATTCTTTCCTGTGGACAGGCTACCGTCTATGTATTGACCGGAATGTATGGCCCTCCATCTTCTCTTGGTGCTGGCGTGTGTCTGTTGCTTATTCTCCAGCTTGTGTTTGCTGCCCTCATTGTCATTCTTCTGGACGAGTTGCTGCAGAAGGGCTATGGTTTGGGCAGTGGTATTTCGCTTTTCATTTCCACCAACATTTGCGAACAAATCATGTGGAAGTCCTTTGCCCCCACCACTGTGGACGTTGGCCGTGGACCAGAGTTTGAGGGCGCTGTCGTTGCGATGGTGCATCTGCTTGCCACTCGCCCTAGCAAGAAGCGCGCTCTCATTGAGGCCTTCTATCGCTCTGACTTGCCCAACATGTTCCAGCTCCTCATGACTGCTGTCATTTTCTTCCTTGTCATTTACCTTCAGGGGTTCAGAGTTGAGATCCCGGTGCGCAACTCCAAGGCCCGCGGTGCGCAAGGTACCTTTCCCATCAAGCTTTTCTACACGTCCAACTTGCCAATCATGCTTCAGTCAACCCTCGTCTCCAACACCTTTATCATTTCTCAAATGCTGTTCCACAGATATCCCGACAGCTTTTTGGTCAAGCTGATTGGCAAATGGGATTCCAAGCAGGGCAGTACTCAGCTGTATGCTGTCTCGGGCCTTGCGTACTACATGCAGCCGCCGTTCTCAATGACTGAGGCTCTGCTTGATCCCATCAAGACTGTCGTCTACGTGGTGTTTGTGCTCGCACTCTGTGCCTTCTTTTCCACAACCTGGATTGAGATTGCCGGCTCGTCGCCCAAGGATGTTGCGAAGCAGTTCAAGGACCAAAACCTGGTCATTGCCGGCCACAGAGAAACGTCGGCCTACAGGGAGCTGAAGCGCATCATTCCAACTGCCGCTGCCTTTGGCGGTGCCACCATTGGTGCGTTGTCGGTTGCCTCCGACCTGCTGGGCACGCTGGGCAGCGGCACCGGTATCCTCATGGCTGTGACCACCATCTACGGCTATCTTGAAAACGCTGCTAAAGAGGGCGGCATTGACGTGGGTTTGTGATGAGAGAAATAACTAGTCGAAAAACTCTAGCATCTTTATCCTAGGGAAATAGCATGTAGCTGTAACAATATATATGAATGGCTCCAGAGGACATTTCAAAGTTATTACACTGATGGGGTTTTGCGCCAATGGCGGCGGGCAGCGCTGCTGCTAGCCGGGCCTAGTGCCGAAGCGTCGGGTCAGTTGCCCTGCTCAGCGCCAAGCCCAGAGGGATTTTATTTTGACAGCTGGCAGGCGCAGGTCGGCCGCTGTGGGATCAGAAAACAGCTCAAATGGCAGTCAGATGCCTGCTTAGCGCCACAGTGCACGGGCACGTTGCCGGCTCGCGGTGGCTGACCGCTGCTTCGCTGCAGCCCGCAGTCTGGCCATCTCCCACAGCGCATCGTCGTCACCGCGCGACCGCCGCACAGCCAGTACCTCCGTGTGGTGCTTTTTTTAACATCACCCTGGCGCCCTGTTTTGCAAAAAACATCACCCTGACGGTGCGGCGCACTCATTCCAGCCTTCTGCAAAGCCACCTTGTGCACCAGCCGGAATTCATCTCTGCTAACTCATATTTATTGTTGCAAAAAAAGTTCGGGCACCTCCCTCTCACTCCTTAGCCACCGACAGTAGCAAGCGCTTGACAGCTAACACCTCTCAAGCACCGTTTACGCAAACCCG
The DNA here is from genome assembly GCA_003706695.3 of Limtongella incommunis. NCBI lineage: Eukaryota > Fungi > Ascomycota > Dipodascomycetes > Dipodascales > Trichomonascaceae > Limtongella > Limtongella incommunis. The sequence goes on from PPME03000007.1 coordinate 256,697, forward strand.
CAACAGCCAGCCGCTACCGTCGCACCTCCCTGGGCCTCCATTTGCTGAGCGTTTGAGCAGCGTGACAAAAATTTGCATTTTACAAAAACCCTACACGGTGCCTGTACGTGACTGCAGCTGCTCTGTGTCGCGCAGTATCCAAAAACACCACCTGGCCCTTTACTTTCATCCAGACCGGTCATAGACAAACAATGAGATTCCTGCTTCTGCTACAAGCCTTGCTTGTCTCGTACGTTTCTGCACAGGCCGCGGTCGCAGCCACCACCACGTCGACCACCCTGCCCGCCGGCGCAGTTGCAACAACCACGTCGACCACCCTGCCCGCCGGCGCGGTTGCAACTACCACGTCGACAACGTTGCCGGCCGGCGCGGTTGTAACCACATCCTCTACAACCGCGGGCGTGGCCACCACCACGTCGACCACCCTGCCCGCCGGCGCAGTTGTAACCACGTCGTCTTCCACGTCGCTGTCGACCACCGCCGCCGCCGGCGTCGCCGTGACAACGTCGTCCTCCACAACTCTGCTGGCCGGAGCCGTCACCACATCCACCTCGTCATCGTCGCTCACCGGCACGGCCATCACGCTCAGCAGCAGCAGCAGCGGCAGCAAGTCCGGCTCGTCGTCGTCGGCAACAACAACCAGCAAAACATTTGTTTGGTACACACTCACCGTCAACGGCGCCACATACACCTCCATGATGCCCTTCACGCAGGTGTTCAAGTCCATGTACACAACCACCGCGTCGCCGTCGAGCGGATCCGTGGGCCTCGGAACAATCACAGGCTCTGTCGGCGGCTTGCGCGCCACCCGCTTTGTAACCATCAGCGGCTAGTGCCACGCATATTTATCATCGCACCAATGGTAGGCCAGCCGCCCCAGTCCATCATATAGTCCAATGTAGTTGGCTTGCAAAATAGACATTGAATTCCACCACTACCAAAAGCTCACCGGCTCAGCAGGTACACCTTGCTCGCCGTCTCGTCTTTGCCAAGAAACTCTGCAAACGAAGCAAACAAAATATTGTACTCTTCGCCGAGCAGCCCGTGCGACTGCAGCGACAGAATCATCCGGCCCAGCAGGGCCACGGTCTGAATCGTGCCGTGTGCAAGGTTGTACGACACAAACTCGTACAGGACAAGTCGCGTCCTCTGGGGATCCAGCCTCCGCTCCACGATAACTTTGTAGAGGTAGTCGACCAGGGCATTCGAGGCGCGCGCAGTTCTCACCACACCCACAAACTGGTCCTGGCCGTTGTGGCGCTCAAGCACAGCGTCATACATCGCTTTCGAGACCCTGTTGAAGGGGCTCAGAAAGATGCCCAGCTCGGCCTCGGCCAGCTGGCACCGGCGGCACACGGCAGCCAGTTGCTCCTCAGAACACTCCGGCTCCTGAGAGTGATACATTAGCAGCCTGTCGTGGTCCGGCATCAAATCCGCCTCTGTTCGAGTTACACCCTGACGCTTGAGGGCCTCAACAAGAGACTTTTGATCAGGGGGCTCTGCAGCACCACCTCCCGCCAGTGGATTCCGGGCCCGCACTCGAGAGAGGGCCCGAGCCAGCTCCTCCCGTAGCGACTCTCCAAAACTACCTGCCTGCTGATAGTAAAAGTCCACCAGGTGAACCAAAAACGGATTTTTTTCCAGCGGTCCGTATATGCGGATCAGGCATTTCTCGAGACATAGAAGCTGCTCAGTGAGCTCTCTGGTGTTTTTGTCATGTAACTCAGCACTGTATGCTGTTGCACCGCCGGCCCAGACTTGCTGGATTGCAAAATACACACTCAAGGCAACATTCCATTTGCCATGTTTCAGTATCCATGGATCCAGGCTCGAGAATCCACTCTTTTGCAGATTGCTAACCAAGAATTGACAGGTAAGTTCTGGAACTACAGGCTGATGTGGCATGAAATCAATAAACCAGCTAGAATTGGATGCCAAGTTGGTCAGCCATCGACTGGCGTCCTACTAGCCGATCGAGATGCGGATATGCGGATACACTCGAGGACCCGAAATGGCAGCATGACCACAAGAAGAATTAGTGCAATATAAACCTTTGGAGAATCAAGAGGGATAATCATTCTTTATATTTTCTTTACATTTGGAGTTGTTTTGCCACACGTTGCTAACTTACGTGGATGTGCATCTTGGTGAGCTAATGGTATTATTTCCACCACTTTTTAAAGAGCCAGCAACAAACGGCAAGGTGATGCAAGTTATCGAGCCAATTCCAAACAATGTGCAAAGTTGTGAAAGCAGCGGTATGCAGCCTTCTTTTTCACTACATCTATTGGTTCTCACGAGCATTCTCACTCATGCACAAGCAAATAGTATTGCCACTCACGCTACCACGGTGACAAATCTACATCTACAAATTACTCAAGAAAACAGAGGCCATCCGGGCATCCAACGACTTGGATTGAATAAAATCAACTCATTTAAATTAGCTTAACATTACATAATCTTAGCTCAGCAACATCATGCGCATGCGATTTTTCTCTCCATCTGAGAGCATTTTTGAAGTCGTTAAAGTTTGACAAAGCAGTGTGCCTTTGTCACGTCGTCAAGTACTATACTCTCTAAGAAGATGGAGCTGGGTTGGATCTTCTCTTACCGTTGGTAAGAGTAACGTTAACGAATCTCTTTGTGTAGAGTTGTCTCATTCTGGCACGACCAGTTGGAATCTTTGGCTTATCTTCGGCTTTGTCAACCTTTGGAGTAGAGGACTTGACCTTACCGGCACGAGCGAGACCACCATGAACTTTTCCCATTTTGTGTGTAGTTTCTTGAAGTTAGTTGTGATACTTTAAGCTGTGGCAATGTGCCGTGATGATAGCGCGATCCGCGGTGGGTGTTTGTGACTGCTAACCGGAAACATGTGCACACTCACTCACCAATTCAGAGCGGCCAGTAAGTGACGGCAAAGCAATGAAAATTCGTAGAATAAAATAAGAAGCCAGTTACAAACGCTGTAGGCAATTAGAAAACAACACTCATCTTGTTCTTGTTCAACCCGCACATCTCATTCCTTCTTCTGCTCGTTCTGTCGCCTAGCGGTATCGGTTGAGGTGCTGGCCCAAGGGCTTGAAGAAAAAAGTAGTGGGCAACCACACATGTACACCATCGTGCACAGTTGTAACGTGCAAATATCACGTGAGCTGGAACTCAAAAGAACGATTATCAGCGATTGTCAGCGATGGCTGATGAATCGACATGGCAAGATGACAGCTAGCGACTGTCATTCGCTTAGGGTGCACCAAATTTGCCACGTGCGACAGTTACCGCATTCTATATCGCAACAGATTTACCCGCTTTGATGGCATTAAATAAATTACACTGACAATTGTCTGCTAAAATAGTTACTTCCTAACACCTGTGCTAACCAAGCATCAGTGTCAATAGCCTGTCCGTTCAAGTATTGCAAAACACATATATCTGAGTACTGTCATATCGCCATTTCATCATTATTGCTTCTCTGATCAAGCGAAGATATACAGCACTCAGAGGATCTGACAAACGCTCCACCTTGCCGGCATTCTGGACGACAGAGACTTTGGTGCATGTCCCGCAGTGCCCATCGTTGCGCTACTGCCTTCTATCAGCTACCGCCAACAATACGCCCAGCGTAATGACAATCAGTGACAGCGTGCCAAACGAGACAATTGCAATCAGACCTCTTGAAACAGGAAACTTTCCATCCCGTAACAAGGCCTGAGTCTTGAAATATCGCAAAACACCCACAAATATTAGAACGATAGCAAACGATACAAATAGCCCGCCAAGCGCAGACGCTACCTTGTTGACAAAATGCCGAGTGTCCACATCAGGGTCGCCCTTGTCGTTCAAGCGAAAAAACTGAGTAAGAGCAACACCAATTGAGGCAAATGTCAATGAAGTTCTCAGCCAGGCGAGAAACGTTCGCTCGTTGGCAAGCTGGAGTTAGTTGTGACACAACATCATTACACACGCAGACTTACATGGTCTCTGGCAACTGGCCCTTTGTTTTCTAGCTGCAATCGTCTAAATTCGAATAGGCCAGTCATGGGAGCTGACAATTTTCCAAAGGTTTTGACGGGAGGTGTCAAGTGACGATGGTAACTGTCAAATAAATCTAAGGTGTGCAGCCTTGAAGCACATTGCATCATTGCCCCACAGATTTATCTCAGCGGGCGTCAGTCCAGCCATGTGCAAAGGCGAGCGATAGCTCGATGTATTTCGCTGCAGCGTCTCAAATTAATCACCGCTTTTGCAAAAAATAGCCAAGCACTGTGCAGCACGCTTGATCGTGTGCTTGTTTTTCACCTTACTTTGTCTGCTCTCCAACTTTGGGCTTTGGAGCATTCACACCTGCCCAAACGAGAAATGAAGTTCCTAAAACAGTGATGTTTTGTGTTTTTTTCTGCCATTTTTTTTATTTTTCGCTTCCATCATGAGCGACGGAGAAATAGACATCGGGCTGTTTGAAGAACCTGAAGACTTCCGCCCCGAGCAACCTGGGCTCCATTACGAATCTCACGCAAGGCTGCCAGAAAACGTCAAGTCTGGGGAACCCTCGACGATCAAATTACAACTGGTCGGAAAGTCTCCTCTATGGGGCCATTTGCTTTGGAACGCAGGAATTGAAACTGCACACTACTTGGATGAGCATGATGATCTGACACGCGGAAAGACAGTGGTGGAGTTGGGTGCTGCTGCTGCTCTGCCATCCTTGGTGGCCTCGTTGAGAGCCAAAAATGTGGTCGCTACAGATTATCCAGACGCTGATCTGCTCAACAATATCAAGGATAATATTGCCTTTTTGAAGGAAAGTTTCTCGCCAAACTCTCTGCAATGCATTGGCTACATTTGGGGCAATGAGGTCACAGAACTAGTGCAGGCCAACAACGGCCAGAAATATGATACCATGATTTTATCTGACGTCGTCTTCAACCACACTGAGCATGAAAAGCTACTGTCTTCTTGCCAGATGCTGTTAGCTGATGGTGGCAAGGTGTTGGTGTTTTTTTCTCCTCATCGTGCATGGTTGTTGGAAAAAGATCTGGAGTTTTTCGAAACGGCAAAGAAATTTGGATTCAAATCAGAAAGAGTGGTTTACAAAAAGACCGGACCAATGTTTTGGGAAGACGATGAAAGTAGAGAAATCAGATCCTGGGTTCATGGATATGTGATGGAGAGAACTGATGCGAATGACGAGTAAGTCAACATACAATGCTGCAACAGTGCAGTTAGCGCTTCTTGAGATTCATGCTACGCTTACCGTCCAATACACGAGAACACCTCACGGAACAATGGCATGCGTTAGCTGATGTAGTGCTGGACAAGTATTGTGATGCTGGGCACCAAAGAGTGCACGTCAAACAAAAGAAAAGCATTTCATATTTAATTTTACAAAACATAGATAATCGTAAGTCATGAGAATGATAAAAGAGTTCAATCGTGCCTGCGATGAACATGATGAACGTGCCTTTTCACAAAGGCAGCTGACGTCGTTGCAATGACTGAGCTGCCACTATCAGACGGCCAGCCACAAACAGCAGTTCCGCTTTCTTCAGTGCAAACTGTGCCGGCTCCACAAGCAAATGTTACCCATTTTCCATAATTGCATTGAGCAAAGTCGTCCCCGATGCAAGTCACAGCACCATCAACATTACAAGCTGAATCTGTGGAAGCAGCCTGGGAGGCAGCGGCTGAGGATACTGATAACGCAGTACTAGTAATTACAGTCTGACTGCTAGAACTAGTAGTGGTGCTTGTCACGAGAGTAGCAATGATTGTTCTAGTCGACGTGGTCGTAAATAACGAGGAAGAAGATGAACTCAAGCTGATTGTTACAGCGGTTGAAGAGGGTGTGGAAGTGGTATCTGTTCCCTCGATAGCGGCAAATCCAACATCTTGCGCTGTCGTCTTAGCGGCTAGCGATATGGACGCGGTTGATACCTCGTTTGAGGTAGAGGATGTTTGCGGGGCAGATGATGTAGAAGTGGTAGATGATATAGAAGTAGTAGAATCAGAAGATGAAGATGACAAAGAAGATGAGGACGAAGACGAAGATCCAGAAACCAAGCTATATGCATACTGAGCGTAAGTAGTTCCGTCGACGGTATTCGCCCAGGCTTGGGAAGCATCCCACATCATAACACCTCCAAAGTACGAAGAAGAGGAAACAGATCCAATTGCTGACGACAATTCTGAGTCAGAAAGATAGCCTGATCCTGCTGCAGAGGTGGAGCCTGGTAATCCAACGTAAAGCTTTATATCTTTGTTTGGAGATGTATTTTGAGCATAGTCAGTCCAAGTGTCCCAGTTGAATGAGGATCCTGAGCAACTGCAATAATTGTTGTAGAATTGAATAAATGCAAAGTCAACACTGGCCTTGGAAAGAAGTTCACCCACAGAAGCATCGGGGTACGGGCATTGAGGTGCGGCCGAGATGTAGTAAGTTTTGGAGGCTGACGAGAAATACGAACTGCGAAGTTTGTTGACAAGGGCAACATAACCTGTCTCATCCCCAGATTCAATGTCAAAGTCAAAGCCGTCAATGATGGCATCGTCAAATGGTCTGTTTTCAGAGCCGGAGCCGCCACCAAACATGTTCCATAGAGTTTCGGCGTAAGATTCGGCCTGCGAATCAGATGAAAACGAACCAGTAGAAATTGCTCCGCCAAGTGAAAGGAGAACCTTCTTGCCAAGCGACTGACAGGTCTTGATGTCTTCACCGATAGATGAGCAATGAGCCAAACCATCTGAATAGGTATCAGAGCAGGATGATATGGTGAGGGTGGTAGTAGATGAGCCATATCCATTGAGAAATGAAATGATCATGATATCAGCAGCATCCTGTTTGCAGTAGTAAGCCAGGTCCTCTTGAGATCCAGCAGAATTCTGACCCCAATAGAAGGCCATATTTTTGCCATTGGAAGAGAAGGCAGAGCATAGCGAAGCAGAGAATAGTATAAGGAGTGAATAAATAAACGAGTGTCCAGTCATTGTAGATAGAAGGAGTGAAAGAGAGAGAGAGAAAGGAGATAAGTGGCTGACCGGCAGACCAACAGAAAGGAGAGAAGAGCAGTAGCAGAGACTGGGAGATGAACAAGGACTAAAGACTTCGTAGATGGTGCTAATCTCTCAGTTATATAGTAATAGTTTTCCGGACCTGGACATATACCTTGTCACCGAAGGAGGTGTACCCCTGACAAGCAATAAAAAGCAAATACTGACAGCTGAGGCTGAAACGTCGAAATGAGGACGTGATAAGAAGAAACAGGTAACAATATAGTAGCTGCTAATGAGATACAGCATTATTAGTCGCCTTTGGTCACGACAAACACGTTGAGATTTGTGTTTTCTTTGGGTACAGTTAAATCTCAGGGGCACTCCTCACGTTCTGCGCGCTTGGATTTAGCTCGCATGGATCACGTTTTGTTCACGCTCAGACATGTGAGAGAGTGGGTCCCTGTCGGACTACGCTAAAACGGGCCAAAACGGGCCCCTGGTGCATTGAGTAGGTCAAAGTTTGAAAGTTCAAGGTTTCAATAGTATGAAATTTAATATACAAGACCTGCAATGCGGTTTTGTTTTTGTGATCACTTTCTTGCAATTGCAAATAACTTGCCAGCGTGTTTTGGCAGGCAACAGCGGGATCTGCCGATCTCAGGGCCTGCAGCCCAGGGGTCAACGGGGTGCGTAGCATTCGCGAGCGTTCGCGAGGCTCCGCGCCTATGACTCGAGGGTGTGCCTGTATTTGGACCACATAACAGTTCTGCAAAAAATATTTTTTGCATAGTGCGAAATGAGCACGGGCCTGTATCCAAGTGCACTCGCCCATTCGGCCACCATCAGTTGTGTGATACGGATGAAACACTATTATATGTTGTATAACATAGACACTGGATTCTGGGCTCTAACGAGGATGTCTCAGTTGTAGTCCGAGGCTCGGCGATGGCCCGGTGCGGCCTTTTACAACTCGGTCATGGTCACTAGCTGCGAAAAAATGGAGACGCCGACGCATGTCTCACCCTGGGCTCTTTGGAGCTTCGAGCGGCGTTGGAGAAAATCAAGGAGTAGGTAGGGTCATCAAGGGGGCTGTGATGTCATTGATCCAGAGCGGCGATGGTTTCACTCAATGTCTTACGCAAATCTCCATGCTCGTAAGGGCAAGTGGCGAGCATCCCATGACCAGCGTTAGTTTACAAGGCAAAGCCGAGGACTTTCAGGCAGATCAAGTAAACACAAACAAAATCCGTGAGGATTTTAGAGTTGTAGGGGTCATTGCCGTCTGGCAAAAAGAAGCTCGGCTAGTGAGCATGTACCTCGTGTCCAACAGTTGGGTCCGTGAAAAAAAAAGCTTGAATCTATGTCTAATAAAATAATCAGTATATTTGTACTGTTCGTCAGGGTCATTAAAGAAAGAATTCGACGCTCAATTGCGTACAATAAATAAGGAAGTGTGTCTTTGAGTTTTTCAATATCATCGCCACTGCTGACAAAAATTGTGGGGTAGGAGGGCGCTAGCAAATTGAGCTGAGTCAAAAAGTGAGGCGAAAATGGGGTATATGAGCCTCGTCTCATTGGCATTGCAAAACAGCACTAATTCCCATACAATTAGAAGAGTGGGCTGTGAGAGTGAGCCTCGAAAAGCCCTCAAGTCTGAGACAATGAGAGTCAGAAGCTAGGAACAATCCTCGCAGATGCCCACAATGTGGATCAATTGAGCCATACAAGACTTTTTCAGTGCCTCCTCGAAGATCACTCACATGATTGTGCACTTTTTGTCATCCCTTTCGGGACCAAGGTCTTGGTTATCCCAGGGTGTTGACTTTTTGGAGGACCGTCGAAGGGAAAACGTAGAGGCAGCATGCGCCAAGCGCCTCGAAGACTTCATTGACCGTAACTGCTTCTTGTTGGAAGAGCCCAGCTGGCCAGAAGATCTGACGTGTGTTAGAGTATTGGCTGTAGAAAGTGAGGAAGCTGCAGACTGTCGTGATGACGCTCGATAGTTGAGGGCCGATCCAACGGCGGAATCCCGTCTCACAATTTGCCGAATGAGATCAACAAACACCTCGTCAACATTCAATCTGAGCTTTGCAGACGTCTCATAGAAGGGAACTCTCCCCCATTGATCGGCTACTGCAATTCCCATACCGGGAGAAACTTCTCTGTGTGGATCATCTGATTTGTTGGCGACCAGCACCATTGGAACATGAAGATTATCCTTGATGGCAATGACTTGCTCGCGTAGCTCTAGCAACTCGCGCAGCGAGTTCTTGGAATTGACAGAGTACACCAAAACAAAGCCATCGCCAGATTTGATATAGAGTTCACGCATGGCGGTGAACTGCTCAACACCTGCTGTGTCGAGGATTTCCAGGGTACATTGGCGATGATCAACATCGACAACTTTTCTGTAGGAATCCTCGATAGTGGGATCGTAACTATCAATGTAAACATTTTGAACAAATTGAACAGTCAAGGCAGATTTACCAACGCCGCCGGCTCCAAGGACGACAACTTTATAATCTGGGTTAGATATGGACATGGCAAACGGTGAGCAGTAGCAGAGATCGTCAAGTCAGTGAGCGGATGTAACCACAAAGGTATGTAGTAAACACTAGCCAATCCAGACATCAGGAAAGTCAAAAGCCCGTAAGGAGACCACATCACAACACGCACCAACAAATGTTATTTCTCAATCCGGACAGGGTATTAGCCAAAGAGCTTAAATGTTTTTGCGAGAGGCTGGCTGGAAGGGAACAGTGAGGATCGGGAGAGATCTTCAGCACAAGAGGCAAAAAGCAACAAGATAAACAAGAGCTGGTTTTGCTGTTCCGTATGTTTCTCATAGGGTTCGGCTTGAATCACAACTTGTTTCTTTACGACCAACCGACTGGACTGTTATATTTTTTCCAAGTGCTGGATGCGGAAGTGTGTGCAATGGTGGAGAATTGAGGCAGACGAAACTAGAGGGGGAATATATGAAATATACTGCATGAGATGTGCCAATCCTTCTATGAAAGTCTGTGGAATTCCATGGAATCGGCCAATCTCGATACCAAATACTTACCTCTCATTTGTTGTTTCAAAAAATGTTGAAATTTTCCAAAGTGGATCGTGGGCCGCTTTTATGCCTTTGCGCCTTGTTTACTCAACTGTTAGGGAAAAGTCGCATATTTCTTGACGCGTCTTGCCGTGTGTTTTGTGGTGTTTCCTAATGTGGTTAAAGGGAGGTGAGAACACACCACAGCATAAAATGCCTAATGTAGCTAGAGTCACCTTAGTGCGAATGAGGGACAGAATGGTATTTGCTTTTCAATCTACTTGAAGCTCTAGTCTCTAGCGTGTCTCTGTCTCAGTCATCGCAGCAGCTGACAGTCGTTCTTGGAGAACATGTCCGTCTGCTAATGTCCACGTAAGGTATAGAACGTAGTGTATCAATGCTATCTACTTGGGCTATCTCCTGATGCTATCTCCTGGTACCTTTGATAGAATGTACCAGTCGGCGGACAAGACGAGTCGGCGAGCCACTGAAGCAGGGAACAAGTAGCGAACTTCAGCATTGGCGAGCAAGTTATCGTGACATGCTGCGGTGAATTGTACGCAGGGAAATAGATAACAGCAATGAGCAAAAGTGTGGAAATATTTTTAATAAATTGTATTCGCTAAAGCTAGTGTCAATGGAGACTTTAGAGTTGGGTTGTTTACCATGCTTCATTCTACATTCCAGCCAATGCACAATCACAATTACGCTGCAAAGTATAGAATGCTGGATATGGGGTTGTTGGAAATCCGCGCTCAGCAGGCAGTTCAGCTGAAGGTTTGATCCTTGCTGCGCGACTTTAACTTTCATTGGCTCCTTTCGGTAAATCACCGCGATTCGCGGTTTTGTTTTCTCAGCCAATCGCCCATCTTCCCAATGCCCCCGCTCCTAGACTCGCTAACGGTATGCACTCACCCATGTGGGCACACGCATCAAAAGCACGTAGAAGCAGGACACAGCGTGCACACGCCGCAAACGCTCGCCAACATGCCCGTTGCTGCTGAATGTGAGCGCTATGATCGGTTGGTTTCCGTGCCAATGACGGATGATCGGCATTGCGGGCTCGATTCGCCGCCGCCGCACCGCTAGCCAACCTGTTCCAGAGCACTTTTCCTGCTAGAGGAGCCCCCTGTGCATTCGGCACTCAAGTGATGGCATTGCTTAGAGGTGGAAATTCAAATCCCGTGAGAAGTATCCCACGCATGACCGACGTTTCAAAAAGCACCGCCAAAAAAACGAAAGAAAAAAAAGCAAATCCGACGATCGTAAAAAATCAGCAACCTCAAATCAAATGATATTCAAATCCAAAATTTGCAATGGCGTCCACAATTCTGAGGTATCGTATTTGGTTCGGACCCACGCAAAAAAGCTGCACCCTGTCCTTCAGGACCCACAAGCCAGGTACTAATTGGCGAGCCTAAAAATCGAAGACCTTGCGTGCGCCTTTTCCGCTAATTTGCGCAAGGGCGTGCTATCAACGTGAACGACCCTGTTACCATTGTTTTTGTTGTTGGAGATGATCTTTGTACTCCTCAAATAATGAGGCCATTGAGCTATTAACAACGCGCAACACGTTCAGCTCTGTATCTCGTCAATTGCGCAGCAGCGCCAGTCCATTTCTTCGCGATGGCACAAACGCGCTAGCTGGAACGCCCTTGGAATACTAATTAGCTTTGCTCATCAATCGTGTAGGAATGGGGGCCCCACAAAATGGGGTGTCACAATTATTTTTGCCCACTTTTAATCAGGGCAGCTTCCAACAGCTTCCATCGGGTTTGAGGGCACCCCTGTGCCAAGCCCGCAGGCCAATTGATCCTTCCGAGGGAAGCTCAATCACACTATGCATCATGCGACACATGGTGCCCTGCCTGTATACTCTGACTCAAGGTTTGGCGGTTCCCAACTCTTCCGCTGGATCGTTTCACCTCCTTGTGCACGACAGGCTCGGGAGCGCTGCCGGCCCCGTTCAGCTCCGGTGCAATCATCCCGCCCATCTCTGACAGCGACTCGAGCTGTTTCCACTCTGGTGCGGTGGGTGGGTTGACGTCGGAAGCGCACTTCTCGCAGTGCTCTACAAACTTTTTGGGGTTTGGAAACATTTTGCGACACACTCTGCACCAGCCAGAGTCGGATTGCTTGAACTGCACAAAGTGCACCAGCCGCAGGTGGCGCTTCAAAACGTCCAGCCGGTTGAAGGATCCATTGTTGCGATGACACGTCGGATCAGATGACCAAAACGGACACCGAAACGTCGGCTCCTGGTGCGATTTGAGGTGTCGCCGCTGGTCGCTCTGTCGAGCAAAGGCCCACGCGCACCCGGGAAACGTGCACGGGTAGGGCCGCTCTGTCGACAGGGTGGCCGGTGCGTCAAGATCCTTCTTCTTGCGCGACCTCGGTGGCTTGCGAATCTTTGGCGAGAGAAGCGGCGCGCCGTTGCTGGTGATCAGGTCCAGCGCAGCCTTCATTTGTGTCTTTTCCTCGTCTGTTTGCACATTGGTATTTGTCAAGCCACTCGTCAGTCCGCCAGCAGCACCCGGGCCAGTAGCGCCCATCGCACCCCCTATCGTGCCAAGTTTGTGATCGTACGGAAAGTAGTATGCAACGTTTTGCTGCGCTGCGTAGGCGTACATTGGATGCTGTTGTTGTTGTTGCTGCTGCTCCTGTTGTTGTTTTTGTTGTTGAGTAGCAGCTGCCACCACCTTTGCAACCGACAAATCGGTGCTGTTTGCAGCGGCATCGTCATTCGCCTGCTTGGAGTCAACGCTCTCCAGCTCGGGCGCAATTGACTCCGTCAATGCGCCATCAATGTTACTGTCAATGGCATTGCTCTCGCTGGCGTCTGTGGTGCCTTCCTTATCTGCGTCTGCAGGCTCATCTTCCAAGTGTTTTGCACGGCGACCCATTTCTGTTTACCACTTCTAGCACGTTGATATTTTGTAATCGTAGCCTCAGCAAGTGCGGCGGGAGGAGAGGAGAAGGTTGGGGGGCTAATATATATTGGCTCAATGCCGTGCTGAGATATACTGCGGGTACAGGAAGCGCTGGTTCAGACGGCCAGAGCGCTGCGTGCAAGGCAGCTACAGCAGATGCTCTGTGAAGTATACACAGCACCGTTCGTTCTTGTCTGTTGTCGATTCACGTCGATAAAAGCACATGCTTTGAGCCTCTTGTTGTGCGGCGATGCGAGCGCCTGCTGAAACCTTCCAGTGGTCAAGTATTCACAGCAATCAGGAAGTGGAAAGTACACATGTGACCCAATCATGTGAGACACTATAGATCATGGAACAAAAAAAAATCAATAAATATATTACATACCTCTAAATGCGTTTTTGCTAGCTCTGCGTCGTCCCTCACGATTCTGCTCCTTCACCGGGGCAACCTTCTTTTTAGTCTTCTTCTCGGGAACAAAGGTGAGTTCCATTTCACCCGCTGGTGTCCGCTTCACTTTATTGGCCAAATCAGCCTTTGCGCTCTCGGTATCTGCTTCTGCTTGGTCAGCAAATGTTTGTTCAGCATCCAGATCGTCCCCTCTATTCAGGACCTTCATTCTTGGACGGCTGTCACTCTCTGCAGATTCAAAATGAACCCTTCTATCAGACTGGCCAGGCTTCTGTGAGTGCTTCTTCCTGGGCTCGTGCTCGTGCTCTGACTCATCATCGCTATCATCTTCTCTCTCTGCAGCAGTACGTCTGTCCTTCTCCTTTTCCACCACATCTTTCCTTCTCTCCACGTCTTTGTTCTTCTTTCTCAATTGGCTGACAAGATGTGGATTGGCCCGCATGTATTCATATGAGCCTTCATCAATCTCAAAGTCTGGATTCTCAAACAGACCCTTGAAACGCTCATCAATCTGCTGGTCTTTGTTGACAAGATCTTGAGCAACACTTTTATTGACCTTGATCTTGGCACCGGCAACAGCACCGGCCGTTCTAATACGCGATTCGCGTTCATCTTCAATCCGCTTCTTGATTTCTCGTTCACGATGGTCACGGTATGCAAATGGATCAGTAATCAATTTGGCTTGCTCATACAAGTCTTGGTGAATGAAAAAACCATGCATATAGCTTTTCACAACATTGGTACCAATCAAATGGCTGAGATTGAGCTTGGCCAACTCTTGACGAGTTACAAACTTGTAGTTGTCGTAAACTGTAGAAACAGGCTTCTCTTCCAGCTCTTCGGTGATGGAGTCCAAAAACGAGCACCATTTTGGAGCAGGCCCAAGTGCAGGAATATAATAGGTATGCATAGGAATGCCTTCGTTTGCCAGGAAAAACATACCTGTATCTTTAACCCAGGCAACGTCATTGATATCAACCGATGGTTCCATGGACGTGAAGGCAGCGCCAGATTGCCTATCCCAAATTTTCACAATTCTCTTATCTGCAGACATGACTCTGTCCTCACCAATCCAGTCAAGTTTCTTGATGGGGAAGCCATAGCCTTGATCTTTGGTGAGCAAAGCATCTGATGCCCGTAGATCGAAAAGTAATGTTTTACCTTCCCCAGTTCCAACAGCCATGTTGAGGCCGTCGTTCTTAAACGACAACGCAGTGACACCTTGAGAATCATCTCCAAGCGTCATTTTGGCAATTCTTCTGCGATATCTGGGGTCCCAAAACTCCACGGAATTGTCTTCTGCACCAAGACCAAGCAACCCGTGGGCAGGATTGATATCAAGACAGTTGAAGCCTACACTGTCCGATTCAAATGGAGCCAGAAATCGTCCCTGGTCAACGTTGAGTCTATAGATTTCATTGCCAGATGCAGCAGTATAAAGATCGCAGGTTTGCCTGTTGTATTTTATGGCACGGCCAAACTTGGGAATTCTTGTTCTTGTGTGAATGCCACCTTGAGCATGAAACTCCAGTGTGCGGTCAGTTTGAAGCAGTATCATCTTTGTCCAATCATCGGAGACCAATTCAAAGTCCAGGGTTTCCGCATCAGTGTGCCTCTCAAACTTAAGTGCCAAGTTGTCAAACTCGTACACATGTATCTGCGGTTTATATGTGCCAGTAGCTACACAGTATTTGCCGTCATTGGTGATCTTCAGTTTGTTTGATGCTTCTTCAAATTCAAATTCTTGAATTAGCTCAATTCGAGATTGATACTCTGGGTCATGTTTCAATGACCTTTTTCTTTTCTTGGCTAGCCAATCAGGGAGAGATCGTGACTGGTTAGATCCTGATATCTGATAAACAGGAATATTTGAATACGTCGACTTCAAAACCATCTCTTTCCTATTATTAACTCTCTAGAATAGTTATGTGATAGTCTAGGCTATCTGCAAAAAAAAAATCGCCGCACTGAAACTTTTTTCCACCTTGATAATCACGTGTAGATTTAATTTCCAAATTAGACCGCCTCGATGCTTCTATCGGGCAGGAGATCTTTGAGCTGACCTTTGACAAATCCAACAGACGGATTCTCTCCCATCCAGTTGCTCAAAAAGCTCATCGTGAGGCACGAAGCTCCAAGTGCGTACTCTCTGATATCTTCTGGAGGGCACTGATCAACTATGCAAACAAGGCCATTCAATAAAATCGACCGGATCGACAATGACTCCATCGCCAGCTTGTTGCAAATCTCCAAGTAGATTCGAAACGCATCGTACTTGTAGGCCCTCACAGTAGCGACAATACATGTGTAGCAAAGGTCACTAATAAATTGTTCGCTACTGCGATTCGCGCCCGTCCTCAATTGCGAGAGCACAGCCAAAAGTATATTGAAAACCATTCTGACCTGGCCCTCAACTGCAATTGGATTGATGAAAGACGCAAATGATGAAACTTCCATAGCTTCTAAGGTTTGGTGTAGAATAAAAAGACAAAGAGCAATTATGTGGTCAACTTCGGATTGCTCTGTTGCCCAGTTGCCTGACTGCGAGTCAATCATCTCTGTTTCACTGGACTCTTTTGCCATCGCCTCTTGATACCAACGGGGTAAATCGACACTTGGTGTCTCTCTTGCAAAGGTAAACTCCAAATCGAGACCGCTGAGATATTCAAAGTCATTCAAACAGCCAAGTTCATGCAGAATATGGCAGTTGAGTGAAAGGTGGCTCAAAGGAGAGTTGAGAGTTGAGAGCATTTTCATATAGGAAATAGCCCCAGATGGCCTAAGAAAATGCTGCTCGATAGCGGAAAGTGATTTCGAAAGGAACTTGAAGCCCAGCTTGTCTCTCAAGAGAGACGAGTTGTCCAAAGTGACGAGCAGGGTCAATAGGTGCGTTTTGCAGAGCGATTCTGAGTTCTCTATTACAGAGTTGTTAGTGAATGCGGCCACATAATCCGCCGCCTGTGCTTCTGCCAAAACCTTTTCAAATCGATCCACAAACTTCTGCCCCTCTCCGAATGCAAAAACCTGATCAGAAATATCCAATTTTGCTGCAAGCCTCACAATTGCCGATGGATATATTGGAGCTTGTGCTTTGAATGAAGCATCATCCTTAAATAACCACTCATCATGAAAGATGCTATCAATGTGCTGATGATCTATTCGAGAGAGACAATCACCATGCCTTGACAGCTTGACCAGTGTTGCTTTTATAAACGCCTGGATAATGCGAGAGTCGTCTGAAGAACATGCCTCACTTTTGATGAACTCTAGTGCGTTGAATAATGAGCCTGGTACAGGCATCCGTTTGAACATTAGTGTAGGGACATGGGTCATAATGCGTGATAACTTTGCGTACAGCTTTTGGACGTTTCTTGCCACATCTTTACCAGCAAGAAGATAATTGCAGATTTCATAATATTCCAGGCTGCAACTCAAAACAATCACGGGTGTGCGCTCATCATTGCACATTTTTACCAGCAGCTCAGAACAGTCGGCACTCTGTGCGATTTGCTGGCAGAGCGAGATAGGATCTCTTTGCAAATATCCTTCCAGCTTGGAGACTGTGGCATCTTCAATGTTGTTTGTTTGAACAGCAGCAAGCACGTCTCTGTCCACAGACGACATGGCTAGAGATGTCAGAGGGTCCAAAAGTAATTTTGAGCGTTGCAACCATCTTATATGCGTTTGATAAATTATTTATTTGCGGTTTAGGGAGTAGTATAATTGGATGTGAGTGGTGATTTGACGTGGGTCTCTTGACGTGGCTGATACTGTTCATTAGGTCCAAGGGAATCCTAGTGGATGACACGTCACTCAAGATATGGATTCTAGTTGTAGGGAATGGCTTTCGTTTCTGTCTCCAGCCAAGCATAAGCCTCCTCAAACGGATCAAGATTATCCTTGAGTGCGTTGAACGTCGCCTCGTGATAGGCATTGATCCAATCAATCTCATCCTTTGTTAACAGTTCTCTATCAATCAATCGTTGACACATGGGAACAAATGTTATAGTTTCGAAATCAAAGTACTTTTTGCTGTCAAAGTTGAATTTCGTTTTGGCCTCTTTCACAACTACTTCGCTTTCAATTCTGATTCCATACTTGCCATCCACATAGTAGCCTGGCTCGTTGGACAGTAGGTTTCCAGCCTCAAACGGAGCATATTTTCTAAATCCAACACCAATAGGTCCCTCGTGGACATTTAGATAAGAACCAATGCCATGTCCTGTACCATGTCTGTAGTCCATTCCGTATTGCCATAAAAACTGGCGAGCCAAAGTGTCTAGGATATAACCAGTATAGCCTTCGGGCCACACAGCTTTTGCTAAAGCAATGTGCCCCTTGAGAACAAGGGTGTATGCCTCGACCTCCTCTTTGCGCGGTGTGCCAAAATGTAAGGTTCTAGTGATATCTGTCGTTCCTTCCAAATATTGGCCACCAGAGTCAAGCAAGAAAACTTCGGATCGTGTGACCAAATGCTTCGAGTCCGGAGAAGGCGCGTAATGGATCACAGCTGCTTGTGGACCTGAAGACGCGATAGTGTCATATGAGAGACCGAGAAAAGATGGATCTGCTTGTCTAAATTCCAACACCTTTTGGGCGACTTGGTAATCAGACATGCTGAAATCAGGAGTGTTCACAGCGGCATCTAGCCACGAGAAAAACCTGACCAGCGCAGTTGCATCCTTAACTTGGGCGACTCGAGCATTCGCTAACTCCACAGAGTTTTTGACTCCCTTGTACATTTCCACCGGCGTGTAGTCTACCAAATTGATGGTCTCTGAGCAGTTGCCCAAAGCAGTATAGACAGCCCATGAAACATCCGCGGACGCGGTAATGTTTGTCATTGAGAGATGTTGACTAGACGACATTCCGGCTGCCAAGTTAGTCATTGAAACATCGGCAGCTGCAGCCTGCAACTCGCTCCAGAAGGACTCATAGGACTTGATTGTCACAATTGGCTCCAGGTGAGCCCTGACTTCATCGGTGACCTTCTGCTCATCAATGTAAAGAGTGGCGGTGGTCGAGGTAACCATTGCGTACGCAAAAAAAACGGGGTTGAACTCAATATCGGAGCCTCGCAAGTTGAAAAGCCAAGCTACCTCATCGAGGGCGGTAACAACAATGGCCAGAGACTTGTTACGAGACAGATAGTTTCGCACCTTTCGCACCTTGTCGTGGGACGACTGGCCAGAGTATTTGATTGGCAAAACCGAGACCTTGTTCAGAGGGCGAGAGGGTTTGTCATGCCAAACCAAGTCAATGAGGTTGGTTTCAAGGCCAACAATCTCAAACTTGTCGTTAGCAGTCACCAGTTCCTGGATAGACAATACAGTTGAAAAGGAAATCAGCTTTGGATCGACGCCAATGTTTTTCCCCGTCTCCCTTGCCTCTTTCACAGCCCACTGACGCCACGTCAAGTCTCCGGGAACCCCCTCTTTTAACAATCGCCAATTACCATCCAGCTGCTCGGTGGCTTGCAAAAAGTACCTGCCGTCTGTGGCCAGTACAGCGGCCTCCATCGAGATAACTGCCGTGCCGGCAGATCCTGTGAAGCCAGATATCCATCGCCGTCGCTGGTCGCACTCCGCAACGTACTCGGAATTGTGCTCGTCCTGGGTTTGCACAATGTAAACGCCGACGTTTGCTTTGGCCATCTCCTTGCGGAGAGCAGCCAGTTTTTCACTAGAAATAACAGTCATGACGACAAAAGAAGCGTGGAGGTAGTCCAAGCCTTGTACGGCAGCTTTGTGAACGGCAAACTGTCATCGTGGTGCTGATATGCACAATCATGCAGGCGGACGGAAAAATCGCGCCTTGACTAGGGATCTTGGACATGCTATGCTCAAGTGTAGAGAAAGCAGCGTTTTGAAGGCCAGGACGCTACTGGCCAGAGCTTGCTGTCATAATATCACTCATGGCCATTTTTACTAGACGAGCATACTAGAGTTCCATGTGACAAGCCATGCAACAGCGTGGGCGGGCGCTGTCTGCCCCAGTGTTGAAGTATTGAGATGCAGCAATTGCATCATCCAACGCTCAGGGGCGAGGCCAGTTGCAAGAGCATCGCCGGGGCTTCGGTCGCTATCGGATCTGAATGTGGACTATTCCCTTTCTAGCCGGCCATTGCTATCAGGACCATTGCTTGCTTAGCATCGGAAACCGTTCCGAGACTCGTTTCCACATGAGGAAGTTATTTTCCAGCAATCATAACCTAGAGGGTATAAATAGCAGACACTATGGAAGTTGCGCTCGGTAGACTATCCTATCTATCTAGAAATCAATGACAGACATCTCGTTCAAACTCAATGACGGCCACTCCATCCCAGCAATTGGGCTCGGAACCTGGTCTCCAGACGACAGAGAAAAGTTCCAGGACGCTGTAGTTTACGCCATCGAAGAGGCCGGCTACCGTCACGTTGACACTGCTGCTTTCTACCAATGCGAACAATATGTCGGCGCGGCACTCCAAAAGGTCTTTGCCAACGGTAAAGTCAAAAGAGAAGAGCTTTTCATCACAACCAAGGTTTGGCCAACTATGCACAACAGAGTCGAGCAATCCGCAAAGCTCTCGCTCGAAAAGCTAGGACTGGACTATGTGGATCTGCTACTTGTTCATTGGCCACTTCAGTTCAAGTGCGATTCGCCAGACGGACAGCCATTCCAGCCGGAGGACGAGAACGGAAATCTTTTGTATGATCCCTCCGGAAGTGTTGCTGAGACCTGGAGACAGTTTGAACAAGTGCATGCCAAGGGTCTGACAAAGAGTATTGGCGTCTCCAATTTTACCATCAAGGTTCTGGAGGATCTCCTCCCCACTGCCAAGACTGTTCCTGCGGTTAACCAGTGCGAGTTGCACGTCCACCTACCGCAGCCGGAACTCGTCAAGTACTGCCAGGACAAGGGCATTGTCATGACCGCCTATGCACCGTTCGGCGGCCAGGGAGTTCAGGTTCTCAAGGACCCTCTTGTGCAAGAATTAGCAAACAAGTACAAGTGCTCGGCCGGCACAATCGCCCTGAGTTTCAACATTGGCAGAGGTATCGTCAGTATCCCGAAGTCGTTTTCATACGAGCGCATCAAGGCTAATGGTGAGTATGTCAAGTTGTCTGAGCAAGATATAGCTGCCTTGTTGAAGGACGGTGAGACAAAGAACCACCGTTACATCATGGGCGACCCTTGGGCAAAGGATCTTTTTGGAAATTGAAAATATCACACAGGACAACTAGATAACTAAATAGCGAATCAATATTCAGAAAATCATTTTTCTCTCTCGAGGCATCTGCCAGAATGAACGTCTAGTCAACCGACTCAGTTATACAAAAGAGGCAATTGTGCCGCTAGTAGGCGTCTGCGGTTATTGACGCTTAAATTCATTATGACTCTATTTTGCAGGAGTGACACCAAGTCATAAATAAGGTTTCACTCCTCGGTGTCACTCTCTTGTTTCGAAAGCATGCTATCTACAGCAACTTTTGCGACTCAGGAACACGAACTAAACGATTTGAGCAATGTGGGAAGCCTGGTAACCGTTGGATCATCGGACGATGAGATCAATGTAGCTCACTCTCAGTCACATCTTCAGCCTCAGCGCGACGAGCTTGGAAATGAAGTGTCCAACACCACGTCTAATATCCCGGAACAGGGGGCAGCGTCCCTAGCAGGGTTGCCTCCCCGTCCTCCGCCAGACTTTGTAGAAGGTGGTCTGCGAGGCTGGATCAATGTCCTCGGCTCTTTTTTGGGCCTCATGGCAAATTTTGGATTGGTCAATGCTATAGGAGCTATCCAGTCGCATGTTGCTACCAATCAGCTTCAGAATGTCTCTACGTCTACGGTGGGATGGGTCTTCTCCATTTTCCTCTTCAGTGCTAGCGGCTTCAATTTCGTCTCTGGCGAGCTGTTTGATCGCCACGGTCCTACATGGCTTCTCATTTGCGGTACAATCCTGCTCAGTGGCGGTCTGGTTGCGACTGCATCCTGTACGGCGATATGGCAATTTGTCCTGGCCTTCTCACTCGTCACTGGGCTTGGTTGTGCAATGCTCATGTCTCCTCTTATAGGTGTCATCTCCCACTATTTTGAAAAGCGTCGCGCCTTTGCCATGTCGTTAGCCACTCTCGGTGGATCTGTCGGTGGTGCCGTGTTTCCCATTATGCTGCAAAAACTTTATGGCGAGGTAGGCTTTGTCTGGGCACTGAGAATCTTTGCCCTTGTATGTTTAGTACTCGGCATGTCTTCTGCGTGTCTGGTCAGATCAAGACCACGGACAGTTGAAGCTTCTGATGATCCTACCAAAAGAGAAAGCTTTCTCCAAATTATGGCCAAAACTATCGATCTCCCATCCATTGTCAGCGATGCACAGTTCAGATACGTGGTATTTGGAACTGCCTTTGGAGAAATGTCAATTTTGACAACTTCAACAATGTACTCATCGTATGCTATTGACAAGGGATTCTCCAGTTCGATTGCGATTCTGCAGCTAACGATCATTTCTCTTGTTGGAATTGCAGCACGTTTCATCGGCGGCTACGTTGCTGATATTTACGGTTCTTTCAATGTGGCTGTGGTCATGACTAGTTGGTCGGTTCTCATTGCTCTTGTTATCTGGTTACCATTTGGTGCCACCACTATTGGTCTGTACATATATTCGGTGCTCTTTGGTATCTCATGTGCAGCAGTCTTTTCTATTTATCCCGCCTGTATTGCAAAAGTTTCCCGAGTGGAAAATATTGGCAGACGATACGCCACTACATATGTGGTCGTTGCAATTGGCACGCTCGTCAGTGTTCCGATTGGCGGTGCCATCATTGGCACGGGCTCAACACTGAGATACGACCTGTTTATTCTTTATATCGCAGTTCTTGCAACTATCAGCACTGTCATGTTTTTATTGAGCCGGGCATGCGCTGTCGGCTGGAAGCCAATTATCTATTAGGGTTTTATATGTTGCAATACTGAGACTCACTCAGAAACGACATTCACGCAAATTGCACTAGCTACATTATGTATCATTCCAATAGTGTAACAAGGTCAAGTATTCAAAAACATACAATTCGAGCATTCAAACCTGCAATTGTTTATTTGCAGCACTGCAAATAAAAAAATCGAGTCAGGTCTCATGTGGCGTGGTCACGCCATCGTCATTTACCAGACATAATTATTCACCTGCGCTGCATACCATTGATACTCGTCCTGAAACAATACAAATAAGGCCCATTGCAATGAAGAGGGTTGAGCTAGAGCAGGTAAG
This sequence comes from Limtongella incommunis, assembly GCA_003706695.3. NCBI lineage: Eukaryota > Fungi > Ascomycota > Dipodascomycetes > Dipodascales > Trichomonascaceae > Limtongella > Limtongella incommunis. Next base: position 279,313 of record PPME03000007.1, read on the forward strand.
TTTTGCTATTTGTAATTATCTTCGCCTGCTTTCTTTTACTAACCCAGCTTGTAGAATCTCTCTATGCTCCAGGCCATTCACCAGATGAAATACTCGCTATCCAGCAAAGGCTGACAATGCTGCAGAGATCTAATGATGGATGGAGTGTTGCAGATATGCTGCTGAAATCCGAATTCCCTAATTGCCAATTCTTTGGTGCTTTGACCATTGCCGTGAGACTGAATATCTTGTCTCAAAACGAGATTGAAGATCCAAAGCGTCTGTTGAGTGTTTTGCTTGGCTATTTAATCAATTTGATTCATTCCAGTCGAAGAGTTGTTTTAAAATTGCTGTCAATACTGTCCACGTACTTTATTAAGTTTCCAGGACAATGGCAGTATGCAGTTCCTTCACTGATTTTATCCCTGGTGGATCAGCGAGCAGTCATAATTGATAATGGTGAGATACCTGACAGTCGAATTAGTGCGCTCAATATATCGTCGCTGCCTTTGCCTGTAATCTCTCTCGCCCTTAACTTTTGCAGCGAGCTAGCGCACGGCATTGGCCAACAAGATACACCACCTGCCGTAACTGCGGCATTTGTCGATAACACTCCAGTTTTCAGCGACCTTGTCATGCATATCCTAAACAATGGTAACAATTTGCAAGCTGAAGACATAATTGTAGATGCTGTTAACTGCTTGGGTGAATGGACAAATGTTTTCATGACTATTCAACCTCGATCGCAAGAAATCATGGCACAGTTGCAAGAGAGGGTCACTTATTTATTGATCGCAATGGGATCTTCATCATCGCAAAGCCCTGTTATGGAAGCTGCTGCGAACTCAATTGCTGAGACATACTCTCAGCACCCTGCATTTTTTACGTCTTCGATGAACAAGCAACTAGAAGGCATCCTTCTTGAACAGCGATTTTCCCCAGATATGGATGAAGCTCATCTTTTGGTGATCACGCGCTTGAATATTGCTTATGCTCGTTCGAACTTGGCAACGATTATGAATCCCAATGCGCCTGCTAATAGACTTTTGATGGTTTTGGCGAATTTGTTTGGCCTGGTGGAAAATTTTAATGACATTGATCCTAACTTTTTTACTGAGCTGTTAGAGTTCTGGTCTGAGTATTCAGACTTTATTGTAATGGATCTGGGACAGTCAACTTCCAGAGAGGTGGTGACAGAACAAGTGTTGAGCCTTCTCAATACAGTAGTTGACCTCAATTGGTACAAGATTCTACTTCCGCAGCCACCCTGGGGTAAAGAATCCATGGACGCTTTGTGGCACTATCGTCGCGATTTCAAGGACTTTTTGGAAATGACTTATGAAATTCTTGGGTCGGACTTTTTGCGCAAATTAGTTGATAACATTATCACTTCCTCAAATTGGATGGAGGTAGAAGCATCCATGTATTGTTTGAATGGAATAGCTGACGCTATTTTTGAGTCTCCGCAGGAGGTGGAAATTTTGAGGGCATTGCTCTCATCCAATATCCTGGAGAGGTTGGACACTTGCGATCAACCGCAGGTAAGAAGTACTGCGGTTAACTTAATTGGATCTCTTGATTCATTTTATGAAACCCAATGTCCTGAGTACGTTCCTTCGGGGCTGAACTTTTTGTTCAAATCTCTTCTCAATGGAAACGCCTTGCTAACATCGAAGTCTATAGAAAAGCTCTGTGGAACAGCAAGAAGTTCGCTGACTGAATTTATCTCCACTTTTTTCGAAATCTATGAATCAATGGGACTTTACAAAAATCTCGATTCGGTGGCTCACGAAAGAACCGTACATGCAATATCATATGTGATCGAAGCAATGGGAGACTTGGAGGAGAAACAGAAGTGGATAGCTCGTCTTGTCGGTATTCTGATAATGGCTATCGAGACAGCCTTGCAGACTCCAGATGTAGATCCTGCTGCGGTGAAGTTAAAAGTGGAAGAACTCATGAAAGCAGTTAGTGCAGTTGGTAGGGGCCTGCAAATTCCTAGAGATAACGTACCTAGGGATGAGATGGCGGAAAAATTTTGGAATGCAGACCGGTTGCATATTCGTCAGCAGACAGTCCAATTGATAGAGCTGCTCGCTATTAGGCATCCGATTACCAATGCAGATCCCTCTATATGTGAAGTATGCTGTGATGTGCTTAAATCTGGATTTTCTGAAACCGTCGCTAATCCGTTTGTTTTTCCCAGTGAAGTTGTTGTAGGTTTTCTCGAAGCCAAGCGCCGGCAAGCAATGTACAGTTCATTGGTGGACCTTGCATGTCGGTTCATTAGCTCACATAATCTTGAAAATACTGATGGAGATAAGGAAGAAATTGTGGCTAACCTGTTAGTCTTGTTTCTTCCGACTAATGCCGCGGACAGGGCCGAAGCTCAGGCAGGTCTACTCAACTTTATGGTGCATGCGACCGCCAAATTTGGACGGTTTCCTCGTAAAGTGGACAGCCATGCATTTTTTGAGTTTGCTCTGGCTGGCTTGACCTCCAATGATAGGTTTATACTGCGGTATGCTTCCCAGTTCTGGGTAAAATTGCTCTCTTCGGATCCAGACTGTGTTGTCACGATTGAAAGCCCCATAGGTGAATCGTTATGCCGAATACTTGTGGACAAAGTGTCGGGTGATGCAGCTCGAAGCGAACTGGAACTGTATGTTGATGTTTTGAAAAAGCTAATTTTCAAATTACCGCTGCAGGCTAAGAGGTATCTTCTAGCGTTTCTAGTGCAGTCGCCAATAAACAAGCCTCTGGAGAACCAGAGCGAAAAGGTTAGATCTGCCTTTTTAGAGCGAATCTTGAGGCTGAGAGGAGGACGAGAGACCCTAAAGGTGGTGAAATCTTTCTGGCTGCAGTGTCGTGGCATCTCTGATTATACGTAGACATGACAGAGACGGTAATTTGGGTGTAAGATGAGGATGGAGCATTAATTAATGCTTGTTGACTTGTATATAGAAAATTAATGACATTGCATATCTGATAATGCAGGTTAGTCCTTCCAAAATTGGAGACCTCGGGGCTATGATGGGACACGTTACGATCCCAGCGCGTGGCATCGTGCGTGGTGGTATTGGCGGCGTTTTGTGTTTCTTCGTATGATTTCTCATTGCTTGTCATGCATTCCACCAGTCATTTTAACAGACAAGTTGAACGGAGGACTTGTGCCAGTCATATAGCTGTCCTAGGGGCTCATGCCATGCCAGTCAAAGAGAGAGTACAGTGGTAAAACAAAGTTGGAGAGAGAGAGCAACTGCCGAGAATAACCAACAGCAATAAAACGAAACCAACTAAGACTGCTGTCTACATACACACTTGCTACAACATGGGCACTATTGTTTCAGTGACGGACGGGATAGCAACATCAATGCCTTTACCAATCGATACCCGCAGCAAGGTATAGAGTAGAAACAAGATGTAATTGAAAAATTTATGTCTAACATAGAGATAATATTCTGAAATTGAAATCGTAGCCAGCAAATACACTAGCTGTCGATATCTGCTTATTGAACGTGTTATCCGCATTCGCGGAAAAAAAGTCCCCCTCAACCAATGCCGGTAGACTATGTCAAGTGCGAGAAATATTTCACGAGAAATCTTTCTCTTCTCTCCACTGCATATGCCACAGAAGACTCTTCACTGGTTGGTCTGATTTACTTTTCCTTGACTGGCCTTGCACTTATCAAACGACTCGATGAAGCGAAAGCTAACAAAAAACAATGGATAAAGTGGATTATGGCTCATTATGTAGCATCCAAGGAGGGATTTCGAGGGTCAATGTCACATTATATTTTACCGGCCAACCAGTTGTATGATCCTGCGAATCTTTCCTCTACATTCTTCTGCCTGTCAATGCTGGCAGTATTAGAAGACGTCGAGGCCATCAAAGAGATCGACGTGGACAAGATCATGTCATATGTCGCCAAATGCCAACGAGCTGATGGTAGCTTTTCTCCTTACTATCATGCAAGTACGGGCCCAACTGGCGACAGAGATCCAAGGTATACATATGTGGCTTGTGCAATCGCCAAGCTGCTTGGACAAACAACCCGTATCGATTCCAAAGCAGTTAAGGACTACATTTTCTCTCTTAAATCCATCGATGGTGGATTTGGGGCTTGTCAAAACTCGGAATCGCATTCTGGATTAGTATTCTGTTGTGTGGGCTCTCTGGCAGCAATAAATGAGTTGAACGCTGAGGAGATGCAGGATACACTCAGATGGCTTTCCACAAGACAGCAGAGCAGAGAATCGTCTGCAATGCTTTCGGAAGCTGATACTGGTGGTTTCAATGGAAGGCCAAACAAAGACGTTGACACTTGCTACTCTTGGTGGGTAGCGGCTTCCCTTAGTATGCTTGGTCACGAAGAATTTGCATCAGCTCCTTTAAATAATACGTATCTCTGCACGCAGACGCAGCACCCGATTCTTGGAGGGTTTGGAAAATCCAAGGGCTCGTACTCAGACCCGCTACATTCATTCCTAGCCCTAGCATCTATGGCGGTTCTAGAGAAGCCGGATCAACTGGAGGCGTTTGATGTTGTTTTGACTATTCCTAAGAAAAGCGTACTGTACATGCAACATGCGTTAGAGAACTAGTAGGTAAAGCGCGGGCAAGCACTCGAGCCCCAGAAACACCAAAGTATGCATCACGCGATCGTGCCTACAATTGGGCACGTTTAAAGAAGTTTATTTGACTTGAGACTTTGACCGAGAACAACTCTGTGGGAAGTACTGTGCAATTGTAGATAGGACCAGTGACAAATACAATCACTGGTGAGGTCGACGGCCAACCAAAGCGCTGCCGAAATGTTTCGTGCTATGCGATGAGATGTGATGCCCCGCAGTTAGCGTGCGTTACGAAAACTTCAAGACAGATGTCACACGACTAGGAAAACTCGGAGGCTCAGCGGCCACACTACGCCTCTGATCGCCCTTGTTTCAGCAGCGGCTGGTTGCCAAAATGACGTTGAGCGTTTTAGGAGACAGCAAAAGCTTGCTCATTGTATCTGCGCAAATCCGCATGGAATTTCTTTGCATTGACATTCCAAAAACAGCAAGCTAAACGACCCTCGGTAGAAACGATGGCCATCCGAATAGCGCCAAATAGATGATCTTCAAGAAAGTTGAAATCAAAAAATTCCTCCAAGTCAAAAGCTACACTGCTCATGGTTTGGAAAAATTACATCTATTTTTTGTGTATTTTTTACATTGTACGGGCTCAGGTTGATGAATGTACAAACTGATAAAAGCACGCACGCCCCAGAACGCTGGAAAAAACCCAGGGGGGAACCAGACACGAAGGAGCGTACAAGAAGCTGGAAAGTAGCTAGGGTACGTGTATTTCGGAACATCAACGGAGAATTACAATCTTGGCAGCTACTAGTCGTTCCGTGCGAGTTGTTGCCCTAGCAGCAGGCGCGTTTGTTCCGAGTTTCTGATGCCATCTTTTACGATAAGTGTTGTCGGCCCCGAGGTCCGTTAGTACATGCACTCAGTATTGATTAAAATAACCCTGCTATCCCTTAGTCTGCTCCGAGCGGACCCGAAATGGCCCAACACAGGACTCTTACCGAGCCGTATTGCTCCGGCTGCAAGGCATTGCCAAAAGCGTGCCATGCAGCTTTGACACCCCGCCATTTACCCCAGAAATTGCACTGGCCAATCAGATCCCGACCATTAGCAGCTTTCAGTTAGCAGAGTTGCCGGTAACTTTGAGACTTTGGTAGTTGCAGGTGCTGGCAGTGGGCTATATTCCACACTAGCTGGGTCGCTCACTCTGGAATAGTCTCAGTTTCGCTATAACATCATCATGCCTGATGCACGATAATTTCTCGGACAGCTTTAACTGGGCTTCCACTTTGGGAATATTGCGGGGTGAAGGGTTCTAGCTCTAGGCAAGACCAAGTTGTGAGAGTTGAAAAGTATAAATACGTGTCGTTTCCCTGAGACTTCATTTTATCAAATTATAAGCTACTACATCCCTCTCTCTCACAATGGTCCCTCCAGTAAATCAAACCCGTCTCCATCCAAAGGGTGTCGAACCCAATGAAGGTGCTACCGAGCTAGAAGAAGAACTCCATGACAATGCTCACATTGACTACCACAAGGTTCAAATTACCCACAATCCATCCGCAGCAGCTCTCTACGAGGATGCTCTCGTTTACGAAGTTGGATCCGCAATCTCATCCACCGGTGCTCTTGTTGCATCTTCCGGTCACAAGACTGGCCGATCGCCAAAGGACAAGCGTATTGTCGAGGAGCCAGAGTCTGTTGACAAAATTTGGTGGGGCCCTGTCAACAAGAAGTTGTCTGAGCACTCTTGGAAAATTAACCGAGAGCGTGCTGTCGATTACCTCAACACTAGATCTCGAATCTACGTTATCGATGCCTTTGCCGGCTGGGATCCAAGATACCGTCTCAAGGTTAGAATTGTGTGCGCCAGAGCGTACCATGCCTTGTTTATGCGCAACATGTTGATCCGTCCTTCTGCTAAGGAACTTGAGGACTTTGGAAAGCCAGATTTCACTATTTACAACGCTGGTGCCTTCCCTGCCAACAGATATACCGACGGTATGACTTCGCCCACCTCTGTTTCTATCAATTTCAAGGAGATGGAAATGGTCATTCTTGGTACTGAGTACGCTGGTGAAATGAAAAAGGGAATTTTCACCGTCATGTTTTACCTCATGCCTATCAAGCACGACGTCCTCACCCTTCATTCTTCGGCCAACGAAGGTCCAAAATCTGGAGATGTCACAGTGTTTTTCGGTTTGTCTGGTACAGGTAAGACCACGCTTTCGGCTGATCCAAACCGTTTGTTGATTGGTGACGACGAGCACTGTTGGTCCAACAATGGTGTCTTCAACATTGAAGGTGGCTGCTATGCCAAGTGTATTGGCCTTTCGGAAGAGAAGGAGCCAGATATTTTCAACGCTATCAAGTTTGGCTCTGTCCTCGAGAATGTCGTTTTCGACCCAGAAACCCGTGTTGTTGATTACGACGATGTCACTCTCACTGAAAACACAAGATGCTCCTATCCTATCGAATACATTCCAAACGCGAAGATTCCTTGTTTCACTGATAAGCATCCCACCAACATTATCCTGTTGACGTGCGATGCTCGTGGTGTTATTCCACCAGTTTCTCGTTTGACGAACGAGCAGGTCATGTACCACTTCATCTCTGGTTATACCTCAAAGATGGCTGGTACTGAAGAAGGTGTTACTGAACCAGAGGCTACATTCTCTGCCTGCTTTGGCCAGCCTTTCCTTGTCTTGCATCCAATGGAATATGCCAAGATGCTCTCCGACAAGATCACTCAACACAAGGCTCGCGCATGGCTCTTGAATACCGGCTGGACTGGTGCCTCTGCTGTCAAGGGTGGCAAGAGATGTCCTCTCAAGTACACCAGAGCTATCCTTGATGCTATCCACTCTGGCGAACTTGCCAATGCTGAGTACGAAAACTTTGGTGTCTTCAACCTTCAAGTTCCAAAGAGCTGTCCAAACGTTCCAGCGGAGATTCTCAACCCTAGAAGTGTTTGGACCGCTGGTGCCGCTGATTTTGATGTCGAGGTGAAGAAGCTGGCTAGCTTGTTTGAAAAGAACTTTGATAACTACAAGAGCAGAGCTCTGCCAGAGGTCATTGCAGCTGGTCCTAAGATTTAGATTCATCAAGGAAAAAGAAACTGCATGTAATATCTATGGTCATGGAAATAAATTTGTAATTAAGTATACAAGCAAAGTGCTAGATCCGGTTTGGAGGATAGTGCCAGACCTTCCGCGAGTTGTGACATGGTGAAAGTGAGGATAAAAAGCTCGGAGTTTACAGATTCGATAAAGGGAACGATCCAGAAATAGAAATAAGACAACGGCAAATCTTATCCTTACTGCAGAAAGCTGGATCCGAAAGCCAGCGAGAGCTCTTTACTGTGTTTAGCCTTGGATCATTTGCGGATCATTCAAGCTAAAAGCTTTGCAGACTCATATTGGAAAGACTTTAGGTTTTGCTACGTAGATTCTAACTTATTGAAAACGCTGTCAAATACTATAGCGGTGCATCAGAAACCAACCTGCCATGCCAGAAGCTTTGGATTCTAGTCAGCTAAGGCAACGGAAAAACTGCATTGCACCAAGTCCCAGGGTAGCCTGCTTATTAGACGATTGAGTCGATCGACCTTGTTGAATAACCAGTTGATCTAGTCGAAGCTTTTGAGCAGCACGATCCGAGCGCAACCTCGGCAAAAGTTCCTGGGTTGTCTACTGAATTTGTCGGCTGATCTGGACAGTGCTCAAAAAGAAGGCGACCAGGGTGCGTGGGAAGATCCGATGCGGCGGGTCGTGGAGAGCAACCGGCAGAGAACAAGGAAAGGAGACGGAGAACGAGGGCTTGAGGCAAAAGCCAGTTAGCGGGCAGGGGGCCTGGCTGCAGAATATCTCAATTAGCCTCGCTTTTTATCGTTGCTCATCACGTGGTACAGTTTATGCTCGATGGTTGTGTCCTGCTTTTTTTTCAATCTCATCTCCATTCAGACTACACCCAAATCTCTTCCTCATCATTGCAACACATGTTCAAGTTACTACAAGGAGGGTAGGTATTGAGAGGGTGTATTTTTCAGCGTTCGGAGCTTCCGGAAACAACGGGTAGCCAATTTTGTGGGCCATTCTCATCTGGAAGTCGACTCAGATGCAAATTTGGTTGCATGAGCCACCACTAACCAAGCTTAAGCGCAGTCACAGGCTCTGCAGAACCAATCTACGGCCCGGAAGCCTTCCAGAGCATCACCAGCACTGTCGAGGGTCGCAACCCGTACGGCGCGCTCACCAAGGAGGATCTAACGTGGCGAGCTCCGTACTCTTCAAATGTTGAGACCCAGACCTTCTACTTCAACCAGCCAAAAACTGGCCACTACGGCATGTTCCAGATCATCCACTCGAACCCCGTCGGTGTTCACTTCACGGCCAATTTCAACTGTCTTGTTCGCAACGAGAAGCAGCCCGAAGACAACATCTGGACCTGCACCGGGCTGGAAGAGTTTGTTGCAAAGGACACCGACTTCACTGCCAACAAGGTGGACTTTGTCCTGTCCAAAGACTTGACCACGTATGTCATCAACTCGACGGTTGCTCCTGATACACTCGTTGACGTCAAGATCAAGCGGGTTGCTGAGGGATTCAAGATTGGCGCCGACGGAACGTCCAAGTACGGAGAGGACCTGTCGAACCCCTGGGGCACAATGCGCCATGTGTTCTGGCCAAATGCCGAGGCCATGGGTAAGGTGACTGTTCGTGGCAAGGAAATCGACCTCGACGGAGCGCAAGTTGGTTTCATTATGGCTCTGCAAGGCATGAAGCCCCACCATGCCGCTTCCCGATGGAACTTTGTTGACTTTCAGGGGCCGACCATTTCGTCAATTGTCATGGACTACACCACCCCGCCTTCCTACGGCTCGTCGCGTTGTTCCTTTGGCGGTGTTACAAAGGACGGCAAGCTCATTGCCACGTTTGCAAAGGTAACAATTGAACACAAGGACGCGAAGGAAGACGATGTCGGTTGGCCAGTTCCCCACGGCATCTCCTTCAAACTCGAAGGTCCAAAGATTGAGGCTGCAGATGAAGATGTCGACAAGCCAGAGAATGTGGTCACCTTGGAGATTTCCGGTGCACTGACAAACATGTTTGATCGTGTCGACGTCATGGCGGAAATCCCAGCTTTTATCAAGTCGCTCGCGTCAGGTATCTCCGGCACTAAGCCTTACATCTATCAGTACTCGAACCCGCTCAAGGCCGCGCTCACCGTTGACGGTGAAACTTTCACCGAAGAGGGATTCAGCTTTTTAGAGGCCACTTTTATCTCGTAGGTGAGGTTCCTATTTAAATCGCACTTTTATTTCCATTGCACTAATATTAATACAGATTATTTCGCTCTTTCCAACTTTGTCCAGTGAACAGTGTCAACCTGCCTCAGCATTTGCGCTGCCTTTTCAGGTGTAATGTCTCTTTGCGGCATGGCGAGCAGCTCAAAGCCAACCAAAAACTTGCGCACAGTCGCTGACCTAAGCAGCGGCGGGTAAAAGTGCACATGCAAATGCTCTACACAGGTTTCGTCGCTGCAAGCATTTGTGAACTGTTGGTGGATACCCATTGAGTAAGGGAAGCTTGTTTTGAACAAATTGTCATAGCGAATAGTCAGCTCGCTTGTTACTTTGGCCAAATCTTTGATTTCCGCCTCTGTCAATTCCGTCAAGTTTCTAATCAGCTTTTTGGACACAATCATCACTTCGAATGGCCAAACTGCCCAGAAGGGAACCAAAGCCACAAAATGCTCACCTTCAACAACGACCCGCGAGTCGGTCTGGACCCCCAACTCTTTAGCCACGTAGACTTCAAGCATGTGCTTTTGATGCTTCCGGTAGTAGTCTGTCAAAGCTTCATGTTCTAGCGCTGGTTCTTCGGGAATAATAGACGTCATCCATGTCTGACCGTGAGGATGAGGATTGGAACAGCCCATGGCAGCCCCCTTGTTTTCAAATATCTGACAGTATCCAATTTCCGGGTTGTCCTGTGCTTCTCTATAAACGCTGGCCCATGTATGGATGACCGTTTCAACAGCATCGAGCGGAAGTTCTGCGAGTGTCAGATTGTGCTTTGGACTAAAGCAAATAACCTTGCAAGTTCCCGTTGCTTGTTCCGAGCGGAATATATCGTCACCCTCGTCGCACTTGCCAGCATCGGTGGACTCTCCACTCACCGGACCGAACGCTGCTTTGGGTTTAACAGCTGCAAAGTCATTGGTAAATACATAAGTAGAGTCGTATTTCGGGTTTGTGTCGCCGGACGCTCTTTGGTTACCGGGACACAAATAGCACGTGGAATCATATTCGGGCCGCGTTTCTTTTGGCGGTGTTTCTACTTGGCCCTGCCAGGGTCGCTGAGAGCGGTGAGGGGAGACCAAAATCCACGAGTTTCGAAGAGGGTTGAACCTCCGATGAGGCTGGTCAAAGTCGACCATTGACAGCAAGTTATGACGAAGAGGGCGTGATCACCGCCAAATCGGATTCATAAACAGACTCTGCTAGGGTATTTACAGTTTATTGATTATTATTTACAACGAGTAGGTAGGACCCAATAGCATACCGTACTCTAGACATTTAGTGTATTTTGAAATGAGGACTGGCTGAGACCAGGGGGCACAGCTTGTTTCAATTGCGATCGGAGCCTCCTGTCTCGTCCTGTGGCAGTCCAAGGTTTTCCCATGAATCATTATCCATAAGCCCTTTATCCATGCGGCATTTCAAATAGGCCTTTGCCAATAAGCGACAGTTTACAGAGTTTGTGCCCTGGACGGCAGTCAGGCAGCTCAAATAGTCCTTCATGGTGGTCGCACATTCCGCGTCATGATCGAGTGGGAATGATCCCCGTTGCGGTGGGCCTGGACGCCAACCTGAGACGTTTACTCCGGGACTTGAGGCTGCGGACATCTAGCTTGCGTGAGATGAGAATAGCAGCTCGTCAAAGTCTGCTCACTGTGAATGTCGCCGCACCTGATTTGCGGATATTTGTAACCGCAATGCAGGGTGGTGCGCGGAACTGATGGCTTTGCATTTTTGCAAACATTGGTTCAAACGCACAGTGTTTCCTTCCACCGATGCACAGTTTTGGGTTCGGCATCAGCCTCTTAGAAAGGCCATCTCTGCTGGAATCGTCGTACCCAATAAATTAAATTTCTACATATGATCTAACAGTGCCTTCTCTCCCATCAGTGTCTCGAGCTGCCTCACCCTCATGTCACTTGCCAGCAGCTTTTCCTGCAATAAATTAATCTTGGCCTGCAGTTCCCGCACCTTCTCCTTCTCAATCTCGGCCTCTATGTCTGTCGCTATTTGCGGGGAACTTGCAGCAGCACCGTTCGACGGCGGCGAGGCATGACCGGCGAGAGCTGCCACCGACGGAAGCCGTGAGTCAGTTGCTGGGGAGATACCTGCGGCAGCAGCAGCAGCTAGGTGCGAAGCAAAAACCTCCATTTTTATCCCCCCTCCAGACTGTTGCTGGTCTTGCTTCTGCAGCGGCATATGCGAGGACGTTCGCACAGCATCGTCTATTTGGTTATCTTCGACCAAGCGTGGTCTCTTGTGAGCACCGCCGTCCATCTCTTCTGCATTCTCCATGCCTAGACAGCCTCGTTTTTGGTGACGCGACAGAGAGTCTCCTCGTGCAAACGACTTTGAACAGCGATCACACATGAAGGGTTTTTCGCCAGTGTGCAGTTTCATGTGGCGTTTCAAATCGTGCAACCGCTTAAACATGGAGGAACAGGTATCGCATGTGAAAGGGCGGTCCATTTGATGTGTGAGCATGTGGGTTTTGAACCCGCTTTCTGTGGGAAAGGCCTTGTTACAGTGAAGGCAGTGGAATTTAGGAATTGATAGCTCCACGTACGAAACTGTCACTTTGTGATTGTCGCTGTGGCTGATGGAATTTTCATGGTCTGCATCTGCGCGCTCCTGTTGGTCAGAATGGTCATGGTGTTCAGCGCTCTCAGAGTGGCCGGCATGGCTAGTATCTGATGGCTCGGTATGATTTACCGGTGTGGGTTCTTCAAGCGAGCGAGGTGCTGTTTGAACCGCAGTAGCCATGTTGTTTTTGTTTTCGTGTAGTTTGTGTGGCGTGGGCTGACCTTATATATAATTTGTGGCTCGGTTGCGCCGTTCCGCTTCTCTTACTGGAGGGCTGGAGGGCGTAACGCCACAGGTCGCTGTGTGGCACCGGTTCAGACAAAAAAAAGGCGGTCATAAGTGCAAAGTTTGCAGAATGGGCCAACATGAAGGGAAAATGGTGACTGGGGCAAACAACACCCGGTTGCATACTTTGCTTCTGCTCATTTTTTGTTTGCTGCAAAGTCAGAGAAGATCCAAGAATCGTGCCGTGGCTTTGACATACATGTTTTGCCCGTGTACAAAGCCGCAAATACTAAAACAGCCACCATAGCAGCCACCGCCTGTGGCGTGCTTGGTGCATTGTGCTGTGAGAGCTATAACACCCATTTCGTACTATGCGCAAGCGTGAACGGTGCCTTGACAGGAAAAGCGAATGCAGTTGACAGCTTTATCACAAAATGCACAACCGCGCGTTGTCAAGATGTACTTTGCGGGGTGTCGCCCCATGTCCACCTCCGTGACTGAATAGAGGGATTCCCTGACTACACCACTTACTTTGAACCGTACCTCTACCTGTGTAGTGTTACAGCTTGCTGCCACTGTCGTCAATAGCCAATACATCACGAATTAATGGGATTTGGTATTCTCACCAAGAAAACACATTCACCATCGGGTTAGGGTTCAACACCGGCTTGTAACAAAATAATTATTAGTAATCAATATGGGAATCTTTGAATCCTCTACTGCTGGAGAGTACATAATAAACGTGCCTAGATCTGTTGATAGTTACTGGTGTAATGTTCAATATGGCCCAGAAAGTCGGCTTTCAAATGGAATTTGAGATTTTTTAGTGGCTCTGTCGGTTATGGCTTCAGCTTTTGACTGTAGGCAACATTGAGCTCTTTCCCACAAACGGATGCACCCCTTGCTTGCTCAAATCAGCTTTTGCCCCATGTTCATGGCATCCTTGCGCACAGCCCTACAAGTAGGAGCTTCGGAGATATGTTAAAACCCTACATTGAGAACAAACCCACAGAGCAACCAAAGGGGGAATTGAAAGGAGTTTACATCGAGATTAGGAAGCTCAAAATCACGAGGAAGTAACATATATCTTAAAAGCAGGAATAGTCGATTCTTTGTTTACTTTCGCAGAGCAGGCCATCGTTTTTATTGCCTGATACCCTCATTTCCAGCTTGCACTACATTCTGCGTATTGTGTCCACCCACGCCCTACACCACAGCCCTGCCCACTGATATCATCGGTGACAACCCTATCGCACTCACAAGGCAGACGGAACCGGCCGAAAAAGGTAAGGACAGTATAGTGTTGGAGCTAGACACTTTGCCGCGCAAGACTTTGAGAAAAGTCAAAAATACGAGAGCCAGAAAAGAAGAAGCGCTTAGAGAGTCTTTACTTAAGGTTTTCGAGAAGGCTTATTGCATAGAAATTGACGTGGCATAGAGTTTGTAACCGAGGCAAGCTTTTTGAACGACTCCTCGACTGTCAGGCAACCAGCGGGATAAAAACATTCGAAGCGTACTGGAACTCGAATTGAACCATGAATCTCGTACAGGAAGTGTTTGTGAACGCTGATTCTCCATTTCCCGAGCTCTCACACTCTGACACAACCGGCAAGCCGAGATCATGGCGCGAAGTTTTATCATCCGTTTCACCTGACGATAAAAAGGGGCAGACTGGCAGGCATCCTGCAGCTGCCATCATTCAAGAAGATGACCGTAAACTGCTACGGAAAATTAACCCTCTTAGATCAGATCTTGATTACAGACTCTGCAAAAAATGTTCCCGCCCATTTCTAACGCAAGCGCTCGGGAACCATCTTCAAGAGTGTTCAGGGCTGTCAGAAAAAGTGACCGGAATGGCTGGAGCAATAGCATCAGATGCAAAAGCAGATGAAAAGCTACAGAAAAATGGTAAACAAGCGCTCATCGATGACGACGATGACGATGACGACGATGACGAAGAAGAAGACGATGACAGCGAAGTTGAGGTTAAAAAGCCAGCTGTCAGAAACTCAAAGAGGAAGAGCGGTGCTAGCGATTATTCCCAGCCAACAAAAAAGGCACGTAAATCTGCTAGTGCAACAGCCTTGACATCCTCAGAAAAAGTAGCAAAGAGTGGCAGCGTTAGTGGTGACAAGAAGCCAGCAGCTCGTGCCCGTAAGCAGAAGTCTGCAGTTTCGAAAGCTAAGGGCCCGGTTGATGTAGAAAAACAGTGTGGTGTGCCGTTGCCAGCTGGTGGTTTGTGTGCACGCTCCTTGACCTGTAAAACCCACTCAATGGGAGCGAAGCGTGCTGTCTTTGGCCGTTCTGCTCCGTACGATATTCTTCTTGCTAACTATCAAAAGAGGAACCAGGTCAAACTTGCATCAATGTCCACTGCCCAGCAATTGGCTGATGAAAATGAAGCGGAGGCTGATTCGGTACCATTATCACCAGAAGAAGAATTTCAAGCAGTACTCGAAGGTGTTCGTAAAGCTCGTCCTATTCCCCTGGAAAGGAACATTCTGATACCAACTCCTATAAAGAAAGCATTCATCAACATGAGAGAGATGTTTGCCTCCGCACTTACACCCAGAGGTGCCGCAACCGGACCATTGATGGGCCGCGCACTCCTCATGGATAGCTGGAATGGAGGGTTGCACTTTCGACCTTCTGCCTCAATGCAACGTGCCAAACAAATTACAATGCTGCAAAAGCATCGTATGGCAGAAATGCAACGACAGCAACAGGCTCAACAGAGTCAGTCAACGAAGCCGATGCCCACAAAATCATAGTTTGCATAAATACACAAGCATTGTCATTAAATAGTTAGCTTTTCTTTTAAGTGTTATGTCACGACTAATACAGGGCAAACAGTGAGATTGCCAGACCGAGAAACAAAACAGACACCACAAAAATCAAAAACATGGGGTCCAGAAACTCGGCAAAAAAATCACGAGGAGCAACTAAAGCTCGCTTTGCACTCGCATCCAATTCTTGCGCCATTTTGTTTAGTGAGAAGTTGGATGCAACCCACGATTTACATTCGACACTCATCGCTTCACGCTCGCCATCAGTTAAAGCCAACGCATTCTCTAGTGCCGCGGGCCAATTTTCAGGAGCTCGACACCAACCAGTCTTATTTTCAACAACAGTTTCAAGTGGCCCGCCAGTATTTGTAGCCAAAACTGGTGTTCCGGCTAACATAGCTTCCAAAGGCACAATACCAAAGTGCTCGTTTATTGGAGTGTACATTAAGATCTCAGAGTGTTTGAGTGCTGCAGTTTTGAATTCTTTGGGGCACGATAGCCAGAACAAAACTTTCTCAGGACCCAGCCCGCTATCAAATGAACCACCAGGCTGAATAGTGCGATGCACCAATTTGAGACTATCGCAAAGCTTTTCAAGTTCTTCATGATATTCCACATTTTCTGTAACTCGTTTGTCGTATCCTCCAATGACAAGCAGAGTTAGATCTTGGTTTTTATCACGAGCTGCAGCAAACGTTTTGATTGCTAATGCAACGTCCTTTTTGCGTTCAAATCGATTGATACTCAGCAGCGTTTTTCGAGGGCTCAATAGTTTCAAATAATTCTGAGTGGTCGGGCTTTGCAAGGAAATCTCATAGTCTTTGATATCAACTGTGGGATAGACAACACTAAGATTTTTCAATTTGAAGTGAGCAAAGTTCTTCTCAAACACAGACTTGGTGAATTTAGAGTTGACAACTGTAACATCAGCCATGCTGGTTGTCCACTCTTCAATCCAGTCAAACGGAACCCTATACAACTTTTTGAGCAAACCCTTGTGTTCTACAGTCAATCTATCAGGAAAATGGCCGTAGAAGAGGACACGGCCCCTGAGAAGAGTTCGAATGATTGGAATTGATGCTGATAGCTGGTCGACGAAGTACAGATCATATTGTGCGCGATCTTTTACGAGTCCCAGGGTCAAATGCACCTGTCGAGCAATAGCACAGACAATCGAGAATCTTCCTCCAATGTTGCGTGGTACTATAGTGTCGCCAGCCACAATCACGCGGACCTTTTCCTCCTTTACCTCTTCAAACGCGTGGCTTTTATTGCAGTACGATGTATAAATAGTCACACTATGGCCCAAGTCCTGAAGCGCAATAGCAGCATCAAGAATGAGCCTTTCAGCACCTCCAATTCCAAGATCAGGATGAATGAAAGCAATTCTCATTGATGGCAAGTGGGATGGCTAGAGAGAATTAGGCTATCGTATGATTTGAATCCAATGTGCTGGCCATTCTGTGAGACGGGCAGTTTTCAGCCGCGCTTATAGCATGAAGCGAAAGAGCAAGAACGTCGGCGACAGGCCCATGTGAGAGAAATCTGCTGGCCAATTCATGCCTGGGATATCTACTTTTGCATTTCTTGTCGTCATTCCGTTCTCAATTGCGCAAAATTTTTGTAATTGCCCTGGTCTGTTGGTGAACTGCGATCCTGCGAATATGCAGCCTTCCTTGATCGGCAGCCGCAGATAAAACGGCTGCCAACGTTCCTAGCTTGGAATTTTTGCACATTGTTAAGCTAGTTAACATGAATGCACTGGAAAATTTCGTTACCCTGTTTCCACAATCTACTGCACCTTCACAGAGCAAAAGCTTTAGCTGACAGGAAACAGTTGCACGATTTCTATTGTGCTGGCCTAAGAGGTAAATCTAGCAATCCTTGTCAACCATGTTCGGTCAGCAGTCCACTGGGTTCTCCTTTGGAAGCAACAACAATAACAATAACAATTCATCGGGTGGTGGTTTATTTGGTGCAGGTAACTCAAATAGTGGTGGATTTGGTGCTAAGCCGGCAGGCTCATTTGGCACTTCCAGTCCATTTGGTGGAAACAGTTTAGGTACGCCGTCCGGAATGTTTGGTAACAATTCAGCCAATAATGGTGGAGCCTTTGGTGGATTTGGAAACAACACCAACGCGGGAACTTCTGGCGGTGCCTTTGGCGGCAGTTCCACTGGTGGAGCATTTGGAAATGCAGGCACTTCTGGTGGTTCGGCTTTTGGTCAGCCAGCAACTGGTGGGTTTGGCCAAGCAAATACAAGCGGTTCGGCATTTGGAGCCAACAATTCTGGCAGTGGCGCGTTCTCAGGTAGCTCGTCGTTTGGATCATCGTCCAACCAAGGCACCATCACTCCCTTCGAAGCTATGATGGAAAAAGATACTACGAAAACGCCCCATACTAACCTTTCATTTCAATCTTTGTCGGCAATGCCACAGTACAAGGGCTATTCATTAGAAGAACTCCGCTTCCAAGATTATCAGCAAGGGCGAAAGACTGCCGGCAGTGGAGCCCCTGCTACTGGTGGCTTGTTTAACGGGTCATCCAGTACCTTTGGCAAACCGGCCACTAGCGGATTTGGAGCACCCTCGACTTCGTTTGGCGCATCAAACACCAACTCTGGTGGCATTTTTGGCAATAAACCATCGACGGGAGGGTTTGGATCAAGTACTCCATCTTCTGGCTTTGGGCAAGCTAAACCTTTCGGTGCTTCCACCACAACTTCTGGCGGTGGTTTGTTTGGTGCCAATAACAACAATACCAATTCATCCCCCTTCGGTGGTGCTTCAACCGCCAACAGATTTGGAGCAGCATCTACTACTACTTCTGGGTTTGGCTCGAACACCAATTCTGGAGGTGCATTTGGCAATAGCGGAGGGTTTGGTGCGACCAATAATAACACTAATAGTGGCACTGGTCTCTTTGGAAATAATAATAACACTAGTGGAGGGTTTGGCTCTACCAATAACACCGCTTCTGGAGGCTTATTTGGTCAGAATAAGCCTGCAGTGAGTGGAGGCACAGGGGGATTATTTGGACAAAGTAATTCCAATACCAGCACAACAGGATTTGGTTCCGGAGGAAGTACATTCGGGGGTAGCGGTGGATTCGGTACCAACAACAACAATTCCTTAGGAACTACCTTTGGAGGGGTGAATAATGCCAACAATACTAATTCTTCTGGCGCTTTGTTTGGAAACAACAACAGCACCAATACCTCAGGTGGCTTGTTTGGAAATAACAGTGCAAACACCAACAATAATACTGGTGGTGGCTTGTTTGGAAATAACAGCAACACCAATTCCAATTCTGGTGGTTTGTTTGGTGCCAACAACAACAACAACAATGCTACCAACAGCACTCCGTCAACTGGAACAGGTTTGTTTGGAAATAACACTTCCAACAACACCGGCGGTGGTCTTTTTGGCGCAAAGCCAGCTTCAACACTTGGTGGCAACACTGGCGGAACCGGATTGTTTGGTAACAACGCTGCGCCAAATGCCAATACTTCGAGTGGTGGGCTGTTTGGAGCGAAACCGCTGGGAACCACTGCAAGTAATACCACAGGAGGTTTGTTTGGCAACAACTCAGCAGCGGGCAATTCCAACACGAATACTACTGGTGGTCTTTTTGGCAATAACAATTCCAACACCAACAATCAAGCAGGCACGCTGTTTGGCAAACCAGCAGACAATGCCGCAAAACCGAGCTTGTTTGGTAATAATGCAACCAATAGTACTCCAACTCTGGGTGGTGGTTTGTTTGGCAGTAAACCGGCTACTACAACTCCTTCAGGTGGAGGGCTGTTTGGTAATGCAGGCCAGAGCCAAAATAGTGCAAACACCGGCGGTCTATTTGGTCAGCAAAACAATGCTCAACAGCAGCCAGCTCAAAATTCTCTCTTTGGAAACCAAGCCAATGCTCAACAGCAGCCATTTGTCAACTCTCTCGGGGGAAATCCGTATGGAAACAATCCCTTGTTCGCTAGTCAAGTAGTTGACAACTCTGCTGATAGTCGGAACCTTATCTTTGCCACCCCTCTTACCCAGGGCAAGAAGAAGGCTCCCAAGGCTACTGTTTCTGCGTATGTTCTCGCTCCAAAACCAATCTATCTTGGCGGAGCAAAAACCAAGATCCACTCCGAGAAGGAAAAAGCAGCGAAAGCCAAGGCTGAGGAGGAAGAGAGAAAAAGGGACCTTGAAGAAAGCGGTGAAACCAGTAAAAGTAATATGTTTGATACGTCAATTGACGACGCAATTCTTTCATCTGAGGTATTTTCTTCGGACTACTCAATGAGAAAACTCATTTTGACTCGTGATAATCCACAGGAAACATCCCATCTTCTCATTGAAGATGCGCCAGCCAGTACATCGCATGCATCTTCAAATAACATTTTGAAGCTGACTCCAAAGAAGACAGAATCACCGATAAGCAGCGAAAAGTTGGTTTCGCCCAGACCCGGACCCTCAGCAGTGGCATCGCCTTCCTTTGCTCCTGTGAGCAATGGCAATGCGGATGATTTTGTGTTGGTTGAGAAACCGACCAGTGTCCGCCCTGTTGTTAAGGACGAAGATGTGGTTGATCAAAACGGATACTGGATGTCGCCGACAGCTGAAAAGTTGCGTCACATGTCTCTCAAGGCTCTTGAGTCTGTTCCTAATTTCAAGGTTGGCAGGAAGGGTTTTGGATTTGTGGAATTTCGAAAACCAGTCAATTTGGCTAACTTTGCTGATGTTGAGATTGAGATTCCAGGCCATGTTGTCACGATATACAAAAAGACATTTGGTCTTTACACCGATGTCACCAAGAAGCCCCCACCCGGGCAGGGTTTGAATGTTCCTGCGACTGTCCATCTAGACGGAGCTTGGGCACTTGCCAAAGACACCAAAGAGCCCATCAAAGATCCTAGCCACCCATTATATGCTAAGCATATCAAGAGATTGAAAAACATGCCGGAGACGGAATTTGTTAGCTGGGCTGCCGACACTGGTACCTGGGTCTTCAATGTTAAGGGCTGCTAATGTGCGCTTTTGCCGCCGTGTTCACGACATCTACATAGTATTATTATATAATTAAATAAATTGATGATTTTGCCCTTGCAGAATGGGACCGGTCACTGCCAGCCAACCTGATGCAACAAGCCATTCAATGCTAAACAAAAGTTGGACTTCTTTTGTTCCTCGCTCATCTTCCGACGTTGATTTTGCAATTTGAATACGATTTCAAACCGCTCAGAAAAACAGAGTAGCTGACTCTGTCATTGTCGGGCTCGTAAAAAATTTCACACAGTCGCAACTGCCACGGCGGAAACCCGTCCAGATCAATTGAAGAACCAAACAAAATCAAGAGATCGGGTTCCTCCCCCACCAAGCACTTCATTTCGCCGTCAATAACGGGCACCCTGAGATCTTCCACAGACACCTGGTTTTCCACAGCCAGCTGAGCCAGCGTGCGGGTCAGCTCGACGACCGTTTGGCGCCCGTCTTCGCTGCTCAGAAAGTTGATGGCCAGGTCCACCTTATCACCTTTTGCGTCCTTGTACATCTCAAAGATGTGTGGCACCGACAGCTTGATTGCAGGAGATTCCCCGGTTCCAAAATAAAATTCCAGTCGTTTTGAAACATACTTGTTGAGTTCCACCAGCGGGATGCTTTTCAATATGCCTGATCTTTCGTACACAGTCAGCTGTGGGATTCCCGCTCCGATGCACCACGCAGACAGCTCTGCAACGTCCTCCAGCAGGCCGTCGATGCCACCACCGGGCTGGCCCGTGTCCTTGGCCCGCACCACCACGGCCACGTGTTTTGGCACTTTGAGGAGCTTCTGAACGTCATTTCGAATAAACTGCGGGCTGCGGCTGTGGTGGTAGATGAGCATCAAGCCCTGGAGCCTTAGGCGATGCCAGATTGCCGACACGTAAAGAAACAGGTGGATGAATCCATATAGCGACTGCAATATTGTTGAGTAGAATAAAAGTGAGATGCGCGATGGGGAGGATATTGAAACACTGTCCAAGTCTTCCGGCACTACCGTTTCTGTCACCATTTTTTGACACCTGTAGCGAAATACTAGTAGATGTTGCGACGAACGGAGCGGAATGCAGATTTATCGAACTGGTGGTGTCGAAAAGTGATGAGTCCTGCGGCGTTTGCGGGCGGATTGAGATCCACGTTTGGAAAGTGACATTGTGGAAGCAGGAGGAGGTTTTACAAAATGTAACGGCCAAGGCGTGGCTTTACAAATATAATTTCAAATTTTCAATCGTTACAAAAAATTGAGCAAAGTGTCATGTGTATTGGGCAATGTCTCGTTCAATGTGCCGCAGCTCGGTGACACTTTTATTTATTTGCTACACTGCTAGTGGTGCGTCTGGATGAGCACAGCCCAGATCACCAGCTCTACTCTGCATACTCCTTGTTGAATGCTCGTCCAATGACCATTCTTCTGACCTCAGATGTACCGGCACCGATTTCATACAGCTTAGCGTCTCTCAAAAGCCTCTGAGGAACAGTCTCGGTGACATACCCCATGCCGCCTAGGCATTGGATCGCATCAAGACAGACCTCAGTGGCGCGCTCAGCAGCGTACAAAATAGCGCCAGCACAGTCTTTTGTATCCACGTTTCCACTTTCTGCCTCAATAGCAGCAGAGTACAGAAAGGCGCGGGAGGCAGCATACTTGGTGTACATGTCTGCCAGCTTTGCCTGTATCAGTTGATTGTGCGCGATTGGGACGCCAAACTGTTTTCTCTGATGAACGTACGGCAGTGTTTCGTCAAGCGCGCGCTTCATGATTCCCACTGGCCCGGCCGCAAGCACCAGTCGTTCCAAGTCGAGACCTTTCATCAAAACGTACACGCCTTTACCTTCCTGGCCAAGGAGATTTTCCTCGGGAACAAAGACATCTTCAAAGACCAACTCGCCCGTGTTTGATCCTCTCATGCCAAGCTTGTCCAGCTTTCTGGAACAGCTGAAGCCCTTGAAGCTGCGCTCGACAATGAACGCGCTGATGGAGTCCTTTCGTCCCTCGGCCGTTTTGGCGTACACCACACAGGTATCGCAGTCCGGTCCATTGGTGATCCACAGCTTTGTACCATTTAGAAGCCAGCCACCATCGACCTTCTTGGCCGTCGTCTTCATACCCACCACATCAGAGCCAGCACCAGCCTCCGACATTGCCAACGACCCAATTTTGCGACCAGCAATCAGATCTGGAAGGTATTTGGCAGCCTGTTCGGGGGTGCCGTGCAGAGTCAGCTGGTTCACACACAGTTGCGAGTGTGCAATGTAGGACAGGGCAATGGACGCCGAAGCTGCGCTCATTTCCTCCATTACAACAGCATGTGCAAGGTAACCCATATCCAGACCTCCATATTCCTGCTTAGCAGTGATTCCCAGGAATCCAGCTTCTCCCAGCTTGGGCCAGAGCTCGTTGGGAAATGCATTGTCAGAGTCTGTCTTGAAGGCCACTGACTCAGGTATTTCGCGGCGACAAAACTCCTGCGTCGCTGCTCGTAGCTCTTCCACCTCGCTGGATAAGAAGCGAACTTGGCTACGTAACACTTTGATGGGCAGCTGTTTCTTAGCATGCGTGAATGCGGTACGTGTAACACAGCCGAGCATGTTTAGCGATCAAAAGCCGTCATGGTTTTGCCGTTTATATAGACTATTCAAAATTGCGGGGATGATGCAGGCGACCTGCATCATGCACAGCGAGCGGTTATTGGGACGAGTGGAGAGCGCTTGACAAAGTGCTCGGAAGCAGAGCTGCGGACATGGTGAGCAACGTTGCAAACGCACAATCGTTAAAATAAACAAATGCCATATAGCCACAAAAGGCTGTCATTTCAAGCAGTGCGTTTTTTCCTCTTTTCTTTGCGCATTCATACTAGCCCGTGTCAGCTCCGCCAGCTCCCCAGTTTGCCCGATGCATCTCCGCCCATCTACCCATGATCCGCCAGATGTCCGTTTGTGGGGAAGTTATAAATTCAGCGACTCCAGCAGGGTTGCGACCGATCTCTCACCACGGCCCCGAGAACCCAAGCGATGAAACTTCCGGCCTTCACTGCGAGAGGCGCTCTCAGCACCAGAGCCCGACTGTCGCCAGGGGCTGCCCTGAGCTGTGCGACGCAGTGTCGCATGTACCACTCACCGATCTATGCCACCGAAGAACAGATTGCCAAAATGAAAACGCTCGACTCCAAGATTGACACATCTTCTGCAGTATTCAAGGAAAATGCGGCGTCGTTTGAAGCACTGCGCGATTCCATTCTCGGACTCCACCAGCATGTGATTCATGATATTCCAGAGAAGGTAAAACAGAAGCATCTTGGACGAAAAAAGCTGCTGCCCAGAGACAGAATACAGGCACTCATTGACCCCGGAACTCACTTTCTCGAGTTTTCCACCTTGGCAGGCCATGAAATGTACGGCGACGATGATATCAGAGGCGGAGCCATCATCACCGGCATTGGCATTGTAAAGGGCGTTCCAGTTGTAATTGTTGCCAACGATTCGACTGTCAAAGGAGGCACTTACTACCCCATCACCGTGCGTAAGCATCTGCGTGCGCAGGAAATCGCAATGGAAAACAACCTGCCGTGCCTGTATCTAAGTGACTCGGGTGGGGCGAATTTACCGCATCAAGCTGACGTTTTTCCCTCACACAATCATTTCGGTCGCATTTTCTTTCAGCAGTCGCGAATGTCCTCCAAAGGAATCCCTCAGCTGTCCTTGGTCCTAGGTCCGTGCACTGCGGGAGGTGCCTATGTGCCCGCCATGTCGGATGAGGCCATCATTGTGCGCGGCACCGGCCATATTTTTTTGGCAGGTCCTCCGTTGGTCAAGGCTGCAACTGGCGAAATTGTATCCCACGAGGATCTCGGAGGTGGCGACATGCATTCCTCGGTCTCTGGTGTCGTTGACTATGCAGTTTCTTCCGAACAGGAAGGAATAGCTGTGCTTAGAGAATCTGTTGGAAATCTGAATCGACCAGGTATGAAATTCAATATAAAGGCCATGAATGACCTGCCGCTGCTGGACCCCAAAGACATTCCTGGTATCGTGGGCACCAATCTCAAGGTTGCATACGACGTGCGTGAAATCATTGGTCGCATTGTGGATGGATCACGCTTCAACGAGTTTAAAAAGAGCTACGGAACAACTCTGGTTACAGGGTGGTCATCAATCTGGGGTCACAAGGTGGGTATTCTCGCAAATAACGGCCCTCTATTTTCGGAGTCCTCTTTGAAGGGAGCCCATTTCATCCAACTCTGCAAGCAAAGAAACATTCCATTGATCTTTTTGCAGAACATTTCTGGCTTTATGGTGGGATCCGATGCTGAAAGAGGAGGAATCGCAAAAAATGGCGCCAAACTGGTCAATGCTGTTGTTGGATCCGGCGTTGAAAAGTACACAATCACTATTGGTAACTCGTACGGCGCTGGAAACTACGGAATGTGCGGGAGAGCTTACGAGCCCAGATTCCTTTGGACGTGGCCAAACTCGAAAACCGCAGTCATGGGCGCCGAGCAACTCAACTCCGTCATGTCCACCGTTGGCAAGGGCGGCGAGGAGTTGGAGAAACGCATAGAGCGCGAGTCTCAGTCAATATTTGGTTCAGCTAGACTTTGGGACGACGGTATCATTCTTCCTGAAAAGACAAGAGATTATTTAGGTATGGCTCTGACAATCAGAGCCTACAAGAAGACCCTCGACGAACCAACCAAGCAAGACAGCTTTGGAATCTGGAGAATGTAATATACATAGGTATCAAAGGCTACATTAAACTAACTCGTCCACCAACGTCGTTGCTAGCTGTGCCACTAGGCATGTTTCCGTCACGATCCTGTACAAAACTTTTGTAAATGAGATCCAGCTTGTGCCGCTCTTTTGCGGAAATTGATGGCTTTGTCTCTCGAATTGATTGCTCCAAGTTACTGATCTTGACTTCCACAGCCCCTGATAACCCTTCATCAACAGTTTGTTCATCTTGATCATCCACAATGAGTTTCTCAAATTTAGTCTGGATAGCGGCACATTCACTCGCTGATAGCTCCACAATGCTGCCATTCTCAAAATGCAAATACTCAAATTGATCATTGCTGCTTTTCTTGGGGTTGATTATATCAAGCTTGTCCTTCTTTTTCTTCGCCTCTTCTAAAGTTTCATGAACTGCAGCCAGGTAAGCATTGTAGAGCAAAGCCTGCAAGTCAGCACCGGAATATCCATCAGTTTTGTCCGCAATAGCTTTCAAATCAACTTCATCGCTAATTCTAATGTTATTTCGGACAGCTTTCAAAATGTCCACCCTTTCTTCAGCATCTGGCATACCGCAGAGCAGCGACTTATCAAATCTACCTGGTCGCAGCAATGCAGAATCAATGAGGTCTGGTCTAGAGGTAGCTGCCAGAACATAAACACCATCAAGACCCTCTGCACCATCCATCTGCGTTAGCATCTGATTAACAACTCTGTCAGTGACTCCGGTCGAATCATGTCCTCGCTTAGGGGCGATTGAATCAAACTCATCAAAAAACAGGATACATGGTTTAGCAGCCTGCGCTCTTTCAAAAAGATCTCGTACAGATTGTTCAGAAGCACCAATGTACTTGTTCAAAATTTCTGGACCCTTCACGGAAATGAAATTGAGTCCACATTCAGCAGCAACAGCAGAAGCTATTAATGTTTTACCACATCCTGGGTAACCGTACAGAAGTATACCTGAACGCAGCCTTAGCGGACAATTTGCAAAAATAGGCGCATATTTTGTTGGCCACTCCAACGTTTCTAGCAGAACTCTCTTTGTTCCATGAAGGCCACCAATATCAGACCACTTCACTGTTGATTTGTGCAGAGATACACCGCGGAGGGATGACGGCGTGAATCCATTTAAAGCAGACGCAAAAACACTCGGAACATTATCTCTGAGAATCTCATTATTTGTTGCTCCATCAACAAGGTCACCGCTGTGGTACATGTAGTGAGCGCGCTCACCCAAGACCCACAGATCTGCGGGTTGATAGCCCTCGGTGACGCCAGCCACCTCGGAAAGATCGCCGTCTTCAATGACAATACCCAGGTGTTTTACTATAGCATCAATGAGTAACTGTCGGTTCTCTTTGTCTGGTGCTTTCAACTTCACAGTTTCATCGAGAAGATGAGAGTTAATTACTCGCGCATTTAAACTTTGAGTTGTTGCAGAGGAGCCAATTATAGATACCTTGCGAAATCTGGAAATAGACTCAAACGCATCTATCATGATCTCACTAAGCACCTGAGACTTGGTGCTATCGCTATGTTCTTGCTCGGCTGGTACAAGTTTATCAATGTCATCAAAGATAATTGTGCTCGGTGAATGCCATGCGGCCTCGTGGATAATCTTTGAGACTTGCTCTCGAGCTGCGGGTATCAATTCATTCTGCAACAATGAACAATTCACCCATATGACATGAACCAGCTGAGACATTAGTTCATCCCTAACTTTGGCCAAAATGGACGTCTTTCCACTTCCTTTACCACCATAGAGCAAAGTGTTGGTGCCAAAGATTGCCGCACTAGTTACCTTTTCTACAAGGCCGTCGACGGCCACCAGGGGTCTATCAGCTTGTTGTTCTGAGGCAGAGCTCCACGCTAAAATTTGCGATGCATCATGTTGCGGTGGTAGAGCATCACCCATTACGACTTTTGAGCGCTCTGGCTTCAAAACCCATCCTTCTGCATCTTCAAGAACCACTAATGCACCTTCTGGCAATGCTGGAGACTTGTCAAGTCTCATTCGGCTAGTGACTGGGCCTTGCCAAAGTGCATTAAGCGACTCAGGAACCGATGGTAGTCGGGAATCGCCATTGAGCTTGAGCGATTTCCCACTAGCAGCAGTATTTTTGGAGGAATACGGATGCACAATCACCCGCTTTGGTAAATGAGAAAGTGGCTTTTGTGCCATCTCAATTTTGTATACAGCACCAATATCGTGGCCCTTTCCAAGTGCCGAAGCAACTGCGGAGGAGATAGCGACGTGTCCAGGAACACCGCTATAGTCGCACAGTTTGGCAACGATGGTGTTTGTTGGTTTTAGCTCAGCATCATCCTGCAGATCTGTTGCCGGGCCGGTGTTCGACTGCTGCTGTGAAGGCTGTGTGTTTGTCTTTAGAATTGATATGGAAGCGTACTCTGTAGAAAAGGGGATTTTCGATGTGTCTGTGTAAACCGCTAGAGGTGCCTTTTCTTGCAGGTCTTTATATAGCGGATGAGGAAGCGAGACGCCACGCAAAATAACGTGAGGAAGATCTCTTTTTTTCAAGGTTGATCTGGCAGTGGAGGGAATGGAGCTGAGAGATCTTCGCTTTCGCATTTTTGGGGCCACGACTACCTCTGAGTTGGGTTCGAGAAGCGCGAACCGGCCCGACGGCGTGGGCTCAATTTTGTTTACCTGCAGATTCGCATGAACGGATGGAGAAGGGAACACGGTCAACGGATGAAGCAGAGAAATGCCTCTGACCTGATTGATCATTCGTGCCTCCAAGAATCCAGCATTGGCTTCGACTACCTCCCAGTCCGAGGCAGAGACAGGTTCCAGATGAACTGTGTGAGCGGTTGGAGGGTCAAAATGAGCCAAGATCGATACCCGTGATCGCTCAGGCAAGCCTATAGCGCGAGCAAAAGTAGCGTCGATTTCCAGAGATCCAGATGCTTTAGCCGGCATTCCTGTCCAGCCCACAAAAGCAGAGGTCTTGGTCTTGGAGATGCCTGCCGACCATGTTAGTTCTACAACTAGCTTTTGAGGTGGAATGTTCGCATTGAAGATGGAGGTTGAGAGGTCTCCAGGCAGATTAACGTTGCAACTTTGTAGCGATAGATACGATACTGTTGCAGACGAGGACATTGTGATCGGTAACCTGGTGACCGGCAGCAGTAGCGCCTAGAATCGATAGTTTAGCTTCTTCAACCAGCTGAATACAGAGCTAGCTCGTTGAAGTCAATTGGTTACAACTGCCGCCAGCGAGTTACTGTTTCTGGGTGATGCAGAGAGAGTGTGGGGAATTTTTCAGCTCGAGGGAGGAGCTTGGAAAGCGAGCCTTGGAGCCGACGGGCAGGGGTGGGAATGCTGACGAGCTCGTCTAAAGTTACAATTTATTAGGTGTTAAATAAATAAGGAAGCACTGCGGATAGCATTGCACGGAGCCTGTCCGCTCTACATGAGATACTTGGGTCTGGATCATTCGGCAAGCCGAATGGCAAGCCGAAATGCCTCGGCTTGACACTCAATCCCGAATTCCAAGCTCAACCAAATTTCTAATGGCCTCATGGTATCTCTTCTCGAGAAAATCCAACGTCGGCTTGGCGTACTGCTGTGCTCGTTCCCGGTCCTTGTTGGTCTCTGCTATCGAGTCCTTTGCGTGCTGCAGGTCGTTTTGCAGACGCTTGAGCACATTTGCCGCATCTTCATTGCCTATTAGCCAGGAATTTTTACCGTGCTTGTGCAAAGCTTCGAGGTTCTCCTTCCTCCACAGCGCATACTGTAAGGCTATTTGCAGTTCATTGTCGCTACTTGGATTAGAGTATCTAGTGGTGTCGATAGCTGACAGGCTACGGGGTTTACTGGCAATCTCTGGTGCCTCATGCTCTTGCGGCTGAAGACTTTGGATCTCTTCATCTATAAGATTGCTCACGTAATCTATGTATCTCTGATTGGACTTTTCAATGAATGGCAGCGACATTAGGGGCGAGCGTTCTGGCGCGCAACTTTTTATCCCAGTAGGAACCGTTGTGCGTTGGACGGTGGATACTGGATGGGCAGTGGAGGGAAGGGTTGTAAAATCGGATACGAGAATACTCACAATGCCCAGGGTTTGCAGCAAGCAGCGCTCAGCCAGCAGCGCTCAGCAAGCAGCGCTCAGCCAGCAGCGCTCAGCAAGCAGCGCTCTTGAACCTACTCCATGCGGATTTGCTGTGGTATCCGCATATCCGCATCAAAGTTGTGGAGACGCAATTTGCAAAAATGTGTTGCTGCGAATGGGCCGCTCCAATCGCTTGGCGGAGGCGAACGCGCTGAAATGCAGCAGCCAGCGTATGCGCAACGAGCTCCACTGTCGACCTTGTTTTTGAATCGACAGCATTGCCACCTGCCGGTGGCTGCTGAATTTTGACTCCCATTTGCGCATCTTTATCTCAACCCAACCTTGACAACATACAACCCCAGCAAGGTTTGAAACAGAGCCGTTAAATTACCCGCGCAGACCGAGCTCGTTATTTTTCTACTACATACTCACACTCATCATGGACTGGCTTTTTGGGTCCAAGCAGTCAAAGGCGGAGGCGCCAAAGAAGGCCATCATGAACCTGCGTCAGACCAGAGACACTCTCAAGAAGCGCGAGAAGCACTTGCAGACCAAGATTGACGAGTATCTTGCAACGGCCAAGAAGAGCGTGAACAACAAGCAGGTGGCGCTGAGCGCGCTCAAGCGTAAGAAGGTTGCGGAGGGCGACCTTGACCGGGTGCAGGGCCAGATTGACGCTCTGGATGCACAGCTGACGGCGCTGGAGTCGGCGCACCTGAACCAGGAGACGCTCAAGTCGATGCAGCAGGGTGCGAATGCGATGAAGCAGATCCACGGCAACATGGACATTGACAAGGTGGAGGACACAATGGAGATGATTCGCGACCAGCTGAACCAGTCGGAGGAGATTGCCGACACCATTTCGCGGCCGCTTGGACCCGAGATTGACGAGTCCGAGCTGGACGACGAGCTGGCGGCGCTGCAGGAGGAGGACATGAAGGCG
Source organism: Limtongella incommunis (assembly GCA_003706695.3). Lineage (NCBI taxonomy): Eukaryota > Fungi > Ascomycota > Dipodascomycetes > Dipodascales > Trichomonascaceae > Limtongella > Limtongella incommunis. The sequence continues at coordinate 309,547 of PPME03000007.1, forward strand.
ACCATGATCAATGTGGGCCGTGCGCCGGTGGGCAATCTGCCGACGACGAGCGCGCCCGCGGCGGCCGAGCAAGAGGAGGAGGATTCTGAGGACGAGGAGTTGCGCAAGCTGCAGGCCGAGATGGCCATGTAGCCTTTATATAAATTATTGTGACGAGTAGACTGGCAACTAATGAATTATTTTGCATGAGGGGAGCGCAGCGCTCTAATATATAATTTGCTCCTACGACAGGATAATGTTTGCTACATCAGGACAATGTCTGCTCTGGGGCCTACAGCACGAGGACAATGTTTGCTCTGGGCCTACGACACGAGGACCCAGAGGAAGAAAAACACCAGGATGACGCCAAACATCTTGACCATGAGCCACCTGTTGCTGGAGATGCGGGAGTAGTACTTGAGCAGCTCGCGGTGCGCGCCCGAGACATTGATCGAGATGTCCTCGGTGTTGGCGTCGATGCGCTGGATGGTTTCGCGCTGCTCGGCGACCATGGTGGCGAGCTGGCCAAAGATGTGGCCGAGCTCCTGGATCGTGGACTCGATGGCGTCGACCGCCGACGAGCGCTGGCTGAGGTACGTGTCCTGCGCGCCCTGCTGCTCCTCGAGCAGCAGCTGCTGCGACTGCTCGGGCAGCGTCAGGCTGTCGTACGGGTTCTCCGAGTGCGTCGGGGTGGACGTGCTGTAGAGCGGCGAGTCCTGGCGCGCGCCGTCGCCGGCGTACGCCATGGCGGCGGCGGCCGACGCCGACGCGGCCGACGACGTGATGAACTGCTCGGAGCGCGACTTGCTAGCTTGCATGTTTTTTGTGCGCGTCTCGAGCACCTCGGCAAAGCCCGTCGTCACGTCGGTGAGGTTGCCCTGCAGCATGACGAGCACGTTCTTGGAGTGCTCCGAGACCTGCTGCTCGCCCTTGCGGCCCCACTGGCTGCCGGCCTTGACCATCTTTTGCAGGTCGGCGATCGCCGTGTTGATTTTCGACACCTTTTGCTTGATCACGTACGTCAGCTCGGTGATCTCGACGGGCCGGTCGTTGAAGAGCGTCTTGCGCTTCGCCAGCAGCGCCAGGCGCTGCAGCATCTCCGTTGTCTCTGCAATCTCGGACGCGATTTGCGACGCTCGGAGCGAAAAGTCCGACTTGCTGGCCGCGGCCGCCGGCTGCCGCGGCTGCAGCGGGCGCTGGCCGTTCAGCCGCGACATCGACGTCACGCATGCCCGGAACTCTGCGGTTCTATCTTGAATAGACGTCATGGCGGTGTCTGGTGCGCAGGTGTGTGCCTGGCGTTGCAAGTGGTGATGTGGTGGTTTTGGGTTGGGAGCGCAGCGTGGGAGTAGTGACCGACGGAAGTTTGCACTTGCCAGCGGGAGTGTGCCTGGCCGGCGAGCGAGGCCAGAAGGCAAACGCGCCAGAGCAGGCGCGTTTGCCACTTGCACTTTCTAAATCTGCTTCAGGACTCGGCCCAGCGTTGGCGTAGTTCACTCTCAACCTGGGAGTTTGCACTTGCCGTCTGGGAGTTTGCACTTGCCGTCTGGGAGTTTGTACTTGCCAGTGGGAGTTGCACTTGGGAGTTGGGCGTTGGCGCAGTTGACGGGGAGTTTGCACTCGCCAGCGTCGGGGAGTTGGGGCGTTGGCGCTGGAAGCTGAGTGGAGTCGGGCGCTGCAGTTGGCTCTTCAGCCTGGGAGTTTACTCGCCAGCGTCCAGTGCCTCGGCTGCCAGAGCACAGGGGTGGCTCGCAGGTACCGTCGGCTGCTCCCGAAGCTCCACGGTGCTACGGTGCTTCGCGCAGGCACTCACGGTGCTCCGCACAAGTGCTCCGCGCAGGTGTTTCACGGAACTCCGCGCAGATTTCACGGGACTCCAGGCCGCGCTTGTGTTGCAGCCAATGAGAAGCTGCGCATATGCCAGGTAGCTAGCGGTTGTGTTATATAAGCGAGCGGTTCTAGGCTCTGCCCCTCCTCGCCATGCCTGTCGCCCTGGCGGAGCAGTCCGCTTCGGCTATCTCCCGCTGGCCTGCGCTGCCGGATCCCCACCTAACCTCGGCCCCTTCCCCACAGACTTATATAAAGGTCTGCAGCCGCCTTTTGCAGCGCCAGCGGCTCGCAAAAAATGGTGTCGAAAGCAGAGCTGGAAAAACACAACACTCCCGAGTCCTTGTGGGTGCTGATCGAGGGCAACGTCTACGACCTGACCGAATGGCAAAACACCCACCCGGGTGGCAAGAAGATTCTGGCGCGGTTCGCGGGCAAGGACGCTACCAAGCAGTTTAGAACATACCATGACGTCAAGAAGGTGCTCGGCCAGTACGGCGACAAGTACAGGGTCGGCCCGCTCGACGATGCAAATGCGACCGCGTGCGACGACGCTGCTGTCGCGCTCAACGCCACGAGCGAGGAGTACAAACTGCACACCGGCGACCGCGTCGAGGTGTCCGGCGACATGATCCCGTACGCCGACCCCATGTGGGAGCAGGGCTTCTACTCGCCGTACTACGGCGAGGCGCACAACGCGCTGCGCGCCGAGGTCCGCGCGTGGGTCGACGAGCATGTGCAGCCGTTTGTCGACGAGTGGGACGAGCGCGGCGAGATCCCCGCCGAGCTGTACCACAAGTTTGGCCAGGCGGGCTTCCTTTCGTACGCCACCTCGCTCACGCACTTCCCCGCGAAGTGGGTCCGGCACCACCCCAAGAGCGTCACCCAAGCCGACTACGACTCGTTTCTCGGGGCGGTGATTGTCGACGAGCTGGGCCGCGCGGGCTCCGGCGGCGTGCTCTGGAACCTTGTCGGCGGCTACGGCATTGGCCTGCCGCCGATTGCGAACTTTGCGCGGCCCGAGGTCCAGGACCGCGTGCTGCCGCCCATCATTGCCGGCGAGCAGCGCGTGTGCCTGTGCATCACCGAGCCCGAGGCCGGCTCGGACGTGGCCAACCTGACGACCACGGCCGAGAAAACGGCGGACGGCAAGCACTACATTGTCAACGGCACCAAAAAATTCATCACCAACGGCATTATGGCCAACTACTTCTCGGTCGCCGTGCGCACCGGCAAGCCGGGCATGGGCGGCATCTCGATGCTGCTCATCGAGGACACCTTCCCGGGCATTTCGCGCCGCAGCATGAAGATGCAGGGCATGCACGGCTCCGGCACGACCTTCATCACCTTTGAGGACGTCAAGGTCCCGGTCGAGAACCTGCTCGGCAAGGAGAACGCCGGCTTCAAGGTCATTGTCACCAACTTCAACCACGAGCGCATGGGCATCATCCAGCAGGCGTTGCGTCTGTCGCGCGTCTGCTACGAGGAGGCCTGCAAGTACGCGCACGAGCGCGAAACGTTTGGCAAGAAGCTCATCCAGCACGACGTCATTCGCAACAAGCTGGCCCAGATGGCGGGCAAGATCGAGGCCATCCAGGCGTGGTCAGACTACCTTATTTATCAGGACCTCGTCCTGGGCGACCAGGAGGCCATGTTCCGCCTCGGCGGCGCCATCGCCGGCGCAAAGGCCCAGTCCACAATGATGATGGAGTACTGCGCGCGCGAGGCATCCCAGATCTTTGGCGGCCACTCGTACACCCGCGGCGGCAAGGCCTCCAAGGTCGAGCGCATCTACCGCGAGGTGCGCGCCTACGCCATCCCCGGCGGCTCGGAGGAGATCATGCTCGACCTCTCCATGAGACAGGCTTTGAGAGTCCATCAAGCGTTGGGCGCCAAGCTTTAGCAAGATAATTAATAAATATTACTCTGGGAACTCCAGCGTATGTAGCATTTCCTCGGTGCACTGAGCTGCCAAGCACAGGAACAAGACATTTCCCAATTGAGCAGGTTTTTCATCTGGACATAAGCATGGGGAAGAAGGCCGATAAGACTGGCCCCGACAGCTACTCGTGGCCGGGCTCGTTTCACGCGTACGCGCCAGGACCAAAGGCCGCTGTCGACTGCCTCCTGGAGAACCAGATTTACACGGTGGCAAACTTTTTCTCCCCGCAGGTTTGCAACGACTTGATTGCGTGGTTCACGGCGTCGCTGGAGCACCGGCAGCAGGGCAAGCGCATCGAGTTTGAGGAAACAGAGTTCCCGCCCAAAAAGGGCCATGCTGCGCGCGTGAACGACCGCGCGGTGCTGATGGACCCGCAGGCCGCGGTCATACTGTGGAAACAGCTCAAATCGGTGCTCACCGGCCTTAATCATGCGACAGAGTACTACACGCCGGAGCCCCTCGACGACCCGCTCTGGAGCGGCTGCCGGGGACTGGCCGACAACATACGGGTCTACCGGTACCAGCCTGGCCACTACTTTGGGCAGCACTACGACGAAAGCAAGCCGGTCCACTACACATGCAACAACGAAACGGTCAGGGGAAAGACGCGATGGACATTGCTGATATACCTGACGGGAGCCGATTGCAACGAAGTCGCCGGAGGCGAAACGCGCTTTTTCGATGACTACGGCAACAAGACTGTGGAAGCGGAGTTGGTCAAGGGCATGGCGCTGCTGCACAAGCACGGACGTGACTGCATGCTACACGAGGGAGCCCCTGTGAAGGCCGGGTACAAGTGGATACTGAGAAGCGATCTTGTCTATTAATGCTAGGTGAGTTTTGAATTATGTAGCTGGCCACCTCACACGGCCTTTTCGTTTTCTTCATGCGGAAGAATCTGTTCATGGGGATAGAGATAATAATGCTGAATAAGGAATAGAACGTCAAACACCAGTGTGTTGATCGCGAGCGCCAGTTTGATGGTGTTGTCAAACACCCCAGAGACCGTTCCGTCTTCAATGTAGCCATCGAGAAACAGCTGTCCAAAAGACAGCGTGCCGCCGAGAGTGTCCAGCAGAATGGAGTGGACGGAAAAGCCCTGCGTAGATTTGCGCGAGCGGTTCCAGAGCAGCTGCGGGATGTATTTGATGAGGGACATTGCCAGCTTGATGTTTCCCAGCCACAGCGTCACGTCCAGTAACATTAGCGTGCCATTGATGTAGCCGGAAATGCAGCGAAAGAGAATGACGCTCACAAAAACAATAATCACTTGGGCGCTGGTAGACATGTGCTGGTTGACCGACTTCTTGTAGCCCAGCAAGTATATCTGCACCAAGCCCACAAGGCAGAGAACGACCCCGTGAAGGGCGTATGCAATGTCGTTGAATCTGACGAGGGGGTATCGGGGCTCCGAGTCTGTGGGCAGGGTATGTCGCTGAGAATACTGCTCCCGCACCTCTCCGTTGTAGTATTGAAGACAAAGGGCCGTCGCATATGCAAAATATCCAATATTGTTTAGGATTGAAAAGTCCACCGATGTGCCCTCCACCGACCGGGTCCTGACATTGAGGAGCAGCGAAGGGTAGAACGAAATTGACCAACAAAAGACGTAGGACCAACCGATGGCCTGAGATAGCAGCACTAGTTCCAGCATCGCAAAAGGCTGGGTTGTAAGACTGCCGAGGAGCAAGCGATGAAGACTAGCTCAGAGGGAGGTTGGCTAGTCAAAGAGGATCGATAATGTGGTGAGTGCAATAGCAAAAATTTGTATCCAGATATGGCGCCTTTGGACGTACTGACTCGCGGTATGGCCAGAGGTGTAATTGATCTGATCCTGGACCTAATTCTTGCTGGACACGTCAAGTCGTGGACTCAAGGCGGTCGGAAAAACGCGAGTTGACCGGCCTGATGTTGCACGACCAGACATGGGCTGATGTACTTACAAAATTTGCCAGCGCAGCGTCTCAAGTTTATCTGCACTGAGCAGTTTCTACGAATGGAGTTTCTGTAGCTGGAGCTATTTCTATAGTTGCAGCTATTTCTGCGGCTGGAGCTATTCTGGACATGTTTAGGAGTTATAGGCGGGCCTGCGCGGCGCAGAACTGGGCAAATAATATTAATTTACATAACAAGACAGTTTTCGGCAGCGCGGCGCAACCTCGGTAAACTGCGCGGCCTTGAGGAGCGGTTAGTAGCATTGTGGTTCCGCCGGCAAAGAAGCTTGGCGATGGCAGAAGCAATGCTAGTAAGGCTCGCCAAACGCTCGCCGGAAAAACATTTCAGGAAGCACGAGACTCTCGCACATGCGGGATGTCACGGTAATGCTTGCAGAGTGTACCCCGCAGCCATCGGCAGCACCTGGCGAGGGCTCGCCATTGGCAAGACACTCACGGCCGGCACCCTGGACGGCTCTGTCCGTACACAGCGTGTCAGCGTGTCAGCGCTGAAGTCCCCCCTTACAAAGTTTTTGCGAGGCTTTTGCGAAGCCCTTCTGGCGTGATTTCGTCCCCGCACACGACGGTGACGTATGGGCGCCCACCACTTTTTGCACTCCCGTTTACTTCTCGAGCTAAAACATCTGCAGCCGGCATATTTACGTCTTACCCCGGATTTTTCAACGAGCATATTTCTGTCCTCCCGGATACCCCAGACTTTTTGTAGAGCAATTGGAAATGTCTGGTCCGTGGAAACTGACACCCAAGCTGGCAGAAAAGATCTACCACTATGCGCATTTCCCGTCGAGCGGTGTTTCGCTGCGGCAGATGGTGCAGTTTGGGTCGAACCCGTCTGTGGGCACGCTGTTTCGAGCGTCGCAGTTTATTGTGGAGGAGCTGCCGATCCGGCTGGCGCACCGTGTGAAGGATCTGGACGAGCTGCCGCACGGGCTGTCTGAGATGCCGTCGATCCAGCGGGTGAAGCAGTGGTATGCGCAGTCGTTTGAGGAGCTGACGACGATTCCGCAGCTGAAGCTGTCGGCGGAGGAGAAGGCGTGGCTGTACCGGCCGCAGCCGCGGGCGCACGACGGCGACAACTCGTCGCTGGACCCCGTGAAGCCGGAGGGCGGGCGCAACGGGCCGTCGCCGTTCATTGCGTCCAACACGATCAACCCGTCGCTGGACGAGCACCAGAAGTTGGTGAAGCCGAACGCGCGGCGGTACTTTGCGAACGTGGACGAGAGCGTCAAGGTGTGGCCGAAGGCGCTGTCGAACTTCAACAGGGAGGTGACGCGGCGGCTGCAGGTCATCAAGACGCGGCACGACGGCACCGTCTCGACGGTGGCCCAGGGCGTGAACGAGTGGAAGCACGTGCGGAACAAGAGCGTGATTGACACGTCTGTGCAGCAGTTTCTCGACCGGTTCTACATGTCGCGCATTGGCATTCGCATGATGATTGGGCAGCACATTGCGCTCAACGTCGAGCCCGGGCTGCGGAAGGACTACGTGGGCATTATCTGCACCAACACGAACGTGCGCGAGCTGATCCAGGGCGCGGTGGACAATGCGCGGTTCCTGTGCGAGACGTACTACGGGCTGTTTGAGGCGCCCAAGGTGGACATTATCTGCAGCCCCGACATTTCGTTTTCGTACGTGCCGGGCCACCTGTCGCACATGATTTTCGAGACGGTCAAGAACTCGCTGCGCGCGGTGGTCGAGTCGCACGGGGTGGAGGCCGACGTCTTTCCGGCAGTCAAGATTATTGTCGCGCAGGGCAACGAGGACATTACGGTCAAGATCTCGGACGAGGGCGGCGGCATTCCGCGCTCGGAGGTGCCGCTGGTGTGGACGTATCTGTACACGACGGTGAAGGAGACGCCGGCGATGGAGACGGAGGTGTCTGACTTCAAGGCGCCGCTGGCAGGCTTTGGCTACGGGCTGCCCATCTCGCGGCTGTACGCGCGGTACTTTGGCGGCGACCTGCGTCTCATCAGCATGGAGGGCTACGGCACCGACGTGTACCTGCATTTGAACCGGCTGTCGAGTAACATGGAGCCGGTGGATTAGCGGCTGTAGAGCATGGAGCCGGTGGATTGAGCACGAATATCTAAATTAGCATGTACTGAATGCAAGCACGAGTAATCAATATTAGCATTACTGAAGCATGTACGAAGAATCAATCTAAATAGCATGTACTGAATGCAAGCACGAATAAATTCAATCTAACTAAATACTAGCATTACTGAGGCACGTACTGAAATGCTGAAGCATGTACAAAATTCTGAAGCACGTACGAAATGTTTGTACGAATGCTGCATGTACAAATGTACGAAATAAATTACTCATCTAAATGCGATACACAGTGCGACCATTAGTGTTTGTAACAGTGCGACCATTAGTGCTTGTAACAGTGCGACCATTAGTGTTTGTAACAGTGCGACCATTAGTGCTTGTAACAGTGCGACCATTATTTGCAACAGTGCGACCATTAGTTGTAACAGTGCGACCATTATTTGTAACTGTGATCGGCGATCATTAGTTGTGCGCTGTTGCGCGGTACTTGTACTCCTTCTTTGTGACGTAGACGCCGGTGAGCGCGTCGTCGTCGACGAACCAGGCGACCTTGCCGGCGGCCTGCTCGTTGACGAGCGACGAGGGCAGGCCCTTCTCGGGCCGCTCCATGATGGTTTTGATGATGGGCGCCTTGGTGGCGCCCTCGACGACGAACGAGATTCGGTGCGAGTGGCAAATGACGGGGAGCGTGAGCGTGATGCGCCGGGGCGGCGGCCGCGGCGCGTCCTCGATGGGCGCGACCCACGCCATGGTCTCGCGGAGCAGCTCGTGGTTGGGGAAGAGCGAGCACGTGTGGCCGTCCGGCGCGCAGCCGAGCAGCAGCAGGTCAAACATGGGCAGCTTGACCGAGTCGCGCGACGCAAAGCCCTTGATGAGCGTCTTTTCGTACGCGTCGGCTGCCTCTTGCGCGTCGCCGAGCAGCGCCTCGTCGACGTGGAACACGCGCGGCGGCGCCGCGCCGCCGAGCTGGTCGAGCACGAGCCGCTTGAACAGCCCGTAGTTGGACTCCTCGCTCGCAAACGGCACGAGCCGCTCGTCGGCAAAGTACACGTCCCACTGGCTCCAACGAATGTCGGCGCCGCGGGACAGCAGGCCCTGGTTCAGCACGCGTATCAGCGAGCCTCCCGACACGCCGATTTTGAAGCGCTTGCCCTTGTGCGCCAAGGTGTCGTTTTGCGCGGCAATAATGTGATCCGCTACCGCTTCCGCTACGCCTGACAGCTCAGGAAATGCGTAGACTGCTGGGACGCTGGTGGTCATCTTGTCACAGACCCGTCGAGTCGCTTACAGTTTAAATATCTAGCTGCTTTGCTAAACAGTGCTATCGGATGTGAGAAGGAGAAAGGAAAAGTCGGAATTTGTGCCCAGTTGGGACGCTGTGGTGGAGGTTGGCTTCCCAACGACCCAGCTGTGACGTCAGGGTGGGGAACGGCGGTGAGTTGGAAGGCCCTGAGCCGGCGTGCTTAGCTGGCGAGCGGTTGGCGAGCGTTTGGCGAGCGTGCTCCAGTTGCTGCGTGTTCCAGTTGCTGGAACTGGCCGGCGCTGGTTGCAACGCTCTGCGCTCGCCGCTAGCAGCAGTCGCTGCCAGCTGCTGCTCACGCTCGTGCCGACCTTATCTGCTCCAAGTTGCCTCTTTGAGCCGCCAGTCACAACACCCAAACTCCCACGCCGGCATCGCTTTGCTGCTGTCAACGGCCAGATCTGGCACACGAGCCACGGCCCTACAAAACTAGCCCAGATACCGGCCCTACAGAGCCCAGCTCCAGGTCAGCTCACCGGCACTCACCGGCCAGGTGCCCGCTTCCACCGCTCCACTGCCCATCGCTCACAGCCCAGGGGCCCGCTCCACCGCTCCCAGCTCCAGGCCAGGGCTTGCTCCCGGGCAGACCCTCGGCCCTCTGCCGAGTGCCCTGCATCACCACCCAAAAATAAATGTGTCCGACACTTTGTCTCCATCGTCACATAGCATGTTCTCCTTCTGGAGAAAATCACAGTCTTACGATCCCGTCAGACCGTGCCCGCCCCCGGCGCTCCTCTCCGTGTCCACCTACTCCCCCGGCTCGGACATTTTCCGCTCAGTGTCGGACGCCAACTGCGCGCACTTGCAAACAAACGCAAAGTCCTCCGTTGCTTACAACAAGTGCCTCTGCTGCCGGACCCGCATCGTCCTCAATGCGTCCCAAAGCTCCTTCAGGTGCAAAACCTGCCTCGTCACAAACCACCGCAGCCCCAGCAGCCCCCCCGCCAGCGCGCCGCCGGCCATGGTCCCCTGGAGCCGCCAGTTCGCTCTCGGCCGCTCAAAGCCCTCCTACAAGTCGCCCGACATTGACTACCAAAAGGTCGCCGCGTACTGGGCCTCGCCAGATGCCCTCGCCGTCGCCCAGATCCTCGAGATGCTCTCGCACCCGCACTGCGACCTCTCGCACACAACGGACTTGCGCCCCGTCCTCGTCCTCATGGAGTGCCCCTCGCTCCTCGACGGCCAGGACAGCCACCGCGGGCTCGGCGTCGCCGCCATCCTCGCCTCCTACCTCGCCAACTGCTCGCCCCGCGTGCGCCTCTACCTCGTCAACTGGATCCTCCGCATGCCGCTGCAGCGGGTGCAGACACATGTCACGCTGCTCAATTCTGCCCTCTCGCGCTTCCTCGCCGCCGGCGCCCGCTCCCGCGCCTCCTCATCCTCTTTGCATCCAGACACCTACCGCCACTCGTGGCAGATCGAGTCCTGCGCTCGTGCTCTGGCTATTTATTCGTCGGCAAACTACCTGGTGGACGTGCCCCGACTCTCTCCCACCCTCTTTTACAACCCAATGCTCGACTGCGTAGACATCAAGGTCGACTTTCACCTGTGGCAGCAGTCAACAACAGACGACACCATCATCACCCCCAAGACCGGCGTCTCGGCCGATCTCACACAGGACGCTGTCGTCGAAGGGCCGGTCGCTCGCGAAATGTTTTTCTTTTGCCAGTACCCGTTCCTCCTCTCAATGGGTGCAAAATCAATCATCATGAGCTACGACTCGCGAGCGCAGATGGAAGTCAAGGTCCAGGAGGCGTTTTTTGCCTCTCTCGGCGGCTCCAGCGCAAAGATCTCGCCTTCGCTGCTCGTGCGCGTGCGACGCTCGCACCTCCTGACCGACTCGCTGCAGGTACTCGCCAACCAGCAAGAAAACCTCAAGAAAAAGCTCAGGGTCGAATATGTCGGCGAACCAGGCGTGGACGCTGGCGGAATCAAAAAGGAGTGGTTTTTGCTGCTCACGCGCGAGCTGTTCAATGATGCAAAGCTGTCCAAGTTTCAAACGCTAGAAGAATCAAACCTCAGCTGGTTCGTCAAGGAACACGCAAGCGTGCAGGATCTCGTCTACTACCGCACAGCAGGAATCGTCTTGGGCCTGGCAGTCTACAACTCAACTATCCTCGACGTCAAGCTTCCCTTGCTTGTTTTCAAAAAGCTCCTCGGCTTTCGCGTCACCCTCCACGATTTCTCTCAAATGGAACCCACATTCGGCAAGTCGTTACAGGAGCTGCTGGCCTTCTCTGGGGCACCCGAGGAGTTTGAAAACTTGTACGACCTGAATTTTGTGGCAACTGACAAGGACGACAGTGGCAACATTGCAGAAGTACCGCTGGTCCGCTGGGGAGAAAAGAAGCCTGTCACATTGGACAACCGCAAAGAGTACGTCGAAAAGATTGTGGACTACTTTAGCAATAAACGTATAGAAGCCCAGTTCACATCGTTCAAGGAGGGCTTTTTCGCAGTGGTGGGTTCCAATGCCATCACTCTTCTTCACCCAGAAGAGCTGGAGCTCATGATTTGCGGATCGGCAAAACCGCTCTGCATCGATGATCTCAAATCCATCACCCAGTATGTCAACTGGGGACCGGAGGAGGAGGCTGAGAACCACCTGGTAATCAAGTGGTTCTGGAGATGGGCGCGCGAATTGCCTCCTGACGGCCAGCGAAAGCTGCTCATGTTTGTCACTGGCTCAGATCGTATACCGCCTACTGGTATTGAAAATATCCCGTTTCGCATCATGAATATTGGAGGAGATACTGACCGTCTCCCCGTGTCGCACACCTGTTTCAACCAGCTGTCATTGTATTGTTATTCTAGTAGAGCTAAACTGACGGCGCTGCTTGATTTAGCTATCAATGAAGCAGAGGGCTTCATGATCAAGTAGTTTATTCTTAAATATTTATAGAGCGCATTCCTTAGTATTTTTCTGCTGATCTTATTTTTTGTACCAAATGGCGGCCCCGCCTGGGCGGGTGATGATGCTCATGCTGTCAGACACAACCCCGGCATTTCGGACATTTCAATCTATTACAACGCATGGAATCGGTTGCAGAATATCTCTGGGACCATCCAGATACCAATCCATATGCTCGGTACGTTCTAGAGATTCTCTATGATGTTTCCAATGCAACAAGAAGGGTCATTTCTGGCACCTCGTCGGTCGAACGAGCATGCCAGTCTCAGCGTCCAACCTATACCGTGAACCGTGAACTGGTATTGTCACGCAAGCTGAAGGACCTGGTTCAGAAACAAGACCAGACAGCTCAAGAAGCGGCTCGCCTGGTGGGTTTGGTGATGGAGCTGTCGGACAGCAACGTTGAGGTGGTTGAGCGTGCTATCAATGCCAGAAATCAGGTCTTTACAAATCATGACGAGTATCATCTTCTGGCACACAAAAAGCCGTCGTGGGACAGTCATTCTCAGGTGTATTTTACAATGTACGAAAGGGTATTCGGTGAAGTGCCTGAAACAGTCGATTGGACCCGACTAGGCTTTCAAGGAAAAGATCCCTCTACGGACTTTAGAAGCACAGGACTATTTGGGATGAAGTGCTTTGAGTATTTTTGTAGTGAGCATCCCGACTGGGCCCGTCTTGTAGCTGACGAGTCTGGAACCTTGTCAAAGGACTCGTCAGGGCCGTGGTATTCTCTGGGCCTACTGTCAATTCATGTCACCAATTTGTTGATGGATGAGATGATTTCTACTCTACTTAAACTGATATATCTGCAATACGATGCAGACCCCCCGGTATCCAATCATGTCCTTGAAGTCCACAGCAAGAGCATTATGGATTTCCACAAATTTTGGAAACAAGAAATCAAAGAAGGGAAAGTCAAAACAGTAATGGATACAGAATCATCCATCAATAGGTGGAAAGAGGTGCTGGTTCGTAGATTGATTGCGGAGGCTTGGCCGCTCAAGTTGAAAGACGACTAACTCTCCCTCAAATTTGCGCGTAACTGCTTGACATTGAGAAGTTTGGACGCGGATATATTGTAGCGCAGCGATCCCTGAGGAGCCCGAAGTATCTCTGCTCGGGGGACTTGATACCGCTTACTCGCGCCAATCTCCACGGGACTGACGTAGTTGATCTTCCAATACAAGAAGGGAACTCTGGATTGCAAAAAGTGGCTTTTTGCTCGAGAGCTCAGGTCTGATCTAGCACATATTAGCATAATACAATCTCGGTCCTCTATCCCATACCCACTGCGATGTGCATGTACCCCCTCCATTTCCCGTATCAGGGACGAGGAAACACTGGCAGAGTTAGTTTTGCACTGGACAAAAAGCTTAGCTTGACTAGTGCTCAACGGGGCCATGATGTCTGCTGTCAAGTCTACACCGCCGTCATTTGCCTGACCGACTCTGCAAACATTTTGGATCCCCTCCACTCTGGATAGCAGGTCTTTGGTGAGAAATTCATACACAGTGCCACGCACAACCGGCAGATCAACAGACAGCTTCTTTAAAGTAACGTGTTTCAAGTACGAATCTAGAGAGGAATATCCATTTTTTAGCATCTCCTATTTTTTTTGCTCCACACGAACCGACCTGTTTTTGGTGTCTGGCAGCAATTTCAAGTTGGCACACTAACCCTCACCAAACATGTCCGCTGCTCCTTTAAATTTAGGAGAGGAAACACCTAGTCATGGAGAGCTGACAAAAGAAATTGAATTTCTGTTGAAGCAAACCGACGAAGATTTGGCCAATGCTGAAAATGAACTCGAGGGGAAGATCTCTGGGATTTTGAGCAGAGTTGATGGGCTGGAGAAGGAAGCGCGAAAGCAGCAGCAACAGTCTGATCGGGAAAGTACACCATAGGACAGTGATCTATTTATTTTGACAACAATTTTTAATGGTTTATTCAGCCAGATTCAGCTAGCACGGGCCGTTCGTGCCTGCTCAGTGAGCTCATTCCGTAGAACTGACGATTGGCGGCAGACGTCAAGCATAGCGACTCTTCGTCGTTGCAAGGCATTTATCACATAATCAGACAAATATAAGTGATTGTTATGAACGTGGTATATTTATTGCAGAGCGCTTTACAAAAATTGTCGACACATGTTGAGGACGAGAAAAGGCAGTAGAGCAGGAATCCAAAGATTCAAAAAGGGATAGTCATTAAAAGGTGCACAAGTAAATGTACTCCATTGCTGAAGCAAGCCAAAGTCAATTTTCTCACCTTCAACCATTGCCCACTTTCACCTCCCCAGATGTCCATTGATCCCGCCTGCCTGAGTCATTTCTTATTTTGAGTTTCATCACATCGAGAAGTCCAACTTGATGTTGAGCAATTCAAAAAATGCATTTGTGAGAAGTTCTTCTCGCACCATAAACAGACTTACTTTTCATATACGCTATTCCTCTACCTCGGCAGGCGCAGCAACTCGACAGCCTGGCCTGCCACTGGGCAAACAAAAAAAAGGCACTCCAAAGCACACTCTCACATGTGGCCTCGAGATTCATGCCCAATTACAAACATCTCGCAAGCTCTTTAGTAATTCCCCTACAAGTTTTCATCAGCTGGTGAACTCTCAAGTTTCGTATTTTGATGCTGCGTTGCCTGGAACGCAGCCGATCTTCAATCCTCAAACGTTGAACTTGGCTCTGAAAGCTGCCATAGCCCTAAATTGTAAGGTGCAGCCCGAGTTCTCTTTCGATCGAAAGCACTACTTTTATGGAGATCAGCCAGCTGGATATCAAATCACTCAATATTATCAGCCATATGCGAAAGACGGTTATTTGCAACTGACACAGAATGACGGAGTTGCGTCGCCGTCTAAAGTACGCATTAAGCAGATTCAGATTGAGCAGGACACTGGAAAATCTACATACATTGGGGATGTGGCCCACATTGACTTGAATCGTGCCAATACGTGTCTGCTGGAATTAGTGTGCGAACCCGATATTAAATCGCCACGGGAAGCGGTAATTTTTGTTCGCAAACTGCAGACGCTGTTGAAGCATTTGGGTGTCTGTTCAGGGGAGTTGGAAAGTGGTGCCATGCGCGTGGATGTCAACGTCTCAGTCAACGGGGGCAACAGATGCGAGGTCAAAAATTTGTCGTCGCTGAGAGCAGTTGAAAGAGCAATGAAGGTGGAGTTTGAGCGCCAGTCTGCTATTCTGGATGCTGGTGGTGTAGTTCCGCAAGAAACGCGTGGATGGGATGGTGTCAATACGTGGAGGCTTCGTGGAAAAGAGGATGGAATTGACTACCGATACATGCCAGATCCAGAGATCTATCCAATATCTGTTGATCCTGCTGCTGTTTCCAAAATTGCCGAGGACTTACCAGAGCTCCCGGAATCCATTTTGGCCAGAATGGTTTCGAGCCCCTACAACATGAAAATTGTGGATGCTCAAACGCTGTGGAAAACCCCAGGGCTAGTAGAGTATTATTTTCAGGTTTTTGATGGATACAACAAGAGCTCTAAAAAGGATGTGGTTGGAAAGTGGATTGTTCACAAGTATCTGGGCGAACTCACAAATGCTGAGATTGACTTCCAACCAGCAATCATACCACCAAAAGTAATGGTTGACTTGCTTCATCGTATCGACGAAGGTGCAGTCACAGCCAAATCCGGGGCGCTCATTTTGAAGCACCTCATCAGCTCCTACCAAAGTGGAAAGACAGAAATGTCTGTGGACAATATCATCGAAGCCTTTGATTTGGGACGGGCATCGTCAGAGGACGAGGGGGTTCAGGAAGCAATTGATGAAGTTGTTGACGCAGTTTTGACGAAATACGCAGATGTAACAGAGCAGGTCAAAAATGGCTCGAAGCCGTCCAGTTTCCAATATCTTGTTGGCCAGTCGATGCGAGAATGCCAGGGCAGAATTCCAGTCAACGATCTAAAGGCGGCGATTCAAAAGCGGCTGGGAATGTGAGAAAGTGTTTGTATTTAGGACGGTTGAAACATGTGTCGCTAGAGAAAGGGTAAAAACATGGATTACAGCTATTCCTAGAAATGTAAATAGTTAAACTTAGCTACAAATAAATAACAAAACAGACAGAGAGTAGGCGCGAGAACAATGCTCTTTCCAACTTGCCTGCTCAAGCTACTGTTAACTCTTGATAGATTCTTGTCGCCTCTTCGACAGGGTTGACTTCAGTGGCCGAGATAGCACTCAGTCTGACTCTTGCTTCCTGGAAGGTGTCCACGGTGGCCCTCACTCTGATGACAAACTTCTTGTACTGAGCATCGACAAACGTTTTGGAGAACTTTTCACTGTTTTCCTTCTCGAGCGTCGCCAGCTCGTCGCACGGCATTCCCAGGAGCAGCCTTCCCACATCGTCGAAGCAGGACAGCCAGGCCTGGCCAGTGTGGTCAGCGACAGCAGCACTCAGGACGTATCTGTAGACAGGCTTGTCAATGACATTGTTGCACTTGTCACACAGAAACTGGCCACTGCTGTCCTCAGTCACCTTTTTGAAGTTGCAGGACGCTGTGGGACAGGCCGGGTAGCCGTAGCGGTTGTGTCTGATGGTGGAGACGTGGGCGCAGATTGTGAAGTACTTTGGTTTGGTGTCTGTGGTGTCGAGGTTGTTCAACGTGTCGAGATCGAAGCGGGGCGCGTTGGCGGTTTCTTGGTTGCCAGATCCCGCGGAGACGTTTGACAAGTCAGCCTTTGCGCCGATGGAGTCCCACCAGCCGCGCAGCTTGTGCGCTTCAGTAATGTCGGGGTCGGTGGCCACTTCTGTGGAGCTCAGGATTGTGAGGGAGCGGCCGTTGAACTCGTGGATCTTGGCGCCCTTGATTGCGAGCAGCGAGTTTGGCGGGGCCTTGAAGTCCTTGGCCTGGTTGTTCCAAAAGGTGACGGAGATGCGCGTGGCCGACTGGTCGGCAATCTCGACGCTGCGCTTGGTGAACGGTCTGCCGGACTTTGCGGTGAGCTCCGTGACCGGCCCCACCTCGGTGATGACGCCGAGCACCTGGATGGAGTCCTGGAGGTCGGCGGCGGCGATCTTGTCGATGGTGATAAAGTTGTAGTTGTTGATCGGGATGTCGGCGACGTCGTCGCACGCCTCGATCTGCGTTTCGCGGCCAAACTGCATCTCGTACTCGTGGTCGACGTTGGAGTACTCCTTCTTGGCCGTCTTCATGCGGACCTTGGACACGTAGTAGATCTTGCCGACCTGGAGCATGTCGTAGAACTTGTCGAGCTCCTCGTTGAAGCCGGTGGCGCGGATCTCGCCCGACTCGTCGACAAACGTGACGCTGAACAGGCGGCCCTCGCCCTTGGCGTTGGTCCACGTCTTGATCGGGCCCTTGTTGGCGAGGCGCGCGCGGATGGTGAACTTGTTTTGGAACGGGTTGAGCGAGGCGATGGAGAAGAGCGACCCCTCGAAGCCCTTTGGCATCTTGCTGACCTTTGGCTTGGTGGGGGCGGGCGACTCGGCCTTGGGCTTGGTGTCGGTTGGTGCTGCGCCGCTCTTTGCATGCACGGAGGGCACAAAGGTGGTCGGGTTGCCGATGCACTTGTACGGGCCGCCGAGGATCTCCATGTTGTAGATGACGACGACGAGTTTGTCATTGTTCATGTCGATTTTGGAGTACTTGCCGAGGCGGATGACGTGGCCCGTGTCTAGCGAGGAGAACTGGTCGCCCATGTCGGGTGTGACTGTGGCCGTGAAGGAGAAGACGCCGTCGGCCGCGTAGAAGCGGAGGCGCTGGTCCTTTTTGCGATGGACTTTGAGGACCTGGAGCACGGGGCCCTGGGGGACGTCGCTGGACGACGTCGACTTTTGAATGTCGACGACAAAGTTTGGCGTCAGCTTGTAGGGGGACTCTTCGGTGGGTTCGGGCGGGACTGATTCGGTCATGGCTGGTGTGAAGAAGTGACAATTGTGAAAAGTGCAGTCGAGACCGTGGCGACATGTTCGCGTTTGGGTTAATTAATGTTTTGGTAGGGTAACCCCTACGTGTTTATTTGGTGGCGCGTTGGCAAAGGCGCGTAGGCAAAGGCAGCAGCTGGCTGACTGCTAGCACTCGCTATCTTAGTCATCCTCCCAGGACCTCCAGAGCAGCACGCACTCTGCACGCTGGGGTCATTCCCCAGATTGATCATGTTGCTTGGGCGAAGAGAACGTCTGAGCTTTTCACGGATTCGTGTGACTGGCAGAAGCACTGACTGGCAGTGAAACAAGTAACAAGTAAAATGCAATGTATTAAATATATATATGTACCCCAACCTTTTTTGCGCTCCTGCGCGATGCGTCGAATTATGTGCTCTAAAGCAAGAGGTAGGAGCCCGCAGCCAAGAGCGCAGCCAAAGATCCAATCTCCATGTGGGTGGCCGCACCCGACGACGAGGCGCTGTGGGAGCTGGATGCGGAGGCCGACGAGGAGGCCTTGACAGAGGTGGCCAGGGTGGTGGAGCCGGACTTGGCCGAGCCGGAGGCAGCGGAGGCAGCTGAGCTGGCCTTCGAGGCACCCGATGTGACAGCAGAGGCGGCGGCCGATGCGCCAGACCTGGCGGCCGATGCAGCGACCGAGGCGCCAGAGACGGCGCCAGAGGCAGCGGCAGTTGCGCCAGAGACGGCGGCAGAGGCAGCCGCAGTGGCACCAGAGACGGCGGCAGAGGCAGCCGCAGTGGCGCCAGAGACGGCGGCGGTGGCCACCGAGGTGGCGGCGGACTCGGCGACGGAGGCAGCGGCAGAGGCACCAGAGACAGCGGCGGACGCGACAGAGGCTGCAGCGGCGGTGGCAGAGACAGCGGCCGCCGAAGCAGCGGCAGCCTCGTTGGCCGAAATCGACGCCCAGTACTGGGCGTTGTTGGAGGCCTGGTTGCCGGCCAGCAGCGAGTTGGCAGCCGCGCCGGCAGCAGAGGCAATCGCAGCGGCCGCCGACGCGTTGGTCTCGGTGGCTATCTGGCTCTGCGCAGCGTTGATGAGCGACTGGGCAGCGTCGTTGACGTTGTAGGCAGAGGTGGTGGCAGCGGAAGCAACAGTCACAATGTAAGCGACAATGGTGGCCTTGGAGAATTGCATTGTGGAGGTGTTTGGTTTAGGTTTGTGTGGGTAGTGTGGATGAGGGTTCCAAGGGAGGTTGCAGGTCCTTATATAGTTTTCAAAACCACACTCCTGGCCCCTTATTCTTCGTCGTTTGCTATGAATAGATTTAAGCCACTTCATTTCGTGACCCACTCGGTTGCAGGCGCCGCCAGCCATGCCCATGCAGAGCCTAAATTTAAGCTCTGCGTAAACCGAAGCTTATGTCGAGAGCCAAGAACGTCTGGCGGCAGCACCAGCAGCCGCGCACCGGGGGCCATTACACCCAGGAAGCTCGCGCCACCGCAGGGCTTTTGGAGAGTAAGCAGCGACGGTGTTTTGGCATTTTCCCGCCAGTCACTACTAAAAAACTGACCGGCAGAGCGAAGCGAAAACGACTTCTATGCAGGGCGCACTGCAGCTTACGTGGGGCCTGGGTGCAGGCAAAAAGCCTGATGGCTTAGCGCTAGTCCAAAATAGGCAATAAATCAATACTGCTCATCGTTTCGCAAACCAGCCAGCTATTTTCGAACCTTCTATTTTTGTACATGGAATACTCCATGGAGCATCACCCGTACCACCGCTGCTGTCTGGCAGTAGCATGATTCCGCTCGCTGGCTCCGCCAAAATGCCGTCTCTCCCCAGAAAACTTTACTGGGCAGCGTTGGCTACTAGGGACAGCGCATAGCATTTGCTTTCCAGCAGTGTCCATTGTCGCGGAAAAGCTTACAGGTGATTGCGCGTCTGCTTACGTCAGGTTGGCGGTTCATCTCAACATGGCCTACGGGGCCACGCAACCTGCCTTGGTGGCTTAGTCTGCAAAGAGCACGGCTGGCTCCACCCAGCTCAGCGCTCGCCGTTCAGCGAGCGGAGGTACTGCCGATCCACAGCCGTGTAATGGCACAGCATGCACGCAGTTGTTGTGTTTTGTCCAAACACAGCAATTAAGCTATGGAATGCCAGTGAATAGAGTTGCGTGTTGGCTGCGGCCACAGCCTAGCCGCAGCAGCTCTTCTCTCAAAAGGCTGCTCGGTATCTGACAGCAAACGACGTGCGTCTATTTTTTAGTTGATACGTGGAATGTACTGGCATGTTTGCGAGCGTTTGCCTACCGACATTCTCCACTCTCCGCTCCCCGCTCTCCGCTCTTGTGCTGGCCTCTGCAGCACCTGCTCACATCACGTGATGCAAATATCCAGACGCGTCTCGAACACGCTCGTTAATTGAAAACCAACAACATTCAGCCACATAACGTTGCTCCGAGGAAATGCCAGACACAGCAACTGTCTCATGGTCCATAGCGTCGCTGACAGTCGAGAACTTCAAGTCGTATCATGGAAACCACAAAATTTCCTTCCACGATGCGCAATTTGCTTCCATCATTGGCACAAACGGATCCGGCAAGAGTAATCTAATGGACGCCATTTCCTTTGTTCTGGGTGTCACCAATCAATTTATTCGTTCAGAAACGCTTGGAGATTTGATCTATCAAGAATCCACCATAGCTGACGAGTTTGGAGAGGAGGAAGACGACCATCATACACACGGCACCGGCAAGCACAGCGCTAAATCAGCGTTTGTGCTTCTGGAACTGGTCGGCCCACAAAACGCAAAGTTGAGCATCAAGCGAATGATAAGGCGTGCTGCTGCAGGCTCTGGTAATCCACGGCTGTTGCTTTACGTGGACGACGCTCAGTGCGCAGACGAGGAAGCTTTCGTCGACGCGCTGGCTGCAAGAGGCATCAGGGTGCCAACCAAAAACTTTTTGGTGTTTCAAGGTGACGTTGAGAGCCTGGCGCTGGAGGAGCCCAAGCACCTCGCCAAAAAGCTGGAGATCATCTCGGGATCTTACAAATACGTCGCAGACTACGACCGCCTACTGACTAGTCTAAGTGATGTCAAGGACGAGTTCTACGTGGCAAGCGAACGGAAAAAGGACTTGACAGCACAATTGAAAATCCTACAAAACCAAATTGCTGAGAAAAATCGCTACGATCAAATGACAAAGGATCTGGCTACAAAAAACGTTGAGCTCGCACTCTGGGAGCTTCATCAAATTGAAGATCAGATTCACTCCAAAAGAAACTCTATCGTAGATTTCAACATGAAGATGGATGCTATTGCAGATCAATTTGATAACGTCAAGAAACTACGTGCCCAGCAAGAGAAAGAAGACACTCGTGGGCGCAATCTCCTGCGTAAGCTCGACAAGGAAGCAAAGAACCTTGTGGTGCAAATAAATATACTCGAAGAAAAGCGCTCCCAATTGGAAGATCTTCTTGCAGATAACAATGCCCAAGCTGACGAAAACAAGGCCCTCCAAGCCAAGCTGCAGCAAATGATTGACGAGCACCAAGAAAGAAACATGTTCAAGCGCCAGCGTGATGTTGACCTAGCGAGGTCTGAACTGCAGAATGTGAACCGCAAATATGAAGAGTCTTTGAAGGATTCAGGTTGCGCGTCTCTCACGGGTCCACAAGAAAAGGCGTTTGATGCTCTGATGGCTGAATTCGAGGCTCAAAACAAAAAGCTTTTCAGGGTCCGCAATGCTTTTGCCACCAATCTTCAGATTCAAAATGTCAAACTCAAAAGTGCCCAACTGTCAAAAGATCAACTCAATACTACTTTAACAAACGTACTCGGTGAAGCAAAGCGTCTACAGATTGAACATGACGAATGCAAGCAACGCAAGCTTGACTGTCTGGCTCGTATCTCCAAGCTGCAAAAAGAGCGCCAGTCTTTGCATGGCCAAAAAAGTGACCACGAAGCGGAAATGGCAAAGCTTGTTGCACAAGTAGAGGACACTAAAAAGTATTTGAACCAGCAAGAAGTCGCCAAGCAGGATCTGGCTGCCATTGCCAAACAAGAGCAGGCAATAGAGGATTTAATGCAAAGGTTTCCCGGTAAAGTGTTGGGTCGCTTTGGCGACATTGCAACCTGGGACAAAAAATATAATGCAGCCATAAGAGAGACGATAGGAACTCATTTCAACTCGTTGCTAGTTGATACTTCCAGTACAGCTCATAAATGCATACAGTCTCTGAAAGAATGGAGAGCACGACCAATGTCCTTTATACCAATTGACACAATCACTGCACCTGACGTTGATAGAACAAGAACTGCTCTTTCTGGTATACGTGGTGTAAGACTAGCAAGGACCTGTGTCAATTGCGATCCAAAGTACTTACAGGCAGCTGAATTTGTTTGCGGCAATGTAATAATTTGCGATACGCTTGATATCGCAGCTGACCTAAAGTATGAGAAGCGTATCAACCAAAAGATGATATCTTTGAAGGGTGAGGTCATCCATTCAAATAATACCTTGACCGGTGGCACGGCTCGTTCTGAGGAGAGACTCAATACGGATTCTGCAGTTGCTTATCGCAAAAAGGAAAACCAATACGCCGGCTTAGTCAAACAGCTCAAGGAGATGTATGACGATAAGAGCTTGGATAGCGCCATCGAGTCCCTTGAAAAGAAAATAGAGAAAGTCACTTTGGACTCAAACTCGTTTGGAAAAGAACTGGATCAAATCGGGCTCAT
Organism: Limtongella incommunis; assembly: GCA_003706695.3. Lineage (NCBI taxonomy): Eukaryota > Fungi > Ascomycota > Dipodascomycetes > Dipodascales > Trichomonascaceae > Limtongella > Limtongella incommunis. Next base: position 332,133 of record PPME03000007.1, read on the forward strand.
GATAAAGAGCTGTGAAAAAGACGAAAGCCACACGAAGGCGCTTCTGCAAGAAACCAATGCCGAAATTGCTGAGATTGAATTGAGAATTGTCGCTATCTCCAATGATAGGCAAGAGGTTGAGGATAAAATTAATACGTTGAAAAAGGACTTTTTTGCAGAATTCTGTGAAGAAGTTGGCGTGGATGATATTGAGCTTATTGAGGCAGCTCAAACTAGTGCTAAGCGAGCCCATAAGAGAGCTTTGCAAAATGCTCAAGAAAATCTATCATTACTAGAGAGCTACTTGGGCATTGAAGAGAAAAAGCTTGAGAAGATGGCTGAGAGACTGAGTGAGGCCAAACAGAAAGAAAATGAACTTGCAAAGATCCAAAATGACTTGAGTCAGCAAATGAAGGCAGTCACTTCTGAGTTGGAGAACGTCACTAAGAAGCAGGACCATGTCCAAAACAAGAGTGAAAGTGAGAGGGGTCACGTCGACGAGGTAAAAGAAAAAGCAAGGGCAGCTGAAGATTCGTATAAAAGTTCGAAAAAGGATCTGGATCAGTACCGTGTTCAGGTTCTTGAGATTACAAGTTCAATAGCTACTCTGAAGCGGTCATTCATTGCTAGACTACAGAAAGCAAAATACGACAATGTCAACGTGCCACTACAGTCAGCCAAGTCCTTGATGGATGTTGAATTTCCAGACCAAAGTCAGACAGCCGGTGTCGGAGACGTGATGGAAGTTGATGAGGCTGATAGTAGTGAGGACGAGGATGACGCGGACGACAGCACGTTTTTTGATCAGCACAATGTGGACTATTCGTCAATTGAAACTGAAGGTGAGCGCCCGGCTAGCAAGATTCGATCGCTGAAAAAAGAAATTGAAGAACTGTCGGAGAGCATTAGTAATACTGAGGTCAACATCAAGGCTGGAGTACAGCTCGAAGAGGTGGAGAGAAGTCTTGAACTGGCACAGACTGCGTATGAAGAGAAGCTAGCACTGCAGAGGGATCTCCAAAAGCAGTTCAACACCGTTAGAGATCTGCGGTCGTCCTTGTTTAATGACATGTATCTCAAGGTGAAGGAGGAGATTGGTGAAATTTACAAGCAGCTGACGGCCACCAGTGAGACCCCAGCTGGAGGGCATGCGGAGCTGAGTGCTTTCAATGACGCTGAGCCCTATTTGGAAGGAGTGACATACAGCGCGACACCGCCTGTTAAACGATACAAGGAGATTTCGTCCTTGTCTGGTGGAGAAAAGACCATGGCTGCTTTGGCATTGATATTTTCGCTTCACCGGGTTCAACCTACTCCGTTTTTTATACTGGATGAGGTCGATGCTGCGTTGGACAATAGCAATGTCGCAAACGTTGTGCGATTTATTCAGCAAAACAAAACCAACAGCCAGTTCGTGGTCATATCGCTGAAATCAAGTTTCTTTGAACACTCAGACGTATTGGTGGGCGTTTATAAAGATCTGCCAGAGTCGACTTCGCAGACCTTGGAGCTGCCCCTGCAGCAACTGGTGGATGAGATTGATCAAGAGCAGAGCAATGCGATTGGGCACGAGACGGCTGTCGTCAGCTGAGCAACTGGATCGAATGCCATGTTTACTTTGTGCAGGGACAAACCCTTGTTGTTCCTCGGTTGAACTTTGGCGATGCTCGGCAGACGCGCTTGTGAAATGTCGGTTTTACAGAGTGGCAACGGAGCACGGAGCATCTGTGTTTGGGGCGCTCGAACGACCAGGTCCCCAGGGAGAGGAGTCGCTTGGCCGTATATATGTATGGAATTATTTAATGAATTGAGCTACTATTGGCGCTATTTTGACGAGCACGGTACCTGTAGTTGTACCTGCGTCGCTGGGCTAGACACCTATCCAGCTAAGCGGTGTCGGCTGGATCTGCTGGTTGAGCACAATTGCTGGAACGGCTGGCGACCGCCTCTCAGTCCACATTCCCTCGGCTGGGTTTGTTGTGGGTGCCACCGCCGGCTCGCACGCTCAACCACGCTGGCCCGCCGTGTGAGCACGGACAGGTTAGCGATGTCTCACTTGCAATGCTCAGCAAGACTCGCAAACGTCCATCCACAGCAGCCAGCTCCTCTCGTTCCAGCAGCCGGGCCCCAAAAGCACATGCCGATCTCGTCATCTCCCACGCGCATTTGTACCCCAGACCAAACAGGAACCGCGGCAGGACGGGGCCCTCCTTTGGGCCCAGCACAAAAATGCCCCACACAGGCAGACGACCTCGGCCCCAGACCCTCCCGCAACTATATATCAGGAGCAGCTACCCCGTACTTTGCTGCTGCATCTTTTACAACCTGACCAAAAATGTCCATCAACGATTCCGATTTCCCATCGTCCCAGGCCTTTGAGCTCATCAGACTCGGCCTCGAAGCCGATCCATCCTTGAAGAAGAAGTTCACCAAGGATGTGGGCGCTGTTGTAGTGTTTGTTCTCAAGAACCGTGCCGGCAAGGAACAAGCGTACACGCTTGAGTTCAAGAAGGACGGCTACATCAAGAAGGGCCCATACGACGGCAAGGCCGACATTACCCTTTCTGTTTCAGACGATGACTTCCAAAAGCTTTACGAAGGCAAGGCCAATGCGCAGAAGCTGTTCCTGGGTGGAAAGCTCAAGGTCAAGGGCAACATTATGAAGGCTGCCTCGATCGAGGGTGTGTTGAATGCTGCTAAGAAGCAAGCAAAGTTGTAGAGTGTCCGTAGTTAATAAGATTTGCAGATTGAATTCAGCTAGAGTGCGGCCGAGTCGATTGGCTCGCAGGACGAGTCGCGTGTATTGTGTAAGTGTGCTTTTTACAAACGGTCTATTTTCATTTTGTAGCGCTCAGCGGACTGGCCGCTATGAGCGCATGCTATTCTACAGTCTGACCAGCGCCAGAATCTTGCAAAACTCTGCGTGGATCTCAAGAAAGATCTTGTCGTCGTTCACCAGCGTGCAGAGACTCCGTGGCGGTTTGTTGACGTCTTTGCGTCTGATGAAGCGGTCGTTATTCACCACCCCGTGGGGAGCGTCGTGGTTTGCTTTTGCCAGCGTTTCAAACGACCGCTTCTGCAGATACTGGGCGATCTGTGTCACCCGAGGTGCAATGATGCTCCAGTTGTGCATAAGGTCCTTGTCGTTTTCACTGAGGCACATTATGGCGTACTTGCGCAGCTGCCCGCGCGAGAGGTCGTCGCCAACACTGAACACGACCGCCATCACGGCACCGATCGAGCTGTCGGTGAACAAAATCGGCTTGTCCCCCTTGGTGTATTCGCAACTCAGGCCTCGCAGACAAGCCTGCCGAATCGCCTCGTATCGTTGCTGCGTAGCTGGATACTGCGACGACACACAATAGAGCGTGCTCTTTTGCGGGGTTCTGATGCTGGACCGCAGACAAGACATGCCGCTTTCTGGAAGATCCATCGAACATGAAGCGCAGGTACCAGCCTGCGCGCTTTCGTTGGACAGAGCTCGCAGCTCCTCCTCGACGGCAAACGGCTGCTCAAAGGCCTGCGAGCAAAGAATGGAGGTCGGCCCGTGGCGCTCACAGAAGAGGCTCAGGCAGATCATGAAGTTCATCTCTGCCAGCTGCGTTTGTGCGTGAGTCCCCTCGGAATTTCCGTGGTGCTCCAGGGTACACCGAGAAAGTGTATAATTTAAATGCCTTTTGAGGGCGATGAGAAGTAGCACGGTTGCGAGGGGCGACAGCAAGGCTCAGAGCGCAGCAAAGAAAATCGACCAAAACTGCCGACTCGAAGCCGGCTAGTTTTGCTCAGCAGGCGCTGCAAAGGCTGGCACCATCTATATTCATTTATTTATGCATCTATTGATTGGCTATTGCAACACCCTGGCAAATCCACGCTGTGGTGCCACTACAATAAGGTCTGCAAAGACTCATAAACCATGCTCCTAAAATGGCGCTACTAGTGCCGTTCGGCAGCTCATCATTTTTCACACCTCTTCGCGAAGCTCTCGCAACCGCTCAGGCAGAGCCCACGCTCCTCACCCAGACCGTAACGCCTCACGTTTGGCTTCACCATCTGCGTGGTTAATCAGACGCTGACAATGGAATCGGTGCAAGTCGACGGCGATAGTGATGTAGAGTTTGTGCCTCGCGATAATGTAGGCGCCCCCGTCCTAGAGCCTTCTAACAGACGTGTTCGGCATTTGATTGGTGTCTCAATTCGCAATATTTCACTTGCTTCCAAAACAAATAATGAGGAAAACGAGTCGTTTTCAACAGACATGGCTGCTGCTGAGAGCAGCCAATTATCGTTTTCAGCGACACCACAATCTCCGCAGCGGCCATCTGGCCGTCGACGTGGCACAACAGTGTTATCGGAAGCCTGGGCTGAAAAGAGAGCCCGAGAATTAGAGAGACAGCAATCCAAGTTTATTATGGACACACTCGTTGCATTTTATTCTGATTCGTATGCTGATTCAGAGCCCTTCTATTGCACTGAGCTTGTCAGATCGTCCATGAACCCTTCTTTCAGGGAGGTGGATTTCTCACAGCTCAAATGCCGCAATGATACTCAACTAAAAGTTTCTGTGTGGGTGCGCCCCTCAGGAGTTCCGAGCAGTGGCTTTCAATTGCTGATCCACACAACTGTTAACCTCATCAAAATGGAATACGTGGGCGCTTCAACGGGCATCAGATCGTTTCCCACAAACACCCTGCTCTTTGAACTCGTGGATGGGATCTACTTGGCCAACCCGTCAGCTCGTGCGACAACTTTACTTTCCAGGACGCTAAGTCGTACACCGTCAGTCAACTCCATGAACCCGGTGGGTTCTCCCCCGTCCAACTTGCCCACTATCAGCTCCGTATCTTTTGATACAATAATGAAGATTGGAACTTTGGAAAACGCAATTATAGATGGAAACAGGGAAAAAGATATCTTGTCTAAAACTATTGACCACTTGCTACGACCAGGGACTTATTTTTCAGTAGACCGCAGCAGGCAAGCTATCGACATGGAGCTAAAACAGATTCGACAGGCAAGACAAAGAGAGTTGCGGGCGAGCACATCTATTAAAGAAAAAATCAAGATATTAAGCGACAGGCTAAAAATTCAAAGGGAGGCGCTGCGGCAACGACCAGGGATTGATCAGAAGAGCCCAAAGTCACCGGCCAAGACACAGTCAAGGCTTTTGAACTTCTCAAATTCTATTTACCGTGATGAAGCAAACGGTACCAAAACTAATGATACCGATATTTCAAATTTGAATGATTCAATCATGTGGGAAAGAAGTCGACTAGCGGATTTGCTAGACCAAGTCTTTCCTATTGTGCTTTCCGACGAACGAAATTTCATGTTTACCATTTGTGGGACAAAACTTGAAAACACAAAAGTTGTTAAAGACTATGATGAAGATGAATTGGCAGCTTCATATGGGTTTACCTGTCAATTAGTAGTCTTATTGGCAAGATATCTCAACATTTCTCTGCGTTACCCCGTGCAACCTTTTGGATCGCATTCGTTCATAGTAGACCCGGTCTCTACGATAAAAGGCTCGCGAACATTCCCGCTTTGGACTAAAGATACCTTGCTGTACCGATTTGAATATGGGTCATATTTGCTTCTCAAAGATATCGAGCAACTGGCAAATGCTTCTGGTCTTTTTGTAGCAGATTTTCGACAGCCGTTGGCAAATCTGAAAAACATCCTTCTGGTTTTATCCATACCGAAGCCATCATCTAATTAATTCTCTCTCCATTGATGTTTGCAAGTCACACATTTGTAAAATGTTGTCATGGGCTCATCAGCTGATCTAATTTGCAGTTGGAAAAAGTATGCTTTTCCAATACAATTGTCACCAACTGGACATTGGACTGCAGTTTGATCCACATTGTCCCACGCGCCGTCACCTCCAAGAACATCATCGACTTCTTTTCTGTCCGTCACGCTTCGATCATACATTTTGACACCTGATTCGATTACGAACTCATAAGGACAAGTGGGACAGTCAAATCTATTGTGACCATCCGGACTCAAGCCTATCTGAAGCATGTTGGAGCAGTTTGGACAGAAGGTCAGCATTTACGTTTCAGAAACAACTTTGAGGCACCTTCAATTTTTTTTTTGGTGCACTGAAATTTGTCAGTAAGTGGCCGTTGATGGTTAGGATTTTTTTCCCCTAACCAACCATCCCCTTTTACGAACAAGCTCCCAAAACAGAACCTTCGTTTTATACGAGCTATTTGCCATGAGCACAGAGCAGCCAATGCCGGCAAGATCTCGAAGATCGGCCACTTTCAAAGGCAATTATGAAGACTTGGACGGTGAGACATCCGACTTCTTTGATGAAGATGGTGATGAATCCGAAAAATTCCAACCGTCCGGTCCTTCAGATGACGATGATGAGGAATACAAAGCTGCTAAAAAGGAACCCGGAAGGACGACAAGGACCGTAAAGAGAGCGAAGCGAAGCAGTACGCGGAGCGTTTCTAAAGATGTCGACGACAGCGCATCGATACCTTCTATACCACCGAAGACAACATCAATAATTCCCAGCTCTACAGTAGCCGATGAAGACAGGGATGGCATATCATTGGCACGTCGAGTCATTGACGAATTCAAAGATAAACAGGCGGACAGTTCTATGGCCCCTGATATCAAGCTGTTGTCTGCTCCGCGGGACGACCGTGAGTCTGATACACTGTTCTTGGACGGCTTTGAGGGATATTTTGATCAGCATAAATCTCGAGAGAAGATTTCCACGACACCTTTTTCAAAGGCTCCCAAACTGACGTTGAATCAGTTTTCTGAGTTTGTGAGAATTGAAGACGAACGTTTACATGAAGAACGTGATTATTTGTCGTCGCTGTATCGCACTATGTTCCCTCAGTGGTATTTCGAACTTACACAAGGCTTCAGCCTGTTGTTTTACGGCGTTGGGTCCAAGCGCTCCCTCATTATGGATTTTGTATCGGAAGTTGTAGCTCATCGCATGCCGGTTATAGCGTGCAATGGATATCACCCGGCTGCAACATTCAAGGAGATTTTGAACGCTTCCATTCCATTTTTGATCACAAATGAAAAAGTGCGACTGAAGCTCCCCAAACACCCATCTGACCTTCTTGCTGCTTTAATCTCTCAAATGGAGTTAGAGCTCGATGAAACCCCACGGTTGACCGTGGTCATTAATAATATTGATGGTGAGGCAATGCGAAGTGACAGAAATCAAGAATTACTGACGAGATTTGCTTCGCTGAGTCAAGTGAGATTGATAGCTTCAATTGACAACATCAATTCTCCCATTATGTGGGACTCTGGAAAGCTCACAATGTACAATTTTGTTTGGCATGACCTCACTACTTTCCAACCGTACTATGTAGAAACGTCATTTGGAGAGATTTTGGACCTTGGAAAGGATAGAACGATTATTGGGCAGAAGGGTGCCAATTACGTGTTAGGAACGTTAACTCCAAACCATCGACGTCTCTATGCTTTGCTGATTTCTAAGCAGATTGAAGTTATGCTTGAAAAGATGGGACAAAATTCTGGCTCAAAAATAGGTACAGCAACCCATGGCATTGAGTTTCAAGACTTGCTAAAAGAAACCCAAAAGAGCTTTCTTGGTGCGAAAGATGCTGTACTCAGAGGATTGTTGAAGGAGCTTCTTGACCACAAAATGCTTGCCACTACGAAAGAAGCCAGTGGAAGAGAAATTATTTATGCACCCTTCACGAGAGATGCCTTGGAGCAGATGCTAGTTGATGATGTATCTTTGTAACGATTTTGCGATCAAACTGATCAAGCTCGGGAGGTGACACGTCAATGCTCATTCATTGTGTATAATACTAATAGATTATTTATTAATAAGGCTTGTATAAAGGTTTTGTCTTTGATTTCTCGGTTTTCAGTTTTAGAGATTTCTTCTCCTTTTGATGTTTATCCTTATGCTTGTGCTTATGCTTTTCCTTTTGTTTATGCTTATCATTAGAAGTTGCGATACCATCTGGTTTCCAAACCTTTACCATAGAATCTTCTCCACCGGTGTAAACAACGCCACTTGTAGGATGTATATAGACGGTTCTCACAACCTCCTCACCATGTGCGTGCTCTAGAGGAATCTTGTTGCTGAGGTCAACACGACCGTCAAAAAATGGCACCAATGAAAATTCACTGGTGGTGTTTGCGCCAATAGCAATATACTTGTCTAAAACGTCACAGACATACTGACATTGCCATTTTTCTCTGATATCTCCAAATTCTATCGGAGCTACAACGCTCTCCTCTCTATCAGGGTCTGTTATGTGATAAATAGATAGCTTCTCGTCATGAGAAAGGGCAAGCACCTGCTTGTCACCGATAAACATGGCCCTATGAAGCGAAGATCCGTGGTTAATAGTCTGATAAACAGCATCATCTTCGTCAGCAATAGAAGTGTCGTAAATATTGATTAATCCGTCAACAGATCCACTTAGCATTCCATTTTTGTCTGAAGGGTGAAACTGGACTTGAGTCACATCCTCGGAATGTGAATCAACGTACGAGAGAACATTCTTGGAAGATCTCAGGTCCCAGAAAAATACGCTGGCATCTTGGCCGAGGACTTCAGAGCCAGCCGCTACAATATGCTCCTTAGCATCAAGGCAGAGCAGTCGGGAACCGTTTGGAGACCTGAACGACTGTGAAGGTTTATCGGAAGCCATTCTCACATCCCATATCTGAACACCTGAAGCACCACAACAGGCAAATGTGCTACCTTCAACCGCTCGTATCGCATCTACACCGTCTTTGACCGTTACTTGGAAGGAGGGTTGAGTGTTGCTAATCAATGAGGCATCATAGGGCAGCAACTGCAGCGAGCTTCCAGAAGTCAAGCTCACCAGCCCGTGATTGCCAAGCGATGCTAGTTCTAAAACGTAATCACCTCCGAAATATCGCTCAGCAATAGCCCTCGTCATATTCTGGTTAAGCAGATAATTATTCGCATATTATATTTTTTGGAAATATTTTTTCACGTGACGGAATTGTTTTTGTTATCCAGTCCGCGAACAAGTGCAATCTCGTCACGACTGGACATAAAGAGCTACGACAAGCACGCGCAGCTTACACTTTACCGTACTGAACAATAAAAACGACATTTGAACTTCAATACATCTGTGATAGAATACAAAGCCCTTAGTTGGGTTCTTTCGATAGCTAATAGTAAACATTAGCCAAATATGTCCTCGGCTGTAAATAAGTCCAGCAAAAAATTCACCCCTAAAATTCAACCCCGTGGATCTGTAAGATCTGCAGCTCCTAGAAGATTATCCGTTACTGTTGATAGCCTCGCTCGGCCAAATCTCGCCTCTTTGAGAAGCGCTGCTTTGCATGAACCCATTGTGGACGATGATGACGATTCTCAGGATTCACACTCTTTACCCCCTCCAAATAAGAAGCCAAGATCAGGTTCTCTAAGAGTTTCTTTTGCTGATGAGATTGATGAAAATGTACAAAGGTCCTCTGAGCATGACACCGAGACCGTCTCCAGTGCAACTCCCTCCTCCCCGGAAGCTCGAACAAAGAGACTTACCACATTGGGCCTCAACTCCAATGCTATGAATATATTACATGCCAAGGAACATGCCAATGTGGTGGTGGGTGATGATAACGGTTTACCCACTCCACCGTCTACCCAGCCAGTGTCGCAATCCACTCAGGAGCCTAGGCGAGAAGGATTCTCATCATCCTCTCTAATTCACTCAGTGGGTCTGCCTGTGCATGAAGGATTTGAACCCGTTGAGGAGGATTTAGCCGATGATATCGTTGTTGATGAGGCTGAAGCTGGGCTCGATGCTAACGGAGAGAAAGTGGTCTATGTTAACCCTTCACACATCAAAGCTCTATTGGAAGAAGGGCAATTGAAACCCGATGGCAGCACTGTACTCGATGCTGAAAAGGTAAAGATCAACACTATGGCTTTCACAATCAAAGACTTGTGCCAAGAGTTGCCGATTGGCGCAAAGCATGAAGAATACGAGGAGTCAGAAATGCGCAGAAAAGATAGAAAGAGAATGAGACGACTGTTTTTGAAAAAGCGCAGCGATGGTAAGATTCGTGGGAGTTCGGTCAATGACCCTGGTTACGAAGAGGAGATGGCACATTTAGAGCAGGTAAATGAGGACGAATCCGCTCCACAACTGAACACCGCCGTTGAGAGTCAGAATATGCAGTTGCAAATGAAGAATGGCGTTTTGGATATCGATGAATCTTCTCGAGAAGTTGACAGACATCGAAACGTCGAAGACTCTTCATTGACAAGAGAAAGAATCGATTTTGAGGATAAAAAGTATGCCTACAACAGTTACACCTTTTCCAAAAAACGACGCCCTGAGCGGTGGGATGCAGATGAAACAGATATATTCTTTGAGGCAATCGCTATGCTGGGAACTGATTTCAATACCATTTCGAAGCTCTTTGTTTCGCGTAGTCGTTTACAGATCAAAAACAAGTTCAAACTAGAAGAGAAAAAGAACCCACAGAAGGTTGAATTTCATTTGTCACGCCGACTGCCTCCCACTAGGGAACGTTTTGAATTTTTGTCGCGAAAGAATTTGAAACCCAAAGATCAAATTGAAAAAGACCTGGAAGAAACTCGAAAGACGGCGCAAGTTCAGGCAAAGAAGGCTGCAGAAGAAGCCAAGAGACAACAAGCAGAGGACAATGCCAATGCTCAAAAAGAAGAACGTCAGAGATCTACTCGTAGTAGAAGAACAGATGCTTATGGCTCTGTTCCGAGTATGTCACTTGCAGATCGGAGATCACTGTACCGAAAGAATGAGGAGGTTGTTGGAGAAGTCAAGCCAGAATAGTGGAATTACCAGCCTCCTTGGAGATTATGGCTGTGTGATTGTCGCTGAGAAGGTCGTCACTGTTGTCGCAACAACTTGAATTGATCATTTTAACGGCAATAACTATTTCTTCTCTCTACTGATCTTGTTTTCAGTTGGTTATCGGGAGTGACTCAGACCGAAATTTATATTTATTTTAGCAAAATCCAATGAATTCAACACATTTTAGGTATTTAGTCTGAATGATAGATTGAGGCCATACCAACCCGTTGAATAGTTATCATGGGCGACCATATCTTCTATCTCTTTTATCCTTGCGGAATAAGTGACGGCCATTCCATCGCCATTCTCTTCGAATGTCGTTCGTTTACCCCAGTTCCTAGTTTCATCGATCAACTGATTCTTGTGCAATGCAAATTCTTGATGCAAGGTTTTTGAGCGCTTTGCTGCACTCCAAAGAAAATCCATGTATCTCTCACCTATTTCTTCCTGAAGAGATCGATTTTGAGTTACTTTAATGCGCTTCAATTTCTTTGTTGAATCCGTGCTTGAGGATTTCTCCACAGGTGCTAAAAGCTGTAATTCCCTTTCAATCTGTGAATGAATATCTCCTGCCTGCACCGAATCTTTCGACTGAGACATGTCCGAGTTGAAGGAAGATATCTTTTGTATGCATCCGCCGTTCAACATGCATAATAAAGCAAATGAAGACTGTGACAATGAGCTAGATTCACCAGCATCTTTACTCAAACTCTGCGATGCGTCTTTTCCAATGGCTTTTCTTCCAACTGGAAAATTGGACGTTGAGCGGCCAAGCACATCTTGACCAGATAATGCTTTTGCTTCCAAATCAAATCGAAAATATGGCGAAGAACAAACATCCCTGAAGAGATTTGACATACGAAATCCCTGGTAAACTAATTCAGGAGTCCAAAAGCACGGATAGACAGATTTCGGTCTCAGCTTTTCTACCATATTCCTAATCTCGTGATAAGAAGAGTGCCTTGAAAATAAATAAGCCAGCCTAGTCGGAAGAAGGTAGGCATTTGTGTCGTCCAGTACCAGTCGCTGTCCATTATAAACAAACATGTTGAGAGGTTCATCTGACACTTGTGTGACTGGAGACTGTTCAACAAAGTTTCTGGAGTCTGATGTTTTGGATTTATCGACATTGTTGGTACTTTTGATGACTACGTCGACAGCCGATTGGATGCCAGTATTTTCAATATCATCTTCAACAGGCCTTGTCCTGCATTCTTCTCCCTGAACTTCATCAAGAATCTCTATAGTACCCTTAGGCAACTTGTTTTCTAAAAGGAGTTTTTTTTGCGACTTTGCGAGCGGAGCACCCATATTATTGAGATTCACCTCGTCCCTGGTATAATTTATCACCGGTGACACATATACAACATCATTACGCGACCTTACTGGGCATCCGCTTTGTTTGGAGCATGCATGAAATCTTGTTGAATTAGGGTCGGTCGTCAGGCAAGAATCAATCAGTATTTTCACCCAAGGACAAACATGTTTAATTGATTGCAGGAGGTCCATGTTGTATTCATCGAGGTGAATCTTGGACTGGAAATGACAAGATACTTGAACCCACAACCTTTCATAGCCTAGAGTTGTCCATGTAAAAACAAATGGCGTCGACTTGGAGTAAGGTTCCAGGCACGATAGAAGATCTGAAATACCCTCAGAATTGGGTATTATTTCAATATATGGTTCCTGCCGATAAGCAAAGGTGCTATCCACATAAATGCAATCCAATCGCCGTCCGTTGGTCATAAATGGAGCCATATATGGTTGTTGAACCAAATTTTCTACAAACCAAGGCTCGGCTCTAACATCACCCGTGAATAAGATTGATTTTTTAGAATTTTGAATTAGAAACATGACTGACCCAGGACAATGATTCGCATCTATTAGTGTAACTTGAATTGGTTCATCTCTGGGATGCAGTTCAATCAAATGAGAATGACCTATAGATAGACTGCGTAACCAGTCATGCCGCTGAGTTTTAAGATGGCCGTGACAGTTTCCTTGGGATAACTTGTCATCTGTACTTTGATGTTTCTTGCTTCTTACATTCAATACTAGCAATTTTGTCGCCTCAGAACAGTAGATCAGTGGTCCATTATAGGAAGAGGACTCTAGCCCTTGCAAATGATCGGAGTGGTAGTGGCTCAAAAAGCAGGCATATGGCGACGGCTTTCCCTCAAGTTGACGAAAGGAATCAATCCTTATAGTAGGAAACTCTTCTATAAATCCATTGAAATGAGTGGCCATGGGATCATTCAAACGAATACGTGACAGTCATGACGAACCTTATTGCCGTCTGGTCTCGTTACCCTACAATATCAAACGTCATCTCATTCGAAATGGAAGCCAGAAAAGCAAAAACTCTTTTCTCATAGCTAAAATCTTCTCCTGCTAATGATATTCTTCTAAGAGTCAAATTCTCGTTGATTCTATATACACCTATTTAGTGCGCCCTATGTACATATGTGAACCCAATATAAAATCACTTATTCTTTTGCTTCTCATATTCTGCCTTGAGTACTGCAATGTCTTCCTCCTTCATTGGAGGGATTGGAATATCGGAGAAATCGTCAGTTGTCACCCTGTTCAAGGTGTAATAGTCTGCGTTAGCGCGTTGGTTCTCAGCCAATAGAATGGGGCGAAAACTCACCACTAGTTTATACTTACAAATTCCAACAGTGAGGCCAAATAGACCAGTGGCAAGGGTGATATTTTTCCAAAAAAATGGTTTCCTTGCTCGCAAAGCAGCTGGAGTCATCGTATAGGTGACTGGGTTCTGATATAAAGATGGTTTCAAGCTGAGTTAGATAAAGAGCAAGGCTGGCAAGGCTCCCGGTACTGAACTTTTATAGATTCCAATAAAGAGCACTGCGATGAGTCTACATACAAAGTATTCTGTGGCCTTTTCGACATTGTTTCCTTAGTTGCTGTTTGGATGTGAGTTTTTCAAAATGGGCTCATTTCGCAGAATCATGATGAACTTGGGGGAATATAAGGCACACAAGAAATGTGCAACAAGAAAAAAATAGTAAAAAAAAATGTCTTCAACTTTCAGGCAAACTATTCATGGCCATTTCATTCATCTGCAAAGCATGTGTCTTTTCCTACCATCACCTTTCTGGAGAATACTCAAAGGTGCCTTGAATCTCGCCATTAAACGATCGCAGGCGCACTATTCTATTCAATGACTGCAATAAATTATTTTAATAAATTACATATGTAATGCACTAGCTGAAAGTTATTTGAAATGAGCAAAACTATATCTCTCCACTTCTCTGGTTTTGAGCTTTCGTTGCTTCTTGGCAACCTTTCCTTTCGCTTCAATCATACCACGACCTTGCAAGCTTCGGAATCTATCCATTGCCAGGTTTCCTTCAGGTCTCAACACTCTTAAGCTTTCAGGTAACTCGTCGCTTAGCTTCAATTCAAGGGGCATTTCCAATGGCGCATGTTGACCGACCTTTTTGAATTTTCTTTCCTTTGGCGCTTGTTCGTGTTGATCATCGCTTTCATCGTCAGCTAAATTTCCTTTGATCTTTGATAATTCATTGAGCTCATGCAGTTGTTTCTTGATAAGTTTCAATTTCTTCTCCATCTCAAGCTTCTCTTTGTGCCTTTTCTCCTTATTTCTCTGAGTCTTCGTTTTCTTTTTGTTTTCAACTGGTTTGTTAACAGAAAGTTTGAAATCTGCAATCACTTCCTCTTCGTCATTGTTGCCATCTTCTTCATCAGAATCGACCTCTTTGTCGACCTTGTACATCAACTCCTCAATGCGTTGTTGATAGTCTTCCAACTTGAGTCTTTCTCTTTCACGAAGTTCTTCATCAGCGGCAGCAGCTTCGATAAGTTCCTTCCACGAATCGATAGAAGGGTTGTAAGATTTACCGGCATGAGGAATTTCGACTGCCTCGTCACGGTCGATCTTGTGAGGTGCTTGGTATAGCGTAGCGGGCTTGACCTTAGGGGCTTCTCTTGCTCGAGAATTTTTGAAAGATGAGATATCTGTGAAGTCAGACGAAGACTCACGATCTTTCTTCTTAGTTTTTTCGTTGACCACCTTGCGCTTGACAACTGGTTCCTCTCCCCACAAGTCAGCTAGGCCGGTAGCTGCAACAACACCATCCTTATCCATCATTGCTTTTTTTGTATTTTCTTGCTTACCTCTGCCCTTGTTTGACATTCTAATCAATCTGTCCAGTTCCTTGCCTCCTACAGCCGCTTTCTTGACAGACTTCTTGCCTACTCGAAGGTTAATGACAGGATCAATGGCAGAGCGTCTTGCAAGGATTTCATCCGACTTGAGCCTTTTTTCTGGCTTGATATATTCTGTGGCTTTGATGAGTGAAGCATCTCCACTTGTATCAACTTCAAACAATTCCAAAGTCTTGGATCCATAGACTCTTTCTTCCTCCCGGACGTTTTCTAGACCCTCATGGATTTCGTCCAAGTCAATGTTCTTTCTCCAAGCCTTCTTTCCCTTTCTAGAGGGCTGTTTCTTTTGGTTTGGACGACCGATTTCCATGGCTGTCAAGTGCTAACAAAAGATGCATCGCTCCAATTTTTTTTTTTGGGCTAGAAAAAAAAAATTTCCATTTTGAGAAATGAAAGCGTTCAGTTGCAATCAGATAAGATAGTAGCGACCGAGGAAAGACAAAAAATAGGGAATGAATTACATTACTAAATTTGCAAATAAATATGATGTAACCTGCTCGCAGATCGACTTTGCATTTTGAATATCACAAACATTACTGAGCCCTTTCCAGCTTTCTCTTTTTCAACTCCGGAATAGCTTCCATGAGAATGACATCTAAAGTAGAATAAACAAGATGAGCATTCAAAATCTCATTCTGATACATTCTAAAGATGTTGCTGGAAGCATATTCAGAGCTTGAAGAACCAACAATCTTAGCTGTCAGCCGGCTGATCAGCTGAGATAAAAGTAGTTGCGCATCATGAGCTGTTTGCTTTTTCTCAGAAAGGCCCCGCTGAATTCCTGGAGGCTTCTTTTGACCACCTGGCCACAGGGAGTTTGTTATCAGCTCAACAACATCTGCAGCACTTTGAGCAGTGGTTAGTTTATTGATGTTTTCCCGAATCCTCTTCTCCACTGTTCCACCAAGTATTTGCTGAAGAACAATAACAACTGCTCTCCCTCGCAATGACGTCTTACCACGATGAGATCCAAACACTGTCATGAACAATTCGCAAATGGGTTGCACAAAGGACTTACTGGAACCTTCGATAGGACCTTCTAGCGAGTCTATCTCCAAAGTGCTCATCATTGATGGCGTGGACTGCCACGACGAATATCTTTGATTTCTCATCACTTTATCCTTGCGTCGCCGAAATCTTCCTTCAGTAGTGGAAGAATCAGAATCATCATTGGAAAGCATTGATACAAAACCACTCTTTTCATCGCCACTGACATCATCCTCCTCGAAACTTGTATCTAGATTGTTGGATGATAGAAACATGCGAAATTTTTGGTTCTTGCAAACTTCAGATATTGCTAGGAGCTCTTGCAAATATGTTTCCAAAGCTACTCTTCGGGCCTCTACCAACGCTTTAGATTGAAGCTTCAAAATCATTCTTTTTTTGGGAAAACTAAGTTTCCTGACCTCAGGAAACTTCGATTGAAGGTAGCTGTTGAGCATATCAAACTGAGAGTATCTCCTGGCAACTATCCAGCCAGCTACCACGTTCCCTTCACTGTCTTTTCTTTGCACCTCAATACAATATAAAACATACTCATGGCCGTTTGCACCTGTGGTGCTCATAAAAGATGGGATAAGGATGGAGCTTCTGCCATAAAGACTGTTTTCGCTTTCCTGAACAATATACTGTTGTCTTTGGAGTTCATTCCTCTGAATAGCACGATCGATACTGGATAAAGACTTTTCTAGGACTCGCTGCTCAGACGAGTTATTTGTTAATTCCGCCTTTTGAAGCATCGCCTCCAACACATCTTTCTGTGCCTGGAATTTGCTAATTTCTGCAGAGAGCTTTGAAATTGCCTCAGTAAGACCAAGATCACCCGGTGCTGCCATACGCGGTCCATCGAACTCATTATTTTCCACCATTGGCGATTCGTCTTCAAAGCTAGCATCATTTTCTTCGTCTGACCCAAATAAATTATCTCTAAACTTGGAATGCTTCTCATTCAGTTCAGATTTTGGAGATGTCACGGGTGGTATAGTGCTACTCAGATCGCCAGTTGAGGCTGTCATGATATCGTTAAACGCTTCTTCAACAGCAGAGAAAACATCAGACTGTTCTTCCTCGATAATTGGCTTTCTGGGGTCTGGATCATTATAGTCATCACCAAGGTCTATCTGCAAACCATCCACGCTAGAAAATGTCATTTCGTTATTAATGCGAGGAGTGGCCAAAAACTTTGTAAAACTATCTGACCGTTTGAACTTTGGAACATACCGTGCCTCGAGTAGATCGTAAGTTTGCTTTTGTGCCCAAAATAAAGCCTTACGAGCAGTAGAGTACTGCTGCTCAGTAATGTTGGGTACATTTATGAGTTGAATCTTCTCTCGTAAATCTTCGCTAACTGGTAAGGCCTTACCCTCGCTTACTTGAAGGCGGTCTCGATATATTTGTCTAATATCTTCCAAGTTAGGCATTGACAATTTCTTTGTGGTTAAAATATTCTTTTTCTGAGCCATCTGCTCAGTGTGAATTCCGCCAAGAGGGTCAAGCTCAGTATCTGCATCATCGTCAGACCCACCAATGTACGCGTCATCATCATCTAGAGGGTCACGAATCGAATTAACTGCCAACCAAAATTGAATCAAGTTTGTTTTGCGTCGCAGATCCATAAACTCCATAAAAAACGAGCAGCAAGCCGGGTCATTAAGCATTTGGCGTAGCGTATAATCTTCTCTAGCATCATGACCATCGGAGGTGGAGAATTCTCGTTTTCCACCAAGTTCCAAAATTTTTCGCTCGATAGTCCTCATCGCAATTGTGAGTCGTTCATGGTATTGAGGATTGGCAGTTTGAGAAGTGCGCTTGAGCTGGACAGAAATGTAGTATCTAGTTTGTTTCGCCTCTGCCAAAGAGGAAATTTGGTTTACTTGTCGTAAGAACTTTTCAAATTTGGCGTTGTCAGCATTTGGACTCAGTCTGAGCGTGCTGTATATTTTATCCTTCATGAGAGAAAAGCCACGAGAAGAAGTAGCCGGACCAGTATGAGTATCTAAAGCATGTCTGAGCTTCTCTACTCGAGCCTGATCGCGGATTGTAGAGGTAGCAAATTTACTGATTGTCTGATTCCAGAAATCAGGGTCAGAGAGCATTGTAGCTACCTGAAAGAAAACAGCCGACGACAAAATATCGCCCACAAGTGCAAGTACAATTGGAGAGTTGACTTCTTCAGATGAGAGAAGTAGCGGCAGCATTTGTCGGACAGTAGACTTTAGCCATTTCGTTTTGGAGACAGTTAGATTCTTGAGAGCAACAGCAGGATGAAGACCAGGGTATTCTGCTGCAACGGCTTGATCCAATTCGGGTGTTTGAGTGAGAAACCTTCTTGCAGACTTATCACGCACAGCAGAAGCCGCTTTAATGCTATTCTTGTAGTGATTTGTGAGTAGGGGCACAATCTTGGCTATCAAAAGCTCCGGCCAGTCGATTTTAGCAAACCTATGACCCAGCTCTTCAATAGCATTTCTGATTTCACTATCAACAAGTCTTGGAAATTCTTCATCCTTAGTAAACGATTTATACCAGGACAATATAAAGTCGCGCTGGATATAGCTCAGCATGTGATCCAGAGAATTGGACAAGACAAAAGATTCTGGGAAAATATGTCGAAGCTCCACTTTGTCTGCAGGTTTCTTCCAGTTGTCATTAGCAAGAAATGCTGGCCGTTTCATTCCGTCCAGCGGCTGTCTGCGCAACGGCATTGTGCCGGACGCAGATGCCGCAACCAAGACATACCCCGAAAGCAATAGCGACGAAGTGAGAGAAATTGTAATTAGGTATCCAGATAAATATCTCACGACGACAAAGCAGATATAGCAAGCAATTAAGAGTCCACAGCCCGCAATTACAATGTACTGTTTGGTTGTCGATATCTGCATAATGGTCATGCTAAGGAGGATGCGTGAACTAAGGTAAAGCGGACAAATATCAACAGTTGAATTTGCTCATAAATCTTGATTACAATACGTTCACGAGCATCTACTTATTTCTCGGTCTTCGTTAACAGGCAGCGACAATTGTGGTAACTAACAACGACCCCCCTATTTTGTCCATTTTGGTGAAGCAGCGGATTTGAGGCAGTATGGAAATGGCGTAGCAAGGAGATGTAGCTAGTGGTCCTGGTCACACAAGTTAATATGCCAAATACAACTGATTATTGCATTGTCCGGCCTGGGTAGAGCTTTTTAGAGCTTTTTGTCTCTGTGACACCGAGACTCAGCCTCCGGCTTGATTTGCCATTTGCCATCTAAGCCACACATCTTACTGGAATTATTACAAACGGCAACAAATGGGCCAGGTCAGGACTGAGAGGGATGAACAGCTTCTGGCAATTGCCAGAGAAGTGGCTGCGACAAAGAGATCGATCCCGTGGTCTGAAAACTACGAGAAGATGATCTCTGGGATGTTTTATGACTCGCTCGCTGAGCCGTTGGTGCAGGCAAGATATGAGTCAAGAAGAGCTGTTCAGAAGTTTAACAACCTTTACAGTCTAACGTGTTCACGAGAGCAACATGAAGAAGAGGCTAAAAGGCTGCTCACGTCCATTCTCGGCAGAGTGGGCGAGGACTGTTGGATAGAGTCGTTTCAAGCTGATTATGGATTCAATGTACTTATCGGGAACCGGTTTTACGCCAACTTCAATCTAATACTTCTTGACTGCTCTCTGATTATGATTGGAGACCGTGTAATGTGTGGGCCAAACGTTTCTCTGCTTGCTGCCACACATCCCACCGAAGTGCACTCGCGGCGAAAGGATGTTGATTATTCGTTGCCTATCTATATTGGTGATGATTGTTGGCTGGGCGCTGGCGTTACTGTCTTAGGAGGAGTAACAATTGGCAAAGGATGTACGATTGGCGCCGGAGCAGTGGTAACTAAAGACATTCCAGATTTTGCAATTGCGGTCGGGGTGCCAGCCAAAGTTGTGGGCAAAGTTGATGAAGTTGATTGATAGTTGCACATAATAACGTCGAGTGAGAAGTAAGACTGTTGTAGGATTACCTGTGACGCTGACTGCTATTCTCTTCGATCGACTACTCACAACAATAAGACATATTAGAAGAGAAAGTGCGGGGATTTGTGTAATGCGATGCCCTTGTTCAAGTAAAAGGCAATATATTTCTACTTATATCTGCTTGTTTCTGTTCATTTCTGTTTGTAAAGCAACTTTGTTGGAGGAAAACTCATCTCTTCTGACTAAAACCAGCTAAGTAACTATGCAGTTGACAATTTAGCAATACGAGAAAAGCGTTCTAGCTTTGATCTCCTGTATCCTGTTGGATCTTGACTTACAGGCTCATGACTGCCTGTGTGGAATAAATAAATTAGCGATGAGATCTATATATACAGTTTTTAAGAAGTTATGCCGTAATGTTTTTAACAAGCTGAGTCATCCATTGGTGTTCCTTGCTGCTGGGCTCTGTCTTGGACTTTCGTTTAGCTTTCTTCTTTTTTACTGCAGACTCCTTCACTTTGTTTGATTCTTCTGACTTCTTTGACTTCTTTGACTTTTCTTTTAGCTTATCCTTTGTCTTGTCCTTGGAAATTTTCGGCTTCTTTGCCTCAGGGGTCGCTTTTGCGTCCGCCGGCCGTTCCACACTTCCCTCCAGAAAGCCGCCGGGTACAAACATTTTGTAGAGCGGAGACTGACTGCGTGGCTCGGCAGAGGCCTGGTACCGCTTTTGATCGAAAGTAACATCGCCAGTGGCCCTAGTCACATCCAGCTGTTTTAATTGGCCATCAAATACCCTCTCCCACCAAGCTTCATGGAGATCAGCATCGTGACCAAGACCTTTTTGGTCCTTTTTATGTTTCACAAGCAGCGGTTTCTCTAGAGAGCCTTGTCGGAGCCCTTGCCCTACAATCCATCCGTAGGATTGTAGATACGCAGACGAGTCCATGGATGGCTTTGTGGACTAATTTGCAAAAAAAAAAATTTGGGTTGGAAAAAAATCTGAGGCGGCTGTCATCAACTGATAAGCCAAAGCTGTTGAGGTAGGTGATGCGGATGTGATGAATTGAAAATTTGAAAACTGTGAGAAATAGAGCTCCTTGAAAAATTTTGGAAGAGTCCAGCGCTCACAGTATGAGCAGAAGGAGTGGTCAGGAAAGGGGCAAAAGAAGCGCGTATTGCTGCCGTTCACTGGCCGTTTTTGAATGGCCTGGTAACCGCATCCCGAAAGGCCTGGGTCTTTGCAGGGCCAAAGCCATTCACCGACTCCAAAGACTTGCCACCGTCCTTGAGCGCATTCCTCACCGTTGCGAATTGGGTCAGAAGGCTGACACGGTCACTTTCATTCACGCCACGAATTTTGCCAAACATGTCGTGCACCTGCGACATGTAGTCTTCTTTCAAGTTGCTTCCTTGGATCAACTTTCCATCCGACGCTTCCTGCAGTTTCAGTTCGCGAATGTAGTTGGCGGCTTCCTTCCAGTCCCACGCCACCAAGACGGTCAGATCGAGATAGATGGCCTTGGTTTGCAGCTCCCTCAGGTAGTCGTCTGGATTGTCGAGGTCAATGACAATGAGCAAAGCCGTCAGCTCGTACGCTGGCCCGGCCTTTAGCTTGCCGATCCTTTGATAGATGTATTCTGGACGGACTCTATGGTATTTAAGGGACAGTATCAGCACACACGAGTCAGCGCCGGTGATGTAATCGGGGAGAATGTCATCTTCCGAGAATTCGTAGCGAACGGTGGGCCCCAGCTCGTCCAGCAGCGGGTTTCCACGCTGTCGCGGATTGACAAGAATGTGTTTCACACCTATTGGACGCACCGCCGCCTCTTGTCCGTGGCGGTACTGGATTCTTCCGTGGTTTGCGGCGCCACCGGAGGAGCCTGCGCTTCCTGTATTCGCAGACGACATTTGCAAAAAGAGATGAAGCGCTCCTGCTGAGATTTCGCCGCCGAGAACTAAATGTCACGTGATGAGTGTCTGGCTCGACGGCGAGCTGGTCAGCGGGGCTCGTCCACGGGCTGTGGCACACTGTCGCGTCGTCGTCACCCGATACGCACTCTTGCGTTTGTCTGAGTCTCTTGTGAGTCGTCTAGGTTCTCTTTGAGTCGTCTAGGTTCGAGTCGTCTAGGTTCTCTTTGAGTCGTCTGGATTCTCGTCCGCTCTCGATTGCGCCTTCGATCGAAACGATGGGTACCGACCAGCATGCAGCGCCGGCCTGCCTGTCTGCGATGCCAGACGCTGCTGTCAGCTGCTTTTACAAAACTTGGTGCCCAGCTGTCGCATCTGCGGTGTTTGTTGGAAATAGCCTGCTCGACGAGCTGTCAGGGTGAGGCGTGCATGACGCGCGCCGCGAGTCTCAGTGCCAAAGTGCTGCCAGCGAGCCGCGAGAGAGCGTGACGCACTTTTTAGCGGTGCGCGCATCCAGCAGCTGGCGGTCGCGCAGGCCTCAGCTACGTCGGTAGCTGTCGGTAGCTGAGGCCCGCTACTCAGCTCACATCTGGTGTGGGCAGCGGGTGCAGATTCCTCCTGCACCTTTGAGACAGGTTGGGAAACTCCCACAGGACCGCACCGGTCGCTAATGGCGAGCAAAGCCAGCCACTAGCCGCCAGACCGGGGTATTTGTGAGCCGGCGCTAGCCAAGGGGATTTTAGCCCTCTACAAGTCACTTTTTCACGCTCTGGCCGCCACCTTTTTCGACGTCTCCCACGACACCCTGTTTGCAAAGGCTCGCTCAGGCAGTGCCCGATCCATCTAAATACCTTTTCAAAGCCGTGCACCATTTACATTCCGTTACCTAATCTGGGCCCGGCACCTGGCTGTAAACACAGTGACAGGCCAGTCGGAGGAGAAAACGTCTTGTGTATCGCAAGGCAGATCCCTGCAAATTATTTTTTTTTGAAATACGCGTGTAAACAAGAGTGCCGGACTTTTGCATGCAGAGGGAAACCTCCACCGCTGAACGTAACCCTCACTCATCCACCATACTGGATCGCACCACGCTTTGCAAAAGTGACTCGTTTGCAAAAGTGACAGACCATCACTGCTGCACCTGCGTGACATCTAACCAAACCTACATTGCGTCGCTCGAAGCCGACCTGGCAACGGCCGCGGCACTGGGTACGGAGCTCGTTCGCCAACAGCAGTCGAGCACCCGGGCCTTCGAGGCTGAAAAGAAGACAATGCTGCTGGAGCTGGACGCGCTCAAGGATCAGCTGGAGCTGCTGAACGGCCAGAACAACGTCCTGCTCGGCTCCAACTCGCTGCTGATTGAGGAGCTCGAGGACACCAACGCCAAGCTGAGCGCGAGCGACGAGAAGATCGCCGCGCTCACGGGCGAAATTGACACTGTGCATGCGCGGTTGGCCCGCATCAACGCCATCTGCTTCAAGACCGAGTCGCTCGAGGCGCAGGTCGGCGAGCTCGAGCTGCAGCGCGAGCTGCTGCTCACTGACGCCCGCGTCGCGGCTGACAGCCGGCGCGAGGCCGACATTCGCTGGCGCAAGTCGCAGCGGCTGCTCGAGAAGCTGACCGAGCAGTACGAGCACCTCGAGCTCGAGCTGACCCGCGCCCGCCAGGCGCCGGGCACCCCGCAGACGCCGGTGCTGCAGCTCGCCAGCCCGCTGGTGGCGCACTCCACGGCGCCCGGCCCGGCGCCGGCCAAGTACAAGCGCTCCGCGCTGCACGTCCGCACGCGCTCGCGCGAAACGTCCATGATCTCGTCGACCATCGACGAGGAGGACGAGGACAGCCACTCCGTCTCGAGCAGCCCGTCCTCGATCGAACCCGAGGACCTCGCGGGCAGCTCGACGCCGTCCCGCGCCGCCGCCGATACGTCCTTCACGGCCTTCAGCCACGGCCTCATGTCCCCGCACACCCCGTCCCGCGGCCACAACCAGCAGTTTGACAGCGTGCTCATGTCGCCGATGGCCGACGCCGGCGGCTACGACCGCCGCCCACACAAGCTGAGCGCGGCCCGCAGCCTCGAGGACGTCTTCCGCGGCTCCGTGTCGCTGTACGCCGAGCCCCCCGTCACCAGCCACCACACGGCGACCGGTCACGTCGCCGCGCCACAGAAGCAAACGGCCAAGCAAACGGGCGCAAAGCCCGCGTCCGGCCTCCGGTACGGCATGGACTACCAGCACACGGTGAGCCTGATGCTCGGCACCGACAAGAACCCGCTGGCCGCGGGCCGCCGACACAAAAAGAGCGCCTCGCAGACGCTCAGAAACGCCGTCTCGCTGGAGTGGGACTTCTCGGTGCGCGGCCGGGCGCCGCTGGCGGCCGAGCTCGCGGCCGAGCTCGCGCTGTCGCCAAAGTCGCCGTGCCACATTGCCGTCGAGCGCCAGTACCAGCCGCCGTCGCCTTCGCTCAGGCGCTCCACCTCACACGAAAGCATCTTCTCGGTGGCCAACGCTTCTGCGGCCGCCACGTCGCCCAACTCGTCGTCGGCGACGGTGGGCTTTGACCCTCACCACCCGATACCATTCCTCTCGCGGTTCCAAAACTCCGACACGCTGTCGACCAGCATTGTTTCCGACTCTGTGACCGCCACGGCGACCATGAGCAGCCGCGGCAGCGAGCAGTCGCGCTCGCGCTCGCTTCTTTCCGCGGCCGTCGCCAACTCCGCAAAGAAGGCTGAGGCCTCAGAGTCGTACTGGAACAAACTATTTGGAAGATAACAAGATTTGCATCTTTGCATACAGGCAATTGCCTTTAACTTATTAAAGCATCATAGATAACTAATATGTAGATAACTAATATAATTCTCTCTATTTCTGTTGGTCTTTGATTAAGACCGCTGCCATTGAGACCAGCCTTATCGATAGGCGTGGGGCCGCCTCACTGAAAAAAAATTTGGGTTGTGAAAAAAAAAAATGCAGCTGCTTCTCATCACCTCAACATTGACAAAATAAAATGATTGCTCCTACTGCCAGAAAGGTGGAAGCTGACGAGTCGGCCGATACGCTTGCGAGCATGGCTGCAAATGCCGTTCCGGAACCCGCTGAAGAGGACGAAGTCATGATTGACTCCACCGGGGCCGCAGAGATCCAGGTCGAGGAAACCGAGAAGGACCAGGCAAAGAATGCGAGTGGCAAGATCACCCTCGACGCGGAGGGCAGACCCCAGTTTCCCGCCGTCAGTGCCACGGCCGACCGGGTCAAGCCCGAAACGAGAACGATCCTGGTGCCCCCGCACCGGTTCAGCCCGCTGAAAGCGTCGTGGACCAAGATCTACCACCCGCTGGTGGAGCATCTGCACCTGCAGGTGAAGATGAACGTCAAGGGGCGCAAGGTCATGATCCGCACGTGCAAGCAGACGACCGACCCGGGCGCCATCCAGAAGGGCGCCGACTTTCTGCGTGCCTTCATGCTGGGCTTTGACATTGACGACGCCATTGCGCTGCTGCGTCTGGACGATCTGTATGTGGAGACGTTCGAGGTGAAGGACGTCAAGACGCTGAACGGCGACCATCTGAGCCGCGCCATTGGCCGTGTTGCGGGCAAGGACGGCAAGACCAAGTTTGCGATTGAGAATGCGTCGCGCACCCGTGTCGTGCTGGCCGACTCCAAGATCCACATCATGGGCGGGTTCCAGAACATCCGCATTGCGCGCAGCACCATTGTGAGCCTGATTCTGGGCTCGCCGCCGGGCAAGATCTACGGCAATCTGCGCAGCATCTCGTCGCGGATGAAGGAGAGATCCTAGATATTATTTATTCGTTCATAATACGTAGCTTAGTCATTAGCCTACTCATTAGCTACTCATTAACGGGCCACCCGCTCATGGTCATCCACTTTTGTATGCCGTCCCAGATCTTCTCCACCACCTCGCGGTCGCGGAAGCGCCGGTGGCGGTCGAGCTCGACGACCTCGACGTTCCAGTTTCTGAGCGTGGGCGGGGTCGGCTCGCCGCTGTACTTGAGGGCGAAGCCCTTGACCTTGTGAAATAAATTATGCGGATCGTTCCACTTGTAGGGCTTGAGCTGCCACTCCTGCCCGGTGACAAACACCGCGACGACCCTGTCCCAGTACTCGGGCTTGAACTTGTCGACCTTGTCGACAATGACAAACTTGGAGTTCTTGAGCCGCGTCTTGCGCGACAGCATCTGCAGGTCGGTGGCGCCGGCGGAGGCCACCGTCGGCTCAAACACGCCGCTCTCGAGGAACTGCTTGGCGTTCATCATGTTGATGAGCGACGACGGCGCCGACGGCAGAATGATGATGGGGTCCTTGAGCTGCTTCTGCGGCCGGTGCGCGGCGTGCGTGCCCTCGGTGAAGCGGCCCTTGGCCGACTTGGCCGACGACTGCTTGAACGGCACAATGATGCGCCGCTTGCACTCCTTGGAGATGGTCGAGAAGTCGCCCGTCTTCTCGCCGCGCAGCACGGTGTTGTGGTCCTTGAGCACGCGCTCGTCCGGGTTCGCGTAGCCCCGCTTGCGGCCCGCGCTGTCCAGCGCCGGCACCAGGTCCGAGTCGGCGCCCTTCAGCCACGCCAGCAGCTCGGTGCGCTCCAGCAGCTTCAGCGCGTCGATCGCCTCGTCCTCCGAGTTCATCGTGTACTCAAGAATGGTCAGGTCCCGTTTCAGCCAGCAGTTGACGACGGTTTTCAGCGCCGTTGGCTTGCCGTCAATGACCAGCCGTGTGGGCTGCTCCAGCGGCTGCGTCGTGCCGTCGGCGTAGCTGACCGCGGCCGCGCCCGCGATGCCGGTCTCGTGGCCGGCCTCGTCCAGCAGGGCGAATTTTTCGTCTTTGGCGAGCACGTCTCTGAACTTGTCCAGTGCGTCGCTCATGGTGGTGGTGGTGATGCTGAAATTTCAGGCCCGTTTGGGCAGGTGTGCAAAGTGCAAGCACCGGTGCAACGGTGCAACAGCGCAGAGGCAACAGGGCAAGCGGATTGAAAACAGAGTTGTGAGGGAGGTGCAGTAGCCACCACGGATCTGGCTTGCCCTCGACACTGTTGCAAACCAGCGTTAAACCAGCGTTACAAACCAGCGTTACAAACCAGTGTTACGAGCCTCACGTTACAAACCGTTTACAAACCGTTACAAACCGGACTTTACAAACCGTTACAAACAGAAACCAGACGCTACAAACTGCGACGCCGCACTTACTCATTGCTCGTTGATTGAATACTTAAATAATCTCTGTATGGACCGGACGGCGCCGGCCGCCGGCGGTGCCTCGCGTGCACTCACCGTCCTATGCAAAGGGCACCGCTAGCAGCAGCCGCGCTGGACGACCTCGTCGTCCTCCTTGTGCAAATATATCGTCTGTCGTCTGTCTTCCTGCTCGTTGTAGCGGTTCTGGATGCTCCGCCGGCGGGTGATGATCTTGCGCGTGATGGCCTGGAAGACCTCCTCGACGCCCTCGTCGTCCTTGGCCGAGATCTCGTGGCACGCGTCGACCGAGTCGTCGGGGCCGAGCTGCGCGCGCGCGTACTGCAGGCACGACTCGAACGGCACCTGGCGCCGGCTGGGGTCGGCGCTGACCAGGTCGAGCTTGGTGCCCACAATGTGGATGATGATGCTGTTGTCGAGGTTCTGCTTGAGCTCGTTGAGCCACGAGTGCATCGCCTTGAACGAGGCCTCCGACGTGATGTCGTAGCAAAGAATGCCGCAGGACGCGGAGCGGTAGTAGATGGGCGCCATTGATCTGAAGCGCTCCTGGCCGGCGGTGTCCCAGATTTGCAAGCGGATCACGCAGTCGTCGCAGACGACCTTTTTCGCCTGGAACGACGCGCCGATGGTGGAAGCGTTGCCCTCCTGGAAGGTGTTTTTCACGTAGCGCACTACAAACGAGGTTTTGCCGACACCCTGCGCCCCGAGCAGTACAATTTTCGCATCCAAGCTCATGCTAGACAGGTCCCTGGTTCTAAGAGCCAAACGGGTGCTGAAGGGGTGCTTGCAAGGAACGTGCAAGCCGGCTCCGTGTGTGTAGTTTGGAGATGGCGCTGCTGGGTGATGGTGGTGTTTTGACCGGGAGCTTCCACATTCGGAGCTGCATTGCGTCCGGCAAAAAGTAGGTCCCGCACAGCGCTCGTCCAGCGGCCGCTCGCGCGAGAGCCGGCCGCGCGCCATGAACAATACGGGTGCGAGCCAGCTGGTGGCCTACGGCGCTCGCACCACCGCGCGACGCTCGTCGTCCAGCGGCCCTAGCGGGCACCTCGCCGCCCCTCCGCAGGGGGGCTCGGAAATGTTCGCCGCTGCTCTGGCGGTGGTGGTGAGCGACGCCGGCAGCGTTCGCCAGGACTGGGCAGACGGCCCTGGCGAACGCTACCGGCGGAGCGCTTTGCGTCCGTGCGCGCTCACCACCACCGCGCATGTCGCCGCGGTCGTGCTGCCCCGGCCCCGGTTGGCCCAACCCTCCCCACGCCGCGCCAGGAAATTCTGGAAATCTTTCACTCGACAAATGTCACTACGGCACCTCTCGCATCTTGTAGGCTCGCCGCTGGGCCGGCCGCTGGGCTTCCACTCCGGCCGCCACTGGCGCTTCCACTCCGGCTGCTCGGCGGACGCTGCGAACGCCACGGCCCAGCAGCTCGTGCGCTCGGCAAACGCCAAGTTCCAGCTCTACATGATTGACAACCACTCGCCGGGCTCCGTCTTCTTTCTGCCGGCCGGCACCCGTCTCTTCAACAAGCTCATCGCCTTCATGCGTCTGCACCACCAGCGCTACGGCTTCGAGGAGGTTGTAACGCCGCTCATTTTCAAGCCGGCGCTGTGGGAAACGTCCGGCCACTGGCAGCACTACAAGGGCGACATGTTCCAGGTGTCGGGAGCAACGCACCAGGAGCACGAGCCGGACGGTGCACTGCACGCCGCCAGCGAGTTCGGCCTCAAGCCGATGAACTGCCCGGGCCACTGCCTCGTCTTTTCCCGCTTCGAGCGCTCGTACCGCGACCTGCCCCTGCGCCTGTCGGAGTTCTCGCCGCTGCACAGAAACGAGGCCTCCGGCGCGCTGACGGGGCTCACGCGCGTGCGCAAGTTCCACCAGGACGACGGCCACATCTTTTGCATGCCCGAGCAGGTCGAGTCCGAAATGGCCGCGTGCATCAGCATGCTCGACGAGGTCTACCGCGTGTTTGGCCTCGACGACTACAAAATGGTCCTCTCGACGCGCCCGCAGGAGTACCTCGGCGACCTCCACGTCTGGGACAGAGCCGAGTCGGCCCTCAAAACCGCGCTCACCAACTCCGGCGCAGAGTGGACGGTCAACCCCGGAGACGGCGCCTTCTACGGCCCGAAAATCGACGTCCTCGCCAAGGACCACAACGGAAAGTACCACCAGACCGCGACCATCCAGCTCGACTTCCAGCTGCCGCAGAAATTCAACCTCCAGTACGACGCCCCGCACGGCAAGCAGCAGCCCGTCATGATCCACCGCGCCATCTACGGCTCGGTCGAGCGCTTCATGTCCATCCTGATAGACCACTACCAGGACAGATGGCCGTTCTGGCTGTCGCCCCGGCAGGCAGTGGTGCTGCCCATCTCTGAGAAGCATGTCGCGTACGCCCAGCAGGTCGCGCTCGAGCTGTCCAACGTCGACAGCCTGTCGATGCACGCACCCACATTCACGGTAGAGGTCGACCAGCAGGCGGACACCCTCAACAAGCGAATCAGGCAGGCCACCGCAGAGGGCTATCACTATGTCATTGTTGTCGGCGGCAAGGAGGCTGAGAGCGGAACCGTGAGCGTGCGACGCAGAGGAAGCACCAAGAGCGAGACGGCCACGGCAGCGGAGCTCAAGAAGGAGTTTATTTCATTGGAGGAAAGCTATCAGTGATTATGTGCAAGTACGTAGGCCGTTCATGTAAATAGTTTTAATTAAAGGAACGCAGTGGAACTGTCGAGCGGGTTCTGGAGCTTCCCTTTTGGGTAATCCCCCGGGTTGCAAAATGCCCTATCGCAGCGGACATAAATGCAGTGAAATTTCGTCCCCTCCAAACGGAAATTTAAAAAAAAAAATGGCCAGAACTTCGGTGGTCAGCAGAGTCACCGGCGAGACTACGATCCAGGTCGCCCTGTCCCTCGACGGCGGACATGTTGCGCTGGAGAAAAGCTTGTTTGCAAAAGACGACGAAAAAGACGGCGTCGCCGAACAGAAAACAGGTGCGCAAATAGTCTCTGTGAATACAGGAATCGGCTTTTTGGACCACATGCTCCACGCGCTGGCCAAGCATGCTGGCTGGAGTCTTGTTTTTGAATGCATCGGAGATCTCCACATTGACGACCACCACACCGCGGAAGACTGCGGGCTGGCGCTCGGAACGGCCTTCAAAGAGGCCCTCGGGCATGTCAAGGGCGTGAAGCGCTTTGGGTCCGGGTTTGCTCCGCTGGACGAGGCTCTCAGTCGTGCGGTTGTAGACCTCTCAAACAGACCGTTCGCCGTTGTTGAACTCGGATTGAAGCGGGAAAAGATTGGTGATCTCAGCGCTGAAATGATTCCACATGTCCTTGAGAGCTTTGCGCAGAACGCCAGCATCACCTTGCATGTCGACTGCTTGAGGGGCTTCAACGACCACCACCGCAGCGAGTCGGCCTTCAAGGCGCTCGCTGTCGCCCTGAAGGAAGCCATTTCATACACTGGAAACAATGACGTGCCCAGTACAAAGGGCGTTTTGGCCTGAACATCATGTTACATAGCGATCTTATATTCTATTTACAATTAATTACCGTTTGTCGAGCAACGAGAACAACTCTTGGTAGTGCGAACTGCTCTTTTGATTGATCCTTCGCGCGGGCTGCTCGCTCTCGGGACCGTTTGAAGCTCGCACAGTCGCCAAGATCGCGTTGTTCTTGACCTCAAAATGGTTGATCTTGTACTCGCCAACCAGAGCATGCCGTCTATCGCCGGCACCAAGCAGTTTGACCTGGTTGTCAACCGTAAACGCCGACGCAACAATGCCAGCCACCGCAACCTGTCTATTGTTGTGGGAAACAACTCTACCCGGCACGACACGATGGTTCACAAAGCCAGACGGCGAGTTGTGAAGCACGCCCCGCTGAGAGTAGCCGAGTCCACCGGCCTCCCCGTAGTTGAGATCCTTCACACTCGCACCAGCTACCTGCAGCTCTGCAATCTTCATCAATTGATGGGCGGGCCTGGAACCGCCGTCGCTTCTCAAGTCAAGCATGTTGTTTATGGTGTCCATTGAACCAATCGATATGTACTTTGGCGTTTGCTTGGGCACATTGCTCTTGAGACCGTAGTTTGATCTGGCTCGCGCGGCCGGCGTGCTGTGCAAAACCTGTTCCGAGGGCGCGGGATAGCCGTTTCGAGAGATCCTCCATACCCGCGAGCTCAGTCGAGAATGCTGGATCAAATCAGCCAAACAATTAGCAGTTACTCCGCTTGTCATAGCATCTTTCCTTGAGATTTTTTTCCATCTTGGGGAACGCCGGCCTTATATAGGTCTGCCCCACCGTGCAATGCGGCTCAGTCGCTGTGCGGATATAGTATCTGCGCAAGCTGGGCGAGCACTCTGGCGGTCCACTGGAGTGGCAATTGTGTTGCACGAGGCAGGCCGCGCTGCACCGTCCGCGACACGGGCTCAAGCGCGACTTTTGGGTTGCACCCCCGTCTCTGGTTCTCTAGGTACAAACGACCCAGGCACTGCAATTGGGAGCTCAGGGAACGGAAAGCACCCCTGTAGATCGTTTTGCCAAGGGGATAGAGCTGGCTTGCCAGGGAGGGAGGACCACAGACACCAGTCGGGCTCGCCAAAGCACTCTCTTGTCATTGTTCTGCCTAATTCTACGTAATTCTACCCCGCGGTCAGGGGTTGTGACTGTCGCCTCATCTCGCAACGGCCCGCAGCGCGCTCGCTCGCCGTGAGCGACCACACGAAAAAAAAAGGAGATGCTCGCGACAGTGCAATGAAAAGCTTGGCAGATTGCACCGGGCAATCCTACGCAATATAATTTAAATACATGTGCCAATTTCAACATGCCGGGAACGAAGTCCGTGCACCAGCACGCACAGCATGGGGAATCCCCGGTCCGCGGTTTGGCGGTGGGCACTCTCAGCCCATGAAATATTCACAAATCTGCTAGTCCCGATCAACACCAACGCTCATAAACATTCGCAGATCTGGCTCATACTTGTAAAAAGCTAGCTATCTGCGCTTCTGATTTCGGCCCGAGTGAGGTCCTTGTCGTAAAATGACTACAAAACCGGGTGGATCTGGACCAATAAAACCAGAGTATTTTAGACCCGATGAAGTAATTGGAAGAGGGAACTTTGGTGTCGTCTACAAGGGGACAAACCTGCAAAGCAACAAAGTGGTGGCCATAAAGGTGATCAATCTTGACACTGTGCACGATGACGTTCTCTCTGTTCAGCAGGAAGTAACAATGCTGGCGCGACTGTCTGATGACCACCATGCTGTAAATATAACGCGTTACCACGGCTCCTTCTTGAAGGGCAGCAAACTGTGGATCGTCATGGACTACTGCGCAGGAGGCTCTGTGCGCACGCTACTTTCTGCGGGCAAGTTTGAAGAACGCTACACTGCTATCGTTATGCGGGAAGTCTTGCAAGCTATGGCCTATATCCACAAGGAGGGCATCATCCACCGTGACATCAAAGCTGCCAACATTTTGATAAACCGGAGCGGGCAGGTCCAGCTGTGCGATTTCGGCGTCGCTGCGCAGCTCTTTGCGGCCAAAATGAAGCGATCTACGTTTGTCGGCACCGCATACTGGATGGCTCCTGAAGTGATCACTGAAGGAACAGCGTACAATTACAAGGCCGACGTCTGGTCGCTAGGTATCACAGCATATGAAATCGCTACTGGCTCGCCGCCGTTTTCGGACCAAGACGCGCACCGCGCGGTGCTGCTTATCCCGCGGGCTCGTCCTGCCCGTCTGGAGGGAACCCAGCATTCTGCTCTCATCAAGGAGTTTGTAGCTGCATGTCTTGAGGAGGATCCTGCAATAAGACCGTCCGCCGAAGCTTTGTCGAAAACCAAGTTCATCAAGCAGTACAAAGGTGTTCCCACTGGTGTCCTTCGCGATGTCGTTGACAGATACCTTTCGTGGGCCTCAAAGCAGCAGCGCAAGGACCCAGAGACAATATCAATAAGAAGTGGCATGGGTGAAGACGATAGCGAATTTGGCAACTCGTACGATGACACTTGGGATTTTGAGCTAGACGAAGAGCCCGTGGACGCGGTCCCCAGCAATGCCTCCTCCAATTTCCCATTTGCAAATGCCACCATGAACTCTGCATCCGCCACAAATACCATGAGCAATGAAACTGGATTTGACATGACGCAGGGAGATGTGAATACAACTACTCAGTACGGAATTGCCACTGCCCATCCCCAGGGCTCGGCCGAAGGAACTCTGCGTGATCAGCACATGGATTCATCTGTTATTTCCTCAACTTCTACAGTTGGAGCACCAAAAACTTTGATGCAATTGTTTGAGGATAGTGAGGAACCCCGTCCCCCTTCGCCACCAGCATCCATTATGCCACAGACATTCACAGCCCAGAACTCGGCGTACAACACCATGCAGCCGTCTATTTCTGGTTTGTCGAGCTCTACGTATGTTGCATCCCCTTCGCAAATCGAAATACCTCCGTTCAACGCAATCTTGTCACCAAATGCCAGCCAAAAGCCAATGGCACCTCCAATGCCGATCAACGATCCACCCCCTGCGCCAATTAATCAACTCTCATCACAGGCAGTATCTAGAGCTAGTTCTCAGCCAGTGACTCCGGGTGGAAGTATTGCTGGAAGTGTCACAGCCGATAGCATGGCCGATCTTCAAAATGCCAATGATCATCAACCAATGTTGGACCCGTACCTGTTTCATAAATTACAGTTGGATGATAAACCCCATCACCATCACCAGCAGCAACAACATCAATTTCAACAGCAGCAGCAGCAGCAGCAGCAACAGCAACAACTACCAGAGGCAACGCCGACACGCTCTAACGCACCACCACCTTTACAGACAAAGCTGTCGTCGACATCATCCATCTCATCTTCACAGGCCTCGCCCGTTGAGCCTTTGAAGCCTGCCAAAAAAGGATTCACAGCTTCGAAAGCATCGCATTTGCCTCCTCTGAACTTCCAAAGCAATGGCTTATTTTCTGCTAGTGCGACTACCAACCCAGTGGTCCATGAACGTACCCCGTCGCCGAAGAGAAGTAATATGACTCCATTAAGTCGACTTCCCTCCAACCGCTCTCCGCCTCGAACTGCTCCTCCAAAGCCACTAATTTCTCGCAGCAGGGCATCCACGTTGGATGATAATAAACCGCCAGATCTCCTGTCTCCCACGCCAGGTCCTACTCCGCGGTCTCCTGGAGACGCGGCCAGTGTGAGAATTCCTGCAATCAGGAAAGCTAGCGCTACAGGGCTTGTCAGGGGAGGCACAGTGAAGCCTTCTCTTCTACCTGGTGTGATCCCATCGCTGCCGGCACCAATGCCTCCTCATGGCGTGTCTGGCAGCAGCCAGACTGCATCGCTAGCCACACCATTTCATTCGGCGTCTGAGTCGCAAACATTTCCAGAGATCCCCACTTTGAATACGGCAGTGTTGAACAATCCCGTCAAGGAAGAGGAAATATCGGCTCATTTAACTGAACTATTGCAAGCTCTCAACAAGTCGATGCTTCTGCTAGAGGATTCGTTTAGACAAATTGCTGATAGTGCGCCATGATAAGCAACTGACTGATTGCTACATAAAAATCACTCCTAATGTGAAAAGTATTTATTAATAGAACCAATATTCTGTCTATACACAAATATGCAGTTATTTCTTGTTAACAGTAATATTGTCAAAGGCTTCCCTTTCAGCCTGCTCGGCCTCAAGCTCCAAAATGTAAGGAACAAGATATGATTTGTCTGCTTCGGCTGGCATTTGCTCGTTCTTGGGAAGCAATTTGTGGGAAAGGGACAATTGGTGAGCAGTGGCAATTCTGTAAACACGATCGTATCCCTCACGAGCTGGCAAACGCTTAAGGGCTTTTTGAACAATGTCGTTTTCCTCGGCAATGAGGTCATCAAACTTCAAACCCATCTTTCTGTAGCCAGAATATCTAGTGAAGAGGGTGGAAGCTGGCACAAAAACGCTCTTGAGAACAGGAGAGCCCAAAATGAACTTGGAGATCTTTTCCAGTTGAGTAAAGTTGGACATTTTGCAACTGATAATGTACTACTTCTGTTGGTGGTGAAGAGAAGTGGAATTTCCAAATTGTTTGATTGGTCGGGAATTCTGAGCGTGGGCTCATTGGGAAGACTTCCAGAGTGAACAAACGTGATATAGTCACGATTGTTACAAAAAGATATTTCCACATTGGGTAAAATTGTTTGAAAGAAAAAATCTGATAATGAACTATCTAAAAGTAATAGGTCAAACGGGCCCGAGAAACCGATTCTTTGGGGTCTCGCGATGCTATGCCACGTTTGAACAAAACTTTTCGGTGAAGCCTCCGAAAAAGAAGGCTTGGGAAGGACAGGACAAGGACGAATTTTTTAAAAGGTACGCTTGGATCCATGCTCAGCGTAAGGACGCTGAAGCAAAGTGTCGCAAGCAAATCAAAGAATCAAAGAAGACTCTCAACGAGCGGAGCACACGGGCACCTCGAGGACCTCCGCCAATCTCTTTGAATCCTGCGCTGGAATATTTGTATGGAGAGTCTCCTATCCGCGCTGCTTTGCGATCGAAAGTGAGGCCATCATTTGGCCGTTTGTTTGTCTCGTCCAAGACAGGAAGCAGCGAAACGGCAAAGGACCTTCTCAAATTGGCTCGCAGCTTGGACATTCCCCGCGAGTATGTTAGCCGCCAGGAATTGAATCAAATGACAGGCAACGCTGTTCACAATGGTTTTGTTTTGGAAACGAAGCCCTTGCAGGTGAGTGAAGCGCATGGGCTTAGTATCGACGCCGTGGAGACTCCTATGGGAAGGGAACCGTTGACAACTACCCGCGAATTTCCGATCGGAGTTTACATTGATGAAGTGAGTGATCCTCGTAACTTGGGCGCTTTGCTAAGAACAGCTTCCTTCATGGGCGCTGATTTTGTTGTCTTGTCGAAAAACAACTCTGCCAAGCTCTCCCCACTTGTTGCAAAAGCAGCTAGTGGAGCTGTGGATGAAATCCCTATTTACGAATCATCGAATCCTCTAGGTTTTGTCACCTCAAGCGCTGCCCAAGGTTGGACCATTATTGGAACTGTTGCGCCAGGTACCAACAGCAGCCACCAATCTATCACCGATTCATCCGAGCTGAGTAGCCTAGCGAAAAGTGGTCCTTGTTTGCTAATCATTGGATCAGAGGGCGACGGGTTGAGAAAATCTATTTTAGATCGCTGTTCCACCCTGACGACGATAAAAGGAGGGCAAAATGTTGTTGATAGTCTTAACGTGAGCGTGGCTTGTGGAATTCTTTTGTCCAAAATGATTGAATGCTGATGTGAATAATCAGACACTTTTTTTTGCGTAGGGCTTTGGCCGGTTCAACGGTTTGAATGGTCTGGTATCTCTGGTTTCATTCGCTCGGGCGCTGCATACAGGCTGAGTGTCCCCGAATATGTACATATTAATTTATTTTCTAGTTAGAATACAAACTAATAATCATGATGCTTCTCTATCTCAGTATCACCAAAAGTTACGGGACTCCAGAACTCTAAAGGATCTGTTTCTCGAATGTACTTCAAGTTCTCTTCACTTTTAGCCAGAATTAGGCCAATCGTGCCAAGAGCATTGATGGACACAGGGCCTGAATTCTCTGCCCTTCGCGGTGTCGCCATCATGAACCTGTCTGTAAATACAAAATTGTAAGAGATCGAATCTGCGTCATTGTTTCTTAGAGTCGACAAAACACGCGAAAGCAGAACCGAGTAGCGATCAGCAATGTCCTCTGTATCATTCACGTCAATTACCGGCAAAATGAAATGCAGAAAGGGTACTCGTGGATCCAGCAAAGGAGCTTGGTTGGTTATTTTCCAGTCCCTGTTGAGATCTGCAATCTGTTCAGCAAAAATCTTGAATCCCTCCGGAATTTCAACAAACTGGACATGTTTGTGTGGCTGCGACGCACCAGACATGTCTCCGCAATTGAAAAACCCAACATGCCTTTTTGTAGCGTCAGCATTGGCCTCAGTCAATGCCTTGAAAGCAGCGCTGAGGTCATCGGGGCTCAGCGGAGAGTTTTGTGATTTGAAAGCCTTTGTGATCATCAGAAAATGGTTAGGAAACACAGAGAATTTGTTGAGAACCAAAGAGTAGTCCTCGCACCAATCCTTAACAACTACTAGAGCTTCTTCTGGATTTTCAAAGGGATCAAAACTCGGGCTTTTTGACTCTGCCGATTGCTTCGGCTTGGCCCCCAAGGCAGGGGCCAAGGTATAGCAAACATCAACGCCATTTACACAGTCTCTAATAAGAGAAGCATCTGTGAATTTGACCGCACCAGAACTCAGGGCAGCAGTAAACTTGTCCGCAATCAATTTTCTCAGTGACATGATAGTTTGACAATGGAACGTTGCCCAGTTGGGCGAGATGAGGTGATGTGTGGAATTTTGACAGTCTATGGAATATCGAGCTACAACGCAGTTAATATTGGAGGAAACTCCATATCTCTATTAATGAATAAATAAATAATAATGTTTAGCCAATTCTCTTGGAAAGTTCTAGGCCAGCGGCTGTAGCTTTATTCTTTTGCGCTCTGTTCTTCTTTTCAAACGCACCTTTAATCTTTGCGCCACCCTTTTTGATACCCTTCTTCGCGGCATCGAAAATTGTTGAAGAAAATTCTCTACCCTGGTCCTGTCGGCCAAATTTGTTATCATCGCGGCCCCTGAACCTGTTCATGCCGAATCTGCCTCCCGTTCCTCCGCCTCTACCTCGCTCTCGGTAAGATGATCTCGCTGTTGTATTGGCAATCTCCTTGAAATAGCGGTCCTTCAATGCTTCGGGCAAATTGTTTCCTGTGAATGCAGAATGCTCCTGGTGCCTTGCGTATCCAAATCGCTCCTTCTTGCACTCATCGCCATAGTGGTCTATCTCTCCACAATTGTAGCATGTTATTGAGGAAGGATATGTAACCTTCGCATCTTTGGACTCCGCTAGCTCGTATGTTCTCCATAGCGAAGGGCAAAGGTGGCTGAAATGTGAGAAAGAGCGGCAACGTTCGCAGTATTTGTTTGGATCCTTCACCTTGCATCTTCTCTCCTTATGGCCCGTTTTACCACACAAATTACATCGCCGTTTTGGACAGTTGTTTGTCTCGTGACTGCCTATCTCCAGGCATCTTGAACACACTGTCACCTTACAATCGGCAGCTTTGTGGCCCGGTTGTTTGCATCTGTGACATAAGCGGCCGCTAGTCGCTTGCTCTGCGACAAATTCCTCACCGCCAAAATAACGACCAGCACCTCTCTGAACTATAAGGTCAGAATATCGTTCATCGTCTGACATTATGAGGAAATTACAAAGGTAGAATTTGTAACCGGTGAAATTTGACTTTTTGGATATTTTTTCAGAGCGCTGAAGCTGAGATATCGGAAATCCAGGAAAGTCACATTCCAGGCACACCATTAATCATAGTGATGGATCGATCACTCGTTGAGCAAGAGCAAAGCGTGAGTTTGAGAAGATGGACGCCACTAACGTCATCGTATTTCTATACATGGACTTTGCTATCGCTGCTCGTTCGCACTTGTCGTCACAGAGCTGGCGACACTATCCTTCCTATTTCGGTGGTATTTGCTGTATTCTGGCCAGCAAAAGGCAACTCTCTATGACTGAAACTTTTTTGAAAAATTCCCACCCACAACCACTAACGAACAGCTCGACCTAGAACGCAAAACGCGATACTAACTTTCACTCAACTCCTCAACAAACATCATGTCAGCCGCTGTCGCAGAAGTCGCTGACAAATTGGCAAAGACAGTTTTGAAGTCTAACAAGCTGTATCCTAATGAACCCAAATTCGAGTACATTGACGAACGTATTACCCTTTTTGAACAACTCAAGAAGGAATATGACGACTGGACTGCGTCTCAAGAACGCAAAGCCATCAAGGTAACACTCCCTGACGGTAAGCAACTGGAAGCTACTTCTTGGGAGACGTCTCCACTTGATCTTTGCAAGTCCATCTCCAAGTCGTTGGTGGAACGCACTGTCATTGCAAAGGTGAATGGGGAGCTGTGGGATATGGATCGCCCATTTGAAGGTGACGCAACCCTTGAATTCCTGGACTTTGAGTCTAAGGACGGAAAGAAGGTTTTCTGGCACTCGTCTGCCCACGTTTTGGGAGAATCCTGCGAATGTCATTACGGTGCACATCTTTGTATTGGTCCTCCTACAGACGATGGCTTTTTTTATGAGATGGCGATCGATGACGGCAAGACTGCCGTTCAAACTTCGGACTTTGGTGCTATTGAGGCTGTCGCTAAGAAGGCCATCAAAGAAAAGCAAAAGTTTGAGCGTTTGGTGCTGTCCAAGGAAAACTTGTTGAAAATGTTTGCCTACAACAAGTACAAGGTGGAAATCATCAAGTCCCACATTCCCGATGGCACTTCATCCACTGTCTACCGCTGTGGACCCCTTATTGATCTTTGCCGTGGTCCTCATATCCCACACACGGGAAGAATCAAGTCAATTAAGCTCCTCAAAAACTCTGCGTCATACTTTTTGGGTGACGCCAAAAATGATTCTCTTCAAAGAGTTTATGGCATTTCGTTTCCAGATAAGAAGCAAATGGATGAGCATCTCAAATTTCTCGAGGAGGCTGCCAAAAGAGATCACAGAAAGATTGGTAAAGATCAAGACCTTTTCATGTTCCACGAAATGTCGCCTGGCTCTGCTTTCTGGTTACCTCACGGTGCTCGTATCTACAATGCCTTGATGGAGTACCTGAAAAGCGAATATCGCAAGCGTGGATACGAAGAGGTCATTACCCCAAACATGTTTTCTGCCAAACTATGGGAGACTTCTGGTCATTGGCAAAAGTATCAAGAGGATATGTTCACTTTGGATGTTGAGAAGGAGAAGTTTGGTCTGAAGCCTATGAACTGCCCTGGCCATTGTCTCATCTTTGGTTCTCGTGATCGCTCCTACAGAGAGCTGCCATGGCGAGTTGCTGATTTTGGTGTCCTCCACAGAAATGAAGCATCGGGTGCCTTGTCTGGTCTTACTCGTGTGAGAAGATTCCAACAAGATGATGCTCACATTTTCTGTCGTCAGGATCAAATTGAATCTGAAATCATGGGCTGCTTTGATTTCCTTAAGACTGTCTACGGCGTGTTTGGCTTTGAGTTCAAGATGGAGCTTTCCACTCGTCCAGACAACTACGTCGGTGAGCTTGACGTGTGGAACGATGCTGAGAAGAAGCTGGCTTCTGCTTTGGATGCGTGGGGCTCCAAATGGGAAATGAACCCTGGTGATGGTGCCTTCTATGGCCCCAAGATTGATATCACAGTTTCTGACGCCTTGAAAAGATCGTTCCAATGTGCCACCATTCAACTCGACTTCCAATTGCCCATCAGATTTGGCTTACAGTACCGCAATGGTGAGGCAGCTGGCGGAGACGGCGCTACTGAAGCCTCTGACTTTTACAGCCGTCCAGTAATGATCCATCGTGCTATCTACGGCTCTTTCGAACGTATGATTGGTATTCTCACCGAGCACTTTTTTGGTAAATGGCCACTTTGGATTTCTCCCAGACAGGTCATTGTCATTCCTGTCGGTGTCAAATTTAATGACTATGCTCAGAAGGTCCGTGATACTCTTCATGAAGCTGGTTATTATGCTGATGTTGATCTTGGTCCTAATACTCTCCAGAAGAAGGTGCGTGCTGGTCAATTGGCACAGTATAACTATATCTTTGTCGTTGGCGATGAAGAGGAGAAGAGCAACGCCGTCAATGTTCGTGTTAGAGACGATCCAAATCCAAAGCGCTCTGATACCATTCCGTTGGACGAGGTTATTGCCAAGCTCGGCAAGGTCAAGTCATCAAAAGCCATTTCCAATGCTTTTGAGTAAGCTAATTAGCAGACTAAAAATATACACATTAGACATTAGTTATACAAAAATATAAATAGTTTGGTTACTCATATCGGAGCACACACTGTACAGAAGGTAATAAATACTCCCAGCTCCGCCGACTCGTGTAGATTGTGAGTGCTTTCGCTTTTGGAGATACTTTTTGTGCCCAATTCATGTGGACTCTATTTCAACAAGAACCCCGTATCTAGCAGGACAGACTCTGAAGAATATCCAACAAACAATTTGCTTCCATCCGCATTCCAAGTAATAGAATTAACAACCTGAGCCCCTTTGTCCATTGGTGGTTCGTATTTTGCAGCAGCTCGGTCGGCACCCGATTGTTGAGAGTCGAGGCGAACTTGCCTTATATCCCATATTACAACAACACCATCCTCACCGCCAGACGCCAGATATTTTCCATTTGGTGAGATTTCACAGCAAAATATTGCCCCTTCGTGGATAGCCAGGACGCTGAGACAAACTCCCTTTCCAAGATCCCAGATCCTTATTGTTCCGTCTGTGGAAGCAGATATCAGCAAAGACCGGCCATAGGAGACAGGATCAATTGACGACGCCAAAGATGTACCAATAGGTGCCCAACATAGAGCCATTACAGGACCGGAGTGTCCGACTAAAGTCATAATTGATCCGGGTGATTTTCCGTGCCAGATCCGAACAATGTGGTCGTCGGATGCCGAAGCGAGAAGCATTGTTGACGAGTCAAATTTGAGGGCATTTATTCCTTGAACATGGCCCCTGAATCGCAACAGAGGCACCTTTTCCTCTACTCTGAAAGCCAAGATTGCCGCATTGGCAGCCGTCACAACAAAAGTTGACTTGTCTATCCAGTCAGCTGCTGTTCCATTTGAAATTGGAGGCTGATTAAGTTGAGGGGATCCGGAAGCCTCTGTAGAAACAGCGTCGCAAGTTTGCAAAATATTGCCTGTCTCGCAATCCCATATCACCACAGTATTAGTACAATCTATCGACAGCAGGTACTCCTCGGTGGGGTTCCACTGCAAAGCAAGAACAGGGGCTCTGTGCATCACAAGTGTCTGCTTTAGTTTACCTGAGCTGGTCCATGTGTAGACAATGCCGTCCACAGCCGCTGCGGCTAAAGACTTACCAGTCGGCGACCACTGTAAGGAGCATATCTGCGATGGAAATTCTGCTGACGCTTCTCTAGGTGATAGCAGCGGTAAAGTTGTTATTTTGCACTTTGTTTCATCGACGCTCATCGCTTCTGTGCCGCTCGCCTTTTCTGTTCCATTTAGTCCCTCTTTCACATTCTCTGGTACGTCGACAAATAGCAGTGAGTTGGTGCCAGACGCTGCGAGCTTGTTGGCCTCATTTGGTGAGAATTGCGATTCCTCTATAGAACCAAACCTCTCTAGCACCACGAGGTCTGCAAATCCCACAGGCTGGGTGCTTTGCGCAGAGCCAATGGAAGCGTCTTTTTGCGGCTGAACTGGAGCAGACAGTTCCTGCCCCTGGTGCTTTTTGTGCGTTTGTATTTGAGGCTCCTCTACATCCATCTCTTGAGCTGGCGACAGAGGCGGCTCGACCAGTGCATCCAGGACATTGAAGCTGGAGTTCATCAGCAGCCCCTGGGTGCCGTCCATGGACTTGGACACGTTCCTTTCGACCTGCATGTATTGAATTCCTTTCTGCACGAGCGACACCAAGGCCCCTTTTGCAATGGCTGTACCCAGGCTTTTCTCCGTCTCTTCAATTTCTGTCTC
Organism: Limtongella incommunis; assembly: GCA_003706695.3. Taxonomy (NCBI): domain Eukaryota; kingdom Fungi; phylum Ascomycota; class Dipodascomycetes; order Dipodascales; family Trichomonascaceae; genus Limtongella; species Limtongella incommunis. The sequence continues at coordinate 374,869 of PPME03000007.1, forward strand.
TTTTTGAAGTGCAAAGGGAGTCAGCTCCAGCCCTGATTCCTGCAGATACCGCCATATCAGGTAGTTCAACTGATTACTCGTTAGCGACATTTTTGTTTCAACGCTGTGAAGTTTGTACAAGTTGGGACACTTGGGGAAGTGATGGGACGAGGTCGACCGCCCACAGTTGCAAATGCGTTCAGCGTGGATGCGCGAGCAGCGGTGGGTTTTTGAATTCACCGTTGCAAAAAAAAGACAAGGAATCTCGATCTTTGCCAACCCCACGGGCACAAATACAAGGATTTGCAACATGTCCGCATCCCACTCCATGTCGCTGCCGACTGTGCGGGCGCTGGGAAACAGCGCCGAATAAATCCGCACCTTGCGGATACAAATTGTTGACGTTACAAAACTACCCACCAGCTCGACATCCAGGACAGACACGAATGGTGGACCAAAACAAAAGCGGCTATGGAGGTCTAGCGCCGCCCGGTGGTAAATCGGTGCTGGTTTCAAAGCGAATGTCGTCTTTTCACCACAAGGGAGTGTTGCCTCCGTTTGCCGAACACAGGCAGCCGCCAATGCCGTCAAACGCTGGCGCGCTCATAGCAGACCAATCGGGCTTGCAACCGAACCAATTGCATGCAAGCTCTTTGCAAAAGAAGCCCTCGTTCAGAGCCCGTCGAGTTGAAAGCGTCGATCACCGTGCCGCAAGTGCTGCTCTAGGCTCGGAGCCCTCGTTGCAGGATCTTCTTGGCGACCCGAGTTTTAACATGGAGAAACACGCGGCAAACCTGCTTTACAAATCGAACCCCGATGATATTGCTGGGTTCATTCGCGCGCTGGGTGTACAGAAGGAGATGCTGCAAAAGCGCAAGAAAGAACAGGCGGAACAAAAGTACAGGGTCTTCCTGAATGTTGGAAAGGATTTCACATCGCTCAAGAATGAAATTGAAGTTTTGCGTAACTCGCTCAGCGAATTCACCCTAGCCACAACTGCAATGCTGGACGACGCTAACGCATATTTGAAGGCTGCCAATGATGGCAGCCTTCTGGACAGCAGCTCGTCCCTCTTGGCTCCAATCGCCTCCAACGGTTCCACTGGTGCTAACGGGGGTGATCTGTTCAGAAAGCATTCGCATAGACACTCCATGGTTGTGGTGGAAGGCATGTGGGAAAAGGAACTCGGTCAGCTCTTCGCCAAGGTTGAAGGCGCACAAAAGTTTCTTCCCCAGGTTCCTGGTCGTCGCATTGTGCTGGAGGTTCCCGGGTGGATCGCTTGCTCGCCGGCAACGCTGAAACCGACACGAGAACATATCACCATCTTTTTGTTGAATGATCATTTGCTGGTGGCAGGTCGCAAGAAGACAAATAATAGACAAAACGCGCAACTTGCCGTGCCTAGAGGAATGGGCAGTAATGGCCCAGGCAACTCCATGCTAGAAACTGTATATTGCTGGCCATTGCAGGACATTCGTGCCACGCCATATGATCGTACAAACACCGCATATGCAGGTGATCCCCATAGGCTTCTTGTTGTCTCAACCGTCTCAACAAACTATGTTTTTGAGGCTAGATCTGTGGAAATCGTGAAGCAAATGCTGAGTGAAGTGGCCAAGCAGCAAATGGCACTAGCACGGGCAGCACCAGGACAAAATTCACGCGTAGCGGCAGAAGCGAGCGTGCGGAAGAATGAAAACATGACCTACCTTGCTGCACAGAACCCTAATCTCCGTAATCACAGGCAAGTTCTACAAGAAATGGCTGCTCCTATTCGCACTCACTCTCGATCGTCGTCTCTAGATATAGCTGGAAGGTCGAAGAGCTTGCGCGATGCCGACAAAATTGTCAATGAGCTGGATGTCAGTCTAGCTCACAGAGATTTTGAAGAGGCTGTCAGAGTTATGGAAAAACATGGGCTGGGAAAGACAATTGCAGACGGAAATATCAGCCAGGATGTCTTGCGTGTTCAGGTTGTGGAGCGAATAGGATTGCTCAAAGACAAATTAGTGGGCGAAATTGAAGGTCTCAATCTTAGCAGACCAGAAATTGAAACGTATCTCCACTATCTACGCCGTTTAGGGTATGATGATGTTGGAAAAAAGGCATTCTTGGAGTCTAGGCACAATCTTATTCAACAGAGATACAACCAACTACCATTTACAGGAGTCATTCCAACATTTTTGTATCAAGTGACTATTATTTATTTCAAGTTGATTCAATCAACTGTTGATATTTACAAGAATTGCTATGAGAAACCACAGTATGCAAGTGCAATTGTTGAATGGGCAGACAAGGAAGTGGAGGACTTTACCAATATTTTTGCAAGACAAATGTATAATGTCAAGAAGTCCAGCAGCCTTTATGTTGAGTGTTTGAAAGTAGCACAACAACAAGCTAGTGCCCTAAGCGAAGCGGGTCTAGATATGTCGCCAGGTTTAGCGCGTTTGCAAGAGTCGTTATGATCCAAAACTATATGAGCTCTTTGTTACAAACTCAGATGATATTTATTACCTATCATATATATAAAAATCTTAAACAACGTGAGAAGCATAAACGCAAGCCATCGTGCTATTCCTAGTGACTTTGAAAGTTATTTATGCTTTGCATACCGGTAACGATAAGATATTTTCATTATCCGCTGGATGTTTAATTGCTGCTGTTCAAATCTTGGCTTGCAATAGCATGATAGTGAGAATTAGACCTACCCGATTGAGAGAGGAATGGTTTTTACAAAGCAGCGATTAAAACCAATCCTGGATAGGCAAAATCAAAGATTATTTGAATTATTATATATTACTGCATAATCCACCTTTTGCTACGCTTTGTACAGGATTGATCTTCACCAGACCATATTCTTATACTTACCTATTACGGATGCGCTTGTTAGGACATTCTTGGTCCGAGGTCACGCAAAATTTGCCTGTAAAATATCATTTCCGCATGCGACATTGCAATGTTAAGGTCCTCATTTTGTCAACGTCACCACTTAGCTTGAGTATATACACTTTAAATGAACAACCCTCCAAACATGTTTGTTGGATTGATCCCGCCGCAGAGTCAACACCATAGCCGTAGCACTGATGCTGTTGAAGCAGCCAGTTTTAAGTCGTCTACTGACTGCATGCCTTTACTCAACTCGACAAAGAAGGTTGTTACACACACTACTTCGAAAACCACACGAGCCTTTCACAATGTGTTTGCTCCTACTGATAGGTCTGTTTCCTTGCAGTGTTGCACTTCTAACAATCCAGTAACAGTTCAGATTCTCAAATCAAAAAACTCTTTCGAGTCTATTGATGGTATGCTGAGTAATTCTCCATCTCAAGGAATGGATCGTCATCGTGCTATCTATATCAAACTGCTGAGAATTCAAATTAAAATACAATACAATAACGCTAAGGCTAAATATACCTTTGGTCAGAAAAAGATTTACGAGGCAAATACCCAAATCAAACACAAGTTCAAAGCTGAGCTTGAAGCCTATGATGCAATGATCATTTCACAAGGCATACCTGTATCTGCTCCTCTTTCCCAACAATCAGAAGAACTCCCTTTGGAAGCTATGGAGAAGAAATAGTTACAGGTAGTCCAGATATTCCGCCAGAAGAGGTAAAGCACACGAAACCAAAAGTAAGCTTTTCGCCAAATTATCGACACTGACACTTTGAGTCACTAAATGAGACGCATAGCATGTTTAGATACCTTTCTATATGATTCACACGTCTTCGACTACAGTACTTGACGCCATAATCATTGTGCGTCTTCGTTGTCATTATTCTTCATTGTGCTTGAGCTCTTATCCCAGCTCGAAATGCCAATTTCCAAACTTACAATATTGTTCGTTGTTTAAGCAGCAAAAGCACGCAAAAGCTTTTCAAAATCTTCATCGCTGAACTCTTCATCTGGTGGAAGGTCATAGGATGGCTCGACAGGCTTCTCTACTACAGCTGGAGCACTGTTACTCAAAAGATGTAACAGAGATGCACCCGCAGTATTTGCAATGGGTGAGTTGGTTGACGCCTCGACTGGCGGTGCGCTGGGTTTAGAGCCATTTTGAAGTAAATTCATTAAATTTGCGCCAGGGCTCGGTGCTGAAGGGAGTGAAGGCGAGCTAGTAGAGCTCGATGATGACATTCCAGGTTTCGCTGCTCCTAACAAGCTCATTAGTGACGCTCCACTTGTCTCTTGCATGGTCGGCTGCGAGAATGTTTCTGGAGATTTCACGGCAGGTGCTCCTTTCAAAAGGGACATTAGTGAAATAGAATCAGCTGAAGTTTCCTTTTGCTCCACTTCGGCTGGGCGTTGAGCTTGAACCTTGGGCTCTGCTTTTGGTTCCGAACCAAGCAGGCTCAGCAAGGAAGCGCCTGCTGAAGGTTTATACTCCTCTTTGGATACCGGACTTGAGCTTGAACTATTTGACCCGCTGTTGAGTAAATTCAATAAAGCGTTTCCACTGGCAGATGCCCCTGATTTGTGTTTAGTACCTAGAATATCATTCAGTGACAAATCTTTTTCGTGTACTCTTGAATCAAACTGCAGGTTCTTTGCTTTGGAAGGACTTGCGGGTGCCTTTTCCTTCTTTCCTTTTCTAGAGCTCAAGAGAGACATGAGCACGGGGTTTGGTGGAGGAGCTGGTGGAGCATTGAAGTCATAAGTCGGGCCATCTAATGAATCGTATGCAAAAGGAGATTCTGTAGATTTGCCTTCCTGAGAATATGAATTAGGGGGAGGCTGGGAAATTGACGATGGTGGCAGTGGTGGCATGTGCACAGGAGGGAATTCGGGGACACTTCCTAGATAGATACCATTTTGGGGGACTGGAATGGAGAGCGGTGGAAGCGAAAATTGCTGTTCAATAATTGGTTGGGGATCGGTCTTGAGCAAAGAGAGGATCTCTTTGGCGGCTTCGAGCTGATTCTCTGGACGGCTAGTGTTCTGACCAATGAGATCGAGCAGGATGTTGCGGTCGTCGGAAGGTGCAGGTGACTGGTTTGCAGATGAGGGGCTGTTGGTGGTGTCGTTTTGAATCAGACTAAGGAGGTTCTTTGCTTGTGTCTCTTCGTCTGCGCCAGCGACTGGGATTTTACCATCGTTAACACCCAGTAAGTTTTTGAGCGCCTTGGCTTCGGTCTTGGACAAGTGTGATGGTAGTCCGTTGGCCTTTTTGATGTACTGTTTTAACCCTTGCATGAAGGGCTCAATGACAGAATACCTTCCTTTCGTCGGTGACGACGAGTTGGAGAATCCTGGGATTGATTTGAGTTCGTGCCATTCGATTTTTGAGATTTCCTTGCGAGTTTGTGGTCGGAATATGGTATTTCCAGGCACACCGCGGACAATGTACAGTCGAATGTTCTTACCCTTGCTGTTAATCTCGACGTAGTCTTCAGAAATCAAAAGCGGGGAAATGTCGTAGCCGATTTCTTCAAAAACTTCGCGCACGGCGCACGACTCGTCCGTCTCGTCTTTGCTAATCTTTCCACGTGGAAATCCCCATGCGCCCTGGCTGCCCCAGCCCTTAGCGAGCACAACCTTGGTCATTTTGCGATTGAGCAGAATGGCTCCGCGGACGGGGATTGACCGCTTGTACGACTTGAATTTGGCCATGTCTTTCTTGCTGCTCGGCGTGAACTCTCTGATGGGAGGGCAGACCTGGAGCAGGCATTCCACAAACTTTTCCATCTTCATTGTTGGAAGCTGCGGGTTGTCGACTCGCACAAAGTCCTCGTAAAACCAGTGTGCTTCCTCGAGGTGAAAGTACAGACGCTCCGTTGATTCGAGGTCTTCTGGAGGCAGGTTGATGACGAATCTAGCAGCTAGATCTATTAGGCATGACGACAGGTTTTGTCCCTTGAAGGAACTGTCGATTTCTAGTGACATTGTGCGCTTTTTTGGCGTCTTGTTAACAAATTGTTTGGCTTTGCGGAGATTGTCGTGACTGTGAGGAAGAAGGAAGACGTGTGGGCAGTATTTAGCGAGTACAGTAGCCGCGAGTTGGGGTGGCCAGACCTAGCAGTGCGATTACAAGAATGAGAGACGCTGCAGCTGACAGAGAGGAAGTGAAGGAGAGAGCGCACGAAGCACCTGCTGCCACTGTCTGTGCACCACACCGTGAGCAAGCGCTTGTTGTGGCTGCGAGCGCAACCACGTCCAAAACGTCGCTCTGTCTGGCGCTGCATCATGTGCACCCAACTTATCAGGGCGGTGTGCGGCTGTGAATTTGTCACCCAAAAAAATTCAGATCGAATAACGACCAACGAGAAGCGAGACAAAGAATTGATTCCACAACAATCTCTCTTGAATAGAAAATGGGCTGGTTTTGGGCAGACTCAGACGAGCAGAAGTGCCCTGTTAGACCACGCGTTACTGCAAGCGCCACGTCGGCTAAGCCCGCAGGCTGCCCGATCGACCACTCTGCAACTTTGCGGAAGACGGCGGCAACTGCGCAGAGCACACCGCCGGCAGCAGCAGAGGCATCATCGTGCCCAGTTCCACACGAAGTGCGCCAAAGGTGGACTCTTTTTGGCAAGAAGCACGTTCCTGAAGAGCAAACAAGTCATTTCAACCCGCTGAACAACATGCCGGAGCTGTCTAGCCAGAAGATGCCTGGCCAGCAGATGGATCTTCCAACGGACCGCACGTTTTCATCCATTCCCCGCGGCGTGGACGAGAAGGAAGGGGTGTGGGAGTACCCGTCGCCGCAGCAAATGTTCAATGCGATGGTGAGGAAAAGCGGCAGCGCGGACGAGATCCCCGAGGACGCTGTGGAGCCCATGGTGGACGTGCACAACTTTTTGAACGAGGGCGCCTGGCAGGAGATTTTGAAGTGGGAGACTCCCTACACGAAGCTGACGCATGTCGACCCCCGGCTGCTCAAGTTCACCGGCCGCTACAACGACTTGTCGCCCCGTGCCGCAATGCTGCAGCTGCTGGGCCGCGTGTATCCGTCCAAGTATGCCATGCCCATGCCTTTTGACAGACACGACTGGACGGTGCTGCGGGCCACCACGCCGCAGGGCGACTTCAAGCAGGTGCGCTACGTGATTGACTACTACGAATACGAGGATACTGCGGACGGACAGCCCAGCTTTGTTTTGGACGTTCGCCCGGCGCTGGACTCTGTCGAGGCCGGTCTAGACCGGCTGAACGTCGCCACCGACAGTGCGTTCTACCGAGCCATGGGGTGGAAGTCGCCGTACGAGAGTGAGAAATAGCGGGCAGACGCAGGCTGGGCACGATAGTGGAATCTAGCACTATGGCTATAATGTTTGTGGCACTGTTTCTGGCTACAGCAGGTGCCACAGACAGATGCTTATTTATCATTGTATTGTAGATATACATACCTAATCTCATATACTCTAAAAGGCTGTGGCGAAAGCTTCTCCACGCACAGAGTCGCACTCGCAAACTCACTGCGCAAGCTCACTACACCGGCCCGTGCAAAATTGCAAGTAGCGGATCCAGACGGATTGCCGGGCCGCTGAAATCATGACCGCATCTCTCGTCGCTGCTTCCATCACATTTTCCGATAAAATAAAAAGTACGCCCAACGGCGAAAACTGAACAAGCCAATGTCTGAAACGGAGGTGCTGAGCTGTGACTGCGGCAGAGTGGCAGAAAGCTCCCTACAAACTGCGTCTCGGTATTTTTGATCGCCCTTTGGCCGCTTCCTCAGCACGTCCATAGCTGGGCATCAGTTACTGGTGGGGATCCAATTTGCGTCCTGTTTGAGCCCCTCTTCCCTCTTTTGTGTCATCCTTTTGCCTCCCAGCGTCCTTCCCAGCCACACCACTCTGTCTGTCAACAAATACAAACCGCTTAAAAGAAAGGGAAATATCCGACGGATAGAAAACCAAAATGGAAGAAGACAATCGGTTGAAATTCGAAGCTGTAGTCCCCGAGCCTCCTGAGGACAAGTCTTACAGCGTGCGCAAGAAAGTCACGCGCGCCTGTGATTTTTGTAAGAGGTATGTATTTGTAATGCGCCGCTGCGCTGTCGCCCACACAATGGCACCAACGTTGGATTTTCGCGTGCAGCGCTGACAGTGTCCGCAGCGCGATGGAACCTCGCGCCCGGCGCCAATGGCTCAATTAAGAGCACACGGCCGGCGCACTTTGGAACTGCGTTGTTATCCTTCTAGTGAGGATGCAACTGACATGGATGTTTGTGACACGCACGTTTGTGACACGCACGTTTGTGACACTTGTTTGCAAAACCGGCACGACGGTCTTTGTGCCGTTGTCACTCGCACTGGCTATTGCCAGCTACTGTTGCAAAAAACTAACCCAGTAAGAAGTTGCGATGTTCGGGTACTTGGCCCTGTTCGCGTTGCATGATTGTTGGCAACGAGTGCCAATTTTTGGCCGGATACAAAAGAGGAAAGCTTTTCAACCCGAAAGCCCTGTCGGACGTTGAGCAGAAGAATGTTGTTGACCATATCATGAATCAAGCGAGAAGCCGGGTTGTGACGAGGCGAGAAATTGATTCATCGCCCATGTTCACCGGGGAGTCGGCGCCCACAGCGCCGCCAGGGCCCACGTCGTATGCCGGGTCGGAGGCCATACGAACACTGCAGTCGGCCATGGCCATCGAGGAGGCCAGGAACTCCCATACCCAGAACTATCATACCCAGCCTGGACCATATCAAAACCAAACGTCGCCGTATCCAAATCAAGCATATGGCAACATGTCCTACGGTGCTGGCCCTATGGGGGGCAACGGTGGCCGCAGCGGGCTCGACGGGCCCGGCGGTGCAGATGGCGTGAGTGGACACAATGGCAATGGCGGGCCGCCCGTGCAGCCAGAAACTGTCGAAGTCCCTGATAGCGTGATTGCGCCTGAACTGGCTGGTCAAGGGCTGGGGGACGCCGAAGGTACGATAGATCAGATGGGGCAGATAGGGATTCCCCCTTTACAGCCCGGGGATCTTCAGGATCCCGTCAACTACCATTCCAAATGGCTCAACTATATCCCAGAGGCCGGAAGCAATAACAACAATAATGTGGCTAAAATCGAGCCCAATGCCTCGCCCGTCTCTCTCACAGGGCTGATTCGCTCCCGACTCCAGAATGCACTCATACAGAAAGGGTCGAAGGGCGCCAACGCCGAGATTTTTATCGATCCGGAATTACCCCAGAGCAATGGCATTGACATTGTGCTCCCCCCAAGAGAAGACGCAAGACACCTGGTAAACCGATATTTTGACTACTCTATGGCGACTTTCAGATTTCTACATCAACCGACATGTCTGCAGTTCTTGGACAACATCTACGACACCCCTGATGCGTTGCAGAGAGACAATGACGAGCTGGCGCTGCTGCTACTTGTTATGGCACTATCAAAGCGGTTTATGACTGGTTCTAAATGGTCTGACAACTCTGCGTCCTACCTCAAGTCTGCCGAGGGGTTGCTGGACAGCGCTTCCAAAAAGCCTACCTTGACTCGAGCTCAGGCACGCCTGGCTCAGGTATTTTATCTGCTGACATGCTCACGTATCAATCAAGCCCGCGAAATATTTGCATTAACTATTCACCTGATCCATGCCCTAGGCCTGCATAGGAAGACACGACACCCTCCAAAAGAAAGCGTTAATTTTATTGTGGAGGAAATGTGCAAGAGAACGTTCTGGTGCGCTTTTATGCTTGACAAGCATATTGCAGTAGTACTCGGGCGGCCACCGATGCTTCAATCGGAAGACCAGGATCAGGCATACCCTGCGCTTGCCAATGACATTGATATCACTGCTTCCTGCATCAAATGTTTCAATGAGAAGGATTGCGTGATTGTTGCACAGGTTCTTCACATTAAGCTTACAATTATTTTAGGCGACGCGCTTCGCAAACTATATGGGGCGACAAAGAACAGTGAATCGGAGCAGCGTCAGCTTGTTGATTCGTACAATAAACAGCTAACAGAATGGCACTCGACGCTGCCGGCCTTTTTTGATCCATCGAAAGTGGACGCCTCACTGCTATCACCCCTATTGCAACGGCAGTCGAGAATGGTTACGCTAGTATATGCCAACACGCTGATTCTTGTCAATCGACCTTTTTTGCTGAAAAATAATGTTGAGGTTGCATTGGATCCGGCACTACAAAACTACGTGGAAATTTGTCAAGATGCTGCAATGATGATTGTCAAAATAGTCAACGACCTCGATGCTTCATCGGAAATTTTCCCTGCGTTGTGGTACACCCACTACTGTGGATTTTGTGCGGTGGTAGTGCTTTATGTTGCGGCCATCAGATTTGGCGGGTCGATGAACTGGGCGAAGTTTTACGACGCGGCATTTAGGTGCCAGAAACAGTTGACACATGCGGTTCGAGACAAGATGCCAGTGGAGATGCCGCTGGTGGAACGCTTCACATTAATCCTGGAGGAATTGCGGCAGGTGGCTGTGAGTTTCAGGAACTCGCCAAAGATTGTGGAGCCTTTGGACTGGTATGAGATTGATACGTTGCCAACCACTCTAGCTGAACATTAAAATGTGTAATGGTTTAAAATTAATAGTTTCAACAGTTATGGCGGACACAAATCTGGGGAGCTGAGATGAGGGGAGACGCGACGGATCAGCAGTGATCGACAATCATTGATACAAAATCCAAGGCGGAATTTCACTTGTTGCTTAGTGACGAGGGTGGTGGGCATGGGATTCTCCACCAACTTACATCTTGGAGTACGCACGCTAGTATGTGCGCTAGTCAGATAACCTCTAAACGCCTTTTTTGACAGCCCTTAGCCGGTACGGGTGGAGGAATTGCGGAGCACTGTCGCGTCTTGACACCAGCATGGGACGGGCCTCAGGGTTACATGCGAAGCTGTTGGGGCCAATACGATATTGAAACCGAGATGCTAACGCGCGCTAAAAAACGTGCTGAGTGAAAATTTTCATTTTGGTGCGGTTGACCATTTCGCGCAGCTAGTCCCCACCGGATAGCCAGCGGCACTGAAACGTGGGCTAAATGATTATCTCATGAGAGACATATTGGTTGCAGCGCCGTTGATGCGGGCATCCATAAGTAATCCTTATTTAATCTCTATATGCAATACGATTTCTGCATCAAAATTCTCAAATAGGCAATTTGGCCATTCTTGAGCTAAGCGCTGGATTCAAGGGAGGTGGTGGTGCTGGGTTGTTGCAAAGAAGCTGTATAAGCAAAGCGCCATCAGCCTCAGCACGGAAGCAATACCGTCAGATCGTTGCCAATTGGTGATATACTTCTTTGTAAGTCTTGCCGTCGCACTGTTCTGGGCTTGTCCGCGATCTTCGCCAGCGCCGTGTGCTAAGTACTGCAGCCAATGACCACAACATGTGCTGAGCGCGCTGCAGCGTAGTTGCGAAATGTAGTGCGCCGTTTGGTTCACATTCAGACGGCCGGGATTCCACTAGCGCCGGCGGCGATGGCAATGCCAGGTGGCCAAGCGACGCTCTGATAGCCAAGCTAGTAGCCAAGCAGGCAGGCAGTTTGGCCAAGAAATGGCCACAAACACTGAGCCCAGGAACCGGCCTTGGGAACACCGGGAAATGAGGAAAACCAAGCCCGTCCAAGCACTTGGCGCTCTTAGCTCTCGTCGCTATCTCACCCTATCGACGACCCGATTTTCGACCCCCAAGGCGAGTCGTTCTTGGCAGGCGACCACTACAGCCCTTCACCTGCCGGGCTAAATGCGCATCGTTGCAATGGTGTGAACAACCACAAGGTCGGGGAGAGCCCGGAGACCAAATCAAACGGTCAGGAAAGCCCACAGTTCAAGCCCAGCGCTTGCAGCAGTGGCGTGGTTCCCTATTGGCCGGCCGTTCGAAGTATCACGGCTCCTTCCGTCCAAATTTGTGTCGCCGAGTGTCGTGCTGTCGCTGCACTGGAGACAGTCACGTGCGTGCCGACAATCTGGGGCCAGCCAATCAGCCACAGTTGTGTTAACACATGTGCTCATCTCCCAAAGCCAATGGCCGACCCAACCATCGCACGTGGCTGCTGGTGAAGCTGTGATTGACAGAAGTTTCTGCCCAAACAGGCAGTCTGCAGAAAAAAATTTGAACCAAAAAGAAATGCACCGCAGAAAATATTTGCTTTTGGCCGGTACTCTTCGAGGAATCGACTCCTTGTGCCAAATAAACTCTAGACATATATAAAGGATCGCTTCCCACAATCTCGCTTCTATTCATTGTACACTCGCACTTGTAGCCATGGCGGAATACAGAAATCGTACTCACCACACCCCTATTCCAGGTCAAATTCCAGTGCCTTCGGGTCCCGAAGAATACGACACTGTTGACGGTCGCATCGTCGATCCAGACACTGGTGACTATGGCTTTGCTGACAAGGACGAAAAGGCTATTTTCCAACATCTTTTGCATCCTGATGATATGTACACCCCAGAAGGTGTCTTTTGGGCTGACCTGCCATTGGGCCAACGTATTTCCTTCATTAACAATGTGGAGTCAAAGGAGGCTGCTCGTGAGCTCGGCAACCTTGGTAGAATGATCAAGCAGGACCCTCTTTCCCCAGTCGGCTGGTACTTCTCCAACTGTATCCTTCCAGGTGCTGGTCTTTTGCTCGAAGGTTATGTGCTTTTTTCCATTGGTAACTTGACCTCCATCTTTTCTGCTGTCTGGCCTCAGTGCTGGAAGACTTACAAGGTCTGCAACGAGACCTGGACTCAGTCTGTCACTTATCTCGAAGTTGCTGGTATCATGGTTGGTCAGGTTCTCGTTGGTTTGATTGGTGATGGTATTGGCCGTCGTTGGGGTCTTATCCAGGACGCTGTTATTATGTTTGTCGGTTTGCTCATGCTGACCGCTTCCTGGGGTACCTCGCTCAACGGTTGGGTTATCTGCTATGCTTGGTCTCTCTTTTTCTACTCTATCGGTGTTGGTGGTGAATACCCAATGACTGCTACCGCCGGTATGGAGGGTTCTGGTAGACTCTCTACTCGTGAGGATCGTTTGCACAGAGGTAGAAAGGTCACTTCTGCTTTCCTTATGCAAGGTTGGGGCCAATTTTTCAACCAAGCCATCCTTATTCTTCTCCTCCTCATTTTCCACCATGGTTCCGGTGAACCACCATATTCCGCTGTATCTGCCCAATGGACTTTCAGAATTTCTTTTGCTATTCCAGCTGTCGGTACTTTGTGGTTGGTGTACTTCAGATACTACAAGATGCCTCTTGCTTCGAAGGCTCTTAACGATGCAAAGAAGAAGACTAAGGTTACTGGTTATGACGTCAGGTCTCTTTCTCTTACCTTCAAGCACTTTGGCCCACGTTTGCTTGCCACTGCTGGTGCCTGGTTTGCTAACGATGTTTTCTTTTATGGCAACAAGCTTTTCCAGGCACAATTCATTGCCGTCATTTCTCCACACGCCAAGGGTGTTGTCACCAACTGGCTCTGGAACTTGCTCAACGTTGGTATTTCTCTTGTCGGTTACTACTTGGCCTCTTTCCTCATTGATTCCAAGTTTTACGGCCGTAATAACATGATGCAACTTGGTTTCCTTATGGACTTTATTCTTTTCGTTGTTCCAGCCTTTCACTACAAGTACTACACTTCCGCCGCTCACATTAAGGCGTTCCAGGCTATGTACTTCCTGTCTTCTTTCTTCAACCAATTTGGACCAAATTGTGTTACTTTCCTTGTTGCTGCCGAAGTTTTCCCTACTAATGTCCGTGCATCTGCCCACGGTTTCTCTGCTGCTTGGGGTAAGGCTGGTGCTCTCTTGGCTTCCGTTCTTTACAACTACATTGACGCTCAAACCAGATTCTATGTCGTTCCATGGTTTGGTCTTGGTGGTATGATTTTGACCTTCCTTTTCATGCCAGACACCACTGGTCTTGATCTCAAGGAGGCTGACAGAAGATGGCAATTCATCCGTGAAGGCCGTGAGCATGAATACCATGGTATTGCCATTCACAGGCAACATCTCTCCTGGTGGGAGATTTTCCGTGGTGTCCACAAGAACTACAATGCCGAGCTTGACTACAAGCAGAAGGTTGATGAGCTCCGTGCTGACTGGGAAGCCCGTTATGTTGCCAAGCAATCTGGTGATGAGTCTGAGACTGACGTAAATGAAGTCGACCCACTTGGACATGAAATTCACTCCTACTTCGAGCGTACTTCTCCAATCATCAGAGCTCAAGACAAGACCATCAATGAGAAGCTTGATGCCAACATTTAAAGAAGCATTTGTTTTGCTGTTGTTTTTAGTGCTAACTTAGATTTGCAAATGATTTAATATAATATTTGGACATAATACAGTTCATTTAATCGTAATTCACTTTTTGAAGCCTTAAGGCATCTGTTTGGGCCCAAAGCCAACAAAGTGGTTGTGGGATTGACTCGAAGCACCTCCATTCGTTTATTAAGCCACGCTTGTAGGAGAGGGCTACGAGAGAGTCAAGTCTTCCAACTCTAAATTCGATTTGGCAAACGACTGTCGCGACCCCACCCCCTCAACAAACCTTTTTTTTTGCCACTGTTGCTCTGCTATACAAGGATGCCGCTAAGTACACCAGAGAGGTTCAATTGTCAAAAATCCTGACAATGCATTTTGATTACAGTGACATCTGCAGATCGCCTGTATTAATTCTGCAAGTGTCACCCCCATTAAGGGAACTGCATGCGATGATAACGGCAATAATGACTTTGGGTAACGTAGAAGCATTAGAAACACACATGACAGCTATTTGCAGTGCTGCAAAGCGTGCGTGCTTTTCACCAGGTAATAGCACTCTGGCAGCGAGGTTCCGAGCCTATAGCACGGTCGCGTGCCAAGCTCTGATCAGCTAAACGATTCACAGCCGTGCGAACGTTAAGAGTGTATAAATATCGTATAGACATTTTGAGAATATAGCTACAAACCTATCCTGCCGTGTGCGGCGAACACAGTCGTCCATTACAGGCCATCAATTGCTAACTCCACAAAAACCCATATTTCTACCTTCTGCTGTGCATGCCAAGGAAGGAAAGTTTCAGTGACATTTCGGACCGCGACAGTTTATATTCACTTTCTAGCTCGTTTGCGTCTTCCTCCCTTTCCGATGCTGGTTCCCTGACATCTCAACAGTCTAACTTTTTGAACTTTCCCAAGCGGGTGATTGTCGTTGGCGCGGGTATTGCCGGTCTTCGAGCGGCTACTGTCCTCAAACGCCACGGCGTGGATGTGGTGGTATTGGAGGCCCGCAGAGACCGCATAGGGGGCCGCATATTCACGCAGCGCAAAGCGGACGGCTCGGAGCCGCGGGAAATAGGTGCTGCCTGGATGCACGAAACGTCCAGAAACCCGCTGGTGCCACTTGTGCCGCATCTCAAAATCAGTTACTACTACGACGACTCGTTTCCGTGTTACTACACGCCGTTTGGAGCAGCCGGCCCGCAGTTCAAGGCCAAAAAGGTGGCTGACGAGTTTGCGGACTACTGCGAGTGGTATTACAACGAGAACCCCAGTGCTCCAGACATGACGGCGCAGGAGTTTATTACTGATTATGTAAACAAGCACTTGTTGCTGACCAAAGACGAACGCAAGTGGGCTCCGGCTGCGCTTCGTGAGGACGAGGCCTGGACAGGAATCAACACCGACGAGTCGTCTGCCAAGTACTTGTCGCACTTTTTGACCGAGCGAGACCTCTACATGTCTGGCGGCTACGACAATGTTGTGAACTTTGTCGCCTCGCCCCTTGTTCGCGATGGGCAAATCAAAATGGACCGCGCTGTTCACACCATCACGCACACAGACCAGGAGATCATTGTTGAGGCAGCCGTCAGCCAAGAAAATGTCGGAGAAACCTACGAGGCTGATGCCTGCATCGTTACTCTTCCTTTAGGATGTCTCAAGCGGGACATGGTGGAGTTCGATCCTCCACTTGGACTAGACTATGACGAGGCTCTCTCCAAGTACTCGTATGCTGCTCTTGGAAAATGTTTCTTCGAGTTTGAGCGAGTTTTTTGGTCCACGAACGACGACAAGATCATATTTGTGCCCACTCCCGACCCTGAGGACGTCGACCCGGAGGATGAAGTGCTCCGTGAGGCGTTCATCATCAACAACTTATACAATGTTGCTGGACTGAAGCAACTTTGCATCCAAACGTCCAGCCCTCTTACCGCCAAATTGGAAAGGATGACTCCCGAAGAGCTGTACAACTATTTTGAACCGTTGTTTCTGCTTATCCGGACCGAGACGTATAAAGATCTCCCTACTTGTCTCAGTGTCCAGTCTACAAAGTGGACACTCGACCCCTTTGCTGGATACGGTACCTATTCTGCAGCGAGGGTTCATGATGAGCCTCATTTGTTTGTGAACTGGGTTGCTAGCCAAACGAAATCAAACCTTCAGTTTGCAGGTGAGCATTGTGTGATTGATGGCAATGGTTGCGTTCATGGCGGTTACAAGTCGGGAGAAACAGCTGCTTTGAATTTGCTTAAGCAATTCAAAATTGATATTGATACTGAACTTTTGAACGTTCTTGCAGATGACGACTATCTTGTACAGCCGCTAAAGTCATACGGCAAACCTTTCGAGAGATAATGAAAGGTTGTTTATGTCAGCGTCTAACGCACATTTCATAATAGTTGTAGAATTCCACGCTAGTATTGAGTTTCTAGTAGCCCATTTGCCTTGCATCAAGCTGGCCTCCTGCATCTCGTCTACCTTGAGTACTCGTGTGTGTCTCATAGAGGACCAAACAAAAACTGAATTTTGGCAGACAACCAAAAGTTGATTTTCGTTCCATACAAACTCTCGAACAGCCGAGAGATGCTCGAGCACAGCTTCCAAACCTAGCAAATCTAGGTTCCATATCCATACGCAGGTCGGAGAGGTGTCAAAAACCACTGCCAGGTGGCATTTTCCTAACTTCATCACAACAGAGCAATTCCCGTTTTCTACGGTTGTAAAGAATGGAGGTGAACTCTCAACGTAGCCGGAGTCTGTTTGCAGCAAATGAGAGACGTTTCCGTCAACTCTGTTAGTGTGCCTTAATTCGAAAATCGGTTTGAAACCTAGGGTGGATATTCCTACGACCTTTGCATCTGTTGAGGCGCACAAAAGGATTTCTTCATTGTGCCTGTTTGTAATCCACATGATCTCTTTTACAAAAATCTCCTCATTACAAAGTTCATACACTTTTTGGTTATTGCACCAGAATACAATTTTTTGACCCAGAATGGGATTATCAGATGTAGCTAGCCAAACTCCAGAACCAGACCAGAGAGCCTGTTTAATATCCAGAGAGTCGAGCTGTAGAGTGCCCTGAATATAAGCATAAGCTGTGGACACGGTGTATTGAATGTCGGTTGTCGCTACCCTGCAGATGAACGACGCATCTCGACGTCTATCATCAATTCGAGCAAACTTGGGCCTCTCCACGGAGAGTATCATCTGGCCAGTGCTCAGCGAGTAAATACAGACTTGCAGGGAGTTTTCATAAAACACTGCAATTTTGTCGTCAGCAAATGGCAAAATGGTGTGTATTTCATAACGGGTTGAATATCTCGAGACATCTCTGGAGGATGAAATACCCGCAATGTCAATGACGCCAAATTCATGCTGGCACGCGAAAAGCAGTCGGTTGCAATTGTTCCATTTCA
Source organism: Limtongella incommunis (assembly GCA_003706695.3). Lineage (NCBI taxonomy): Eukaryota > Fungi > Ascomycota > Dipodascomycetes > Dipodascales > Trichomonascaceae > Limtongella > Limtongella incommunis. The sequence goes on from PPME03000007.1 coordinate 392,435, forward strand.
GCACTGTGATAGCATCTGCAATCTCTACTCTTTTGACAAATTGCAAATTGTCATCACGGACAAAGATAGTGTTTTCAAAAACGTAGGCGATCAGGCCAGAGGCTACTGCGGGCTGGAGTCCCGAGTAACCAACTGATTGCATTAGTCTGCTCCAGCTCTCGTCTGCTCCCCTGAGTCTTATCCGCGATTTACAAGTGAAGAGGGCTAAAACAGCAAAATACTGACAAAATAGGAAATCTCAGTTGTTGTGTCTCGCTGTAGCAATGCTGCATGATTTTTGCGCTGCGCTGAGGATTGTGTTGCGACCGGCTAGATGCCAGTCTCTTGTGAGGCGCAAAATTTGCGTCTCGTGCTTTCACTGATACCCAGAATACTTTGCTCGAGTTTCGCTGTTGAGCTCGTTGAGCTCGTTGCTACTTGCAACTCATCCCAAACAAGCTCCAAGCATTTATTCACTAGACATTACTCAGCATAATCTCCATCACACCCTTACACTTATTTATTTAACCAATGATTAGAGCAGTGGTACAATGTAGAATTATGCCTCGGCTTGCTGCTCCTGCCAGGAGCTCTCTAACGTTGTGCAGGGCCTCCTTAGTGGCAAATCGCAGAGTCTTTCCAGCGGCCACTACCGTTAGATGCTATGCTCGCGCTCCAACTTTAGGACCAGAAGCTGACCATGACAAGACCTCCATCTCGAAAATTGTTAAAGGACCAGAGGGTGGCGTTCTCAAGCTATTTATTGGAGAAAGAGCCGCTCAGAAGATTAACGAAATCAAGAAGGAAGATAATGATCCTACCAAAATTCTCCGCGTTGCAATTGAATCGGGAGGATGCCACGGTTTCCAGTACATATTGTCGCTGAAATCGGAGTCTGATATTACTGATGAAGACGTTGTTTTTGAAAGAGATGGTGCTAAGGTAGCAGTTGATCCAACATCTCTGGAGATTCTTCGTGAATCAACAGTGGACTACACCACTGAGCTCATTGGCTCCCAGTTCAAAGTTACTGGATCCCCTTACACCACCTCGCATTGTGGATGTGGTTCTTCATTCGATTTTGATCCATCAAAAGTTCCCGTCGAGAACTAGACCTAATCGCTTAATGGCACTTGTACATAGACTGGTCGCAGATCATAACCAATGCAAATTTCAGCCAGGAATTATTATCTAGCGCTTCTCTCCAACCCCATAGCAAAGAAACATTCCTTTTTTCCGCTTATAGTTCATCTGACTGCCGCAGAATATTCATCAACTGAGCATAAAACACCCACGCAGAGTTCTTGGATGCATTTTCATTGTCGAGCCATTTGATACGCCCTTTACTGGACATTTCAAATCCTTTGCAACGCAAGGACAAAATCTTCATCTTGGTGAAGTCAATTCCGGTAGTTTGGAACAAATGGTTATAAACATTGTAGAGAAACTTTCCATCTTTGTGGAATTTGAGACAATCTTCTCCCCGTAGAACGACAGTGGTGTGCTTCAGGTTCTGAGGTTTCGCTGTGACCTCAGCAATGCCATATTGGATCTCGGTGTAAAGGAGATCTGGATTTAGCCCAGATTCTTCGTACACAGCAAACTGACTCTCCATGTAGAGTTCGTAACACGCAGCAACGACATGGGCTGGAAATGCCGAGAGCTCAATCACAGTATCAAACGCTTCGCGCATCCAGGTAAGAATGGAGTTAATGACAACCGGCGCACCATGAGAGAATGCAATAGAGCCAGATTTTGACAAAACGTCGCTGTAAATGCGAATCTCATAAGTCACAGCGTCGTTGTATTGGACTGTAATGGTAGACTCTGTTCCCTCAAAATACTCATCGCGACGAATTTCGCGAGAGGTCCAGCTCACGGACTCAAGCGTACGTGTAAACGTCTCGTTGCCACGCGCAGGTAAATAGTGGTAGTCTTCATCTTCCTCGTCGTTTGTTTGCCCTTGCCCTATCCCGGCGATTCGCTTTCTTATCTCACTAGCGTACGTCTCCAACGGTTTATTGAAATGACTGAATTGCCCAAGCTCATAGCATGTCAATCGATAGGAAAAGAAGGGCATCAATGAGCGCACACGCGTCGATACACTAAAGCTGGATGGAATATTTCTGCTCGTAAGGGGTAATGGTTCGGGAATACTTTAAGCTAAAAGCCGAGACAGCACCTTGAGTGGATGATTTCACTGTGCCTTGCCAGCTAGTAACGTACAAGAATCGACGCAAACTTTGACCAACTGCCTAGTTTGCAACGTTTTTACAATGTAGCGCAGCCGAAATTAAATGATTTGATTAGTTCAAGTGCTGATTGCGACGAGTTTGAACAAGCGTGCATTGTAGAGACGTCGGCTGTACAGAGACAAGAATTACGCGTGTCACTCAACCACAATCCTGTGCAATCGTCTGCATAAACAGCGGTAAGGCTCCCCGGCCCAACGATCGGTCCAATCGTCTTATCACTCCGAGATCCATGCCAATGAAACTGTCACGTGATAATTTAAGTTACCAAAATTCTTCATCGGACTCTACAAATCACATTTTGCGAAGCGTTGCAATGGCCGCTGTCAATTCAACGGATATCAAGGGCCTCAAGAAGGTTGCTCAAGGAAAGGTGCGGGATCTCTACGAAGTCGGTTCTGATAAGCTTCTATTTGTGGCTACCGATCGTATCTCTGCCTACGATGTTATTATGAAGAATGGTATTCCAGAAAAAGGCAAGCTGCTCACCCAGCTGTCCTTATTTTGGTTCGATTTGCTGAAAAATGATACTGCCAATCATTTGGTTACCGGGTCTGAGGAAGAGGTGCTCAAGGAGCTGCCCATCAGCGACTCCGACAAACAGCTCGTGAGCGGCCGTTCTTTGCTTGTTAAAAAGCTCAAGGTTATTCCCCTCGAGGTGATTGTGCGTGGCTACATCACCGGCTCAGCTTGGAGCGAGTACAAAAAGTCGGGTACTGTGCATGGAATCAAGGTTGCGGAGGGACTGCGAGAGAGTGACAAGTTCCCAGAACCGCTCTACACTCCATCCACGAAGGCCGAGCTGGGCGAGCATGACGAGAACATTCATCCCGACAAGGCTGCTGAGATTGTTGGTGCAGAGCTCAATGCCAAGCTGGCTGCCCTGGCCATCAAGCTGTACAAGAAGGCTGCCGATTATGCCCTCACGAAAGGCATCATTATTGCCGACACCAAGTTTGAATTTGGTCAGGATTCGGAGGGAAACATTGTTTTGGTTGACGAGGTGCTCACTCCTGATTCGTCTCGATTTTGGAGAGCCAGTTCATACAAGGTCGGCGAGTCTCAAGATTCGTATGACAAGCAATTTCTTCGTGACTGGCTGACGTCGAACAACCTGAAGGCAGTTGAGGGTGTCTCTATGCCAGAAGATATTGTAGAGAGGACCAAGGCCAAGTATGTCGACGCCTATGAGGCATTGACTGGTGCCACTTGGAAGTAATGACATTATAATTTGAATATATACAAACTATCTATAAATAATAAACCATGCTCAGAAGCAGTGCACATACCAGTTTCTTTTTGGAGGCCATATTTGCCGATGCCATGTTTTTGGGGACACCGTCATATTCTGGTGAGCTGCTTGTAGACAGAGATGGAAGCTGATTGAAACCACACGAATTGCAGGTGCCATTGGCATAGTAATCAGCATAGGAATGATAATATTGTGTGCCTTTCGGACACATGAATGAAAGAGACGACGGGCACACGCGTACCAGATCGTGGCATAGAAAACCACATGGAAGAATCTCGTTGTATTTGCCTGGCTGAATAACAGAGTCAATGTTCGGATAGCGAGAGGCTGTCAATGGATTGGTGAAATTTCTAGTGTAACCTATTCCAGAAGAAACGTCAGTACACTGCGGAACAACTACTGCACACAGCCAACGTTTGTAGGCCGCTGCACAATCGTCACAAGTTGCCAGTATTGTGTACCTCAAATCAGCAGGTTGAAGATTACAGGGGCTGTTTTGCAAAGCGTATGTAAAGTTCTGATATTCAGCCTTGGCCCAATCATCGTAAGTTGCGGCCAGGTCTTCTGCCGAAACGGTGGAGTTGCCAGGGACTGCATACGCGACATTCTCGCAAAAATCAAGGTTGTAGACAAGTTTGCACGTCGTGTTGCTTGTCTGAGTGGTTAGAGTGATAGGCATGAATACCGTTTTATTAGCCACCACGTACGCAGTGTAAGTGGTGTTTGCGTCGAGTCCGTCCACAAGAAGCTGCACAACCTTGGAATCAGTTACGTTCTTAGCAGTGATGTTGTACGTGAGGCCCTTCACGTACGGACCGGAAGAAATGGCAACGTACGATAGATGCAGGTCTCTGAGAGCATTGGTCCCTTCATACAAAAAGGCTGAGTACTCACTGGGCATGCTTTCAATTGTTTTGCTGGGCATCGTGGTGGTATTGAGAAGCGTGTTATTAGAAGAAAGATAGTTGGCAAAAATGGCTGCCTTTGAAGCATCCGTGCCAGTGACGTTTGCCGACGTGTTCATTGGCGCAATTCCGTAGAACGGGTTGGCCGCCGATATGGCGGCCATCATTGTCCAATTGCCAACAGTCTCGTAAACAAAGGCATAAGAGGAGATTTGCAGATAAAGCGCCGTATCCGTTACATGACTTGTTTTTGTTTGCACGTAGCCTTTGTGAAAGACGGAGCTATCGTAAAAGGTTGTGGTGGAGGAGTTGGACGCATCTGTCCATTGTGCAGAAAGCAAGCTTTGGTCGGGGACGATGGATGTGTTACGGGGTATAGGTGTAGATATCAAGTTAGCCGTGAAGAACCAACTGTCGGAGCTTGCTGGCACAGAGTCCAGATCCATCTTCAGTGTGAGCTCATCACCAGGACGAACAGTGATGGTGATGGGCACCGAATCGTTGACAACAGTTTGCGCGGTTGCCAGAGAGCTCAGCAGTAGAGCCAGAGCCAATAGCAGTACATTTAGACCGCGTATCATGACCCTAGATGAAGAGTACTGCTAAAAATTTTCGGCAATGATGCTGCTAAGGTGATGGCTAGTGGCCGTGGGGCGGAATATTTAGGCCTAAAGATTCGGACTAAATGTGAGGTTACTTGATGTGGGAATGAGTATAGAAGGAAATAGAGAATGATGGACATTGCAGTCGCCTAATGTCTTTCATGCAATTTGCTATCTATAAAACTAAGAGATCTTTTCAACGCTCGCTAAGCAGCTCAGTGGTACATGCGGGATCGCTATATTCAACATTTCCGAAAGGAGGTGAAAGGCACGGTAAACTACAGACTGATCTGATAACAAGCAGTCTACGAGATCGGCCACCTGCTTTGTGTGCAGGGCTACCTAGGGCTGCCTCTGTACTGGTCAGCAAAAGGAAACGGCTTGATCTGCAGCTAATACAACACTATTGGCATTATGCCAATAATGGCAATACCTGACTAATCTAGCGTCACATTTTCTTGGCATTCAATGTCTACGGCAAGGTGCCTCAGGCTAGAGCTAGGTACCACTTCTGGCCGTTATGGCCGACGATCGCTAGCTATATATTAACCAGAGGGAAGCCACACCTTCTTTCAAGGAGGACACAGGCATACCAAAATGCGCAGTGCCCCATGTCTCCCGAGCAGTTCGTGGGCCGGTGCAAATGTCCAGATATAGCAGTGAGATAACGGAGGACTAGTTGGCCCGATATTTAAAGACGGAGTGAAGCAAAGGACTGAGTATTCACATTCACGCATGCTCAAGTACGACTTTTCTGGGAAAACTGTTATTGTGACCGGCTCCTCTCGCGGCATTGGCAAGGCAACCGCTCTTGCATTTGGTCGTGCCGGTGCCAGCGTTGTGGTGGCCCACGCAAGCGCGGGCTCCAAACCGATTGCTGAGGAGGTGGCGCAGGAAATCACGGCCAGCGGCGGGAAATCGGCCGTGGTTTGCGGGCTCATACAGGAAGTTGAAACATGCAAGAGGCTGGTTGATGCAGCTGTTGCGCTGTCGTCAACTGGCAAGGTGGATATCTTGATCCACAACGCCGGTCACGGCGACGACTGTGCTTTGGCAACACTGACTCCTGAGTTTTATCAGCTTCAAATGGACTCAAATGTAAAGGGCCCTATCATGCTGACACAGCAGGCCTTACCCCACCTCGCTCGGGACTCCCGTATCGTGCTGCTGTCGTCGGTCTCGGCAAGAATGGGCTTGCCTCATTCTACTGTCTATGCTGGAACAAAGGGGGCTCTTGAGAGCATTGCCCGTGTGTGGGCCAAAGAGCTTGGTGCGCAGTATCGCTGCACGGTGAACTGTGTTAATCCTGGCCCGGTGAACACCGACATGTGGCCAGACTCCTGCGAGCCTGATACGCTGGCCTACATCAACCCCATCATTGACGCAACGCCAGCGGAAGGTAGGCTAGGGGAGGTGTCGGACATTGTTCCCTTGATTTTGTTCTTGTCTAGCGAAGGTGCTCGCTGGGTGACAGGATCTACCTTGTGCGCAAACGGGGGTATGGTCTACGTATAACCCGCGTCCATTGTGAATTTAGATTAAGGTACCGAGGACAAATGTAGAGTGCAAATATCAACAGCTTTCAGGAACTGTAGACGGTCTAGTAGATACTTTAGGCTAGGCTACAGCTCTGCTAACTGCACGGGCTGATATCGGCACCTCATCTCTCGGTTATTGGTTCCGAGAGATTGGTCGACACCTTGGGTCCACAAATGGACCCATTCTCTAAGCGTCGCGTGAACGCCCAATATCAATATGGTTAATCTGCCGTTGAAGAGCAAGAACCACCAGGAGCCGCATGGATGGCCACGCTCCATTCGCGCATCCCTCTTTGCGGCATACGTCATTGTTTGCGGAAGGGGTGTGATTTGGATGGGAGCGTTGCAAAGGCAGTTGTAACCGTGTTGCACAAGGCTCGATACACGCTATCTAATGACATTACAGGGCAGCCCTAGCAAGAAGTTTACCCTTGGACTACAGAGAAGTGTTGGAATCAAGAATGTCAAGAATGCTCGACGTAAAATATGCGTGTTTGCTGCATGTCTGTCGAAAATCCTCCATAAGATGAGATCAGTCAAACGTCAACGGCTCGCTCAGCTGCTCTTGCAGATTGGTTAGGCATCAACTCCGTTTTTCAGACATGGAGCCGTACAGAATGCGGACAGATACGAAAAGCCCGGTACAAACACGGCTAGGGTCAAAGGCCAAAGCGCTAACGCTGGAGATGAATAATTATAACGATTTTGATTTGCTGGCCAGTGCTATTCTTTGTCGTCTGGGTCCCCCCATGTTCGTTGGTAGTGTGTTTGCGCAAAACATTCGGCGAGGTCAGGCAAGCCAGCGCTCAGCTGACCGATACCGCACACCAAGAGAAGAACGGTGACTATTTTGGATATGGCCAAAGATGCTTGGTACGGGAAGTACTAAACCACCAGAACCCGCAGGTTGTTTTTTTTTTCTTTCGATGGATCTTGAATCGATATGGCGATAGCGGGTATGGATAGCGTATCGTTTACACTATCGCTGATGAAGACAGGGCTCTCAGAGATCTCTTTCCTCACCAGCTTACTGGCTATCAATTACGAACGGCACCACACTCCTTAAAAAATTAAAGCTGTTGCCTATCATAGCGGCCTGCATAAACGCCTGTGTCTCCTGAGAATAAAGCCCAACTCTGGATGAAGTGTAAGGCGACATGTCACGATCAGATGTGATGGTACAGCGGTTAGAGAGAAGAATGCTGTGGTTGTGTGTCGTTTTGAGGTCTCTTCGTTCATCTTAATGATGTTTTTGATACTGATGGCAGTTCTTCAAATTATCGGAGAAGCCGGTCAAAGTTGTTATCGGAGATGCCGTGTCGGAAAATATGTGGGTTACCCTTTAGCAGAAATTGAGGCTGCATGAGGGAGACAAGATGATGCCGTACGACTCGCAATTAACCCAGCCAGCCCTGGAAAACAGCCGTAAGAGACCTGAGGATGAGAGCAGATAAGCGCCAAACTTCACCTTACTTTGATGCCGTGAGCCGTGCAGATTCTGGATGGAGGCACGTCGGAGTGCCCGCCGAAGTGTCCAACGTCGACCTTTTTGATAAGCGCTGCCAAGTATAAATACGAATGGAGACTGTCACATAGATCCATCTATTTATTGCTGATTATTGTTTTATCATGTCCTCAACTGACTCTGTCGACAAGGACGGTTTGAATGTCGAAAAAGACGGCTTGACTGCTATTGTGTCTGACGGCAAAGCCGTCGATCTCAGTGCCAATGCAAAGGAGGTTTTGCGAGTTCGTCTTGGTCACAAAGCCGAAGAGGATGGTGTTGCGCCTGCTCAGGACATTGAGTTCCTCTTTGACAAGATCAACCTCATGACTGAGGAGGAGGCCATCGACACTCTTCGCTGGGCTGAAGATGAATATCAAGACGACTGGAACTTTCCAACTGCTACGAGTGAAAAAATCAAGCTTTTGCTCGACGGTCCAGACAACTTTGATGATTATGAGGACTACATGTTTGAACTCAAGACGGAAGCTGCTCTTCTCAAGTATTCCTCTCCATATCCAGAAGTTCGTGCGGTTACTGATCCTTTTGATGATCCTACTCTACCAGTTGAAACTGTCAGATCCTACTTCTTGGGATTGGCCTGGGCTTGTATTGGAATGTATGTCAACAATTTCTTCATGCCAAGATTCCCGTCCATTTCTCTTTCTTCTTTGGTCATTCAAACTCTCATGTATCCTTGTGGCCTTGCCCTTTCCTACGTTCTCCCAGATTGGGGTGTTACTGTCAGAGGTGTTCGTCACTCTTTGAATCCTGGTCCATGGTCTTTCAAGGAGCAAATGTTTGCAACCATTTGCTTCAACGTTTCAATCACTACTCCTTACGTTTACTGGAACATTATGGCTCAGAAGCTTCCAATGTTTTACGATGTTAAGTGGGTCACATTCGGATACCAAATCATGCTTACTCTTGGCAACCAGTATATGGGCTTTGGTTTTGCTGGTTTGCTCAGACGTTTTGTCATTTATCCTGCCAGAGCTATTTTCCCTACCATCTTGCCAACACTCGCTCTTAACAGAGCTTTGACAAGACCAGAGAAGAAACAATCAATCAACGGCTGGACAATCTCTTCCTTCACATTTTTCTGGATTGCTTTTGGTGGTATGTTTTGCTATTTCTGGGTTCCAGACTATCTCTTCACTTGTCTTTCTACCTTTGATTGGATGACTTGGATTGCTCCAAACAACTACAACCTTGCTGTTGTTACTGGTTCTCAGATGGGAATGGGATACAATCCATTTCCTACGTTTGATTGGAATGTGATGACCCAAGTTTGGAATCCACTTAATACTCCTTTCTGGTCTGGACTTCAATTGTACAGTGGTTCGTTTATTGCTGGATTAGCTATTCTTGGTGTCTTTTACTCCAACACAAACTGGGCTGCTTACATGCCAATCAATTTGTCTTCTGTTTTGGACAACACTGGTGCGGACTACAATGTCTCTCAAGTTATGAACAACGGCAAACTTGATGAAGAAGGCTACAAGAACTACTCTCCACCTTTCTACACAGCTGGTAATCAGGTTGTTTATGGCGCTTTCTTTCTCATCTACCCACTCAACGTTATCTACTCTTACGGCAACCAGTGGCATATGATTGGGAGCTCTCTGAAGAGTGCATGGAGAAGCATTAGAAAGAGAGAAAAGACTTTTGAGAACGCTAGGGAACCACACTGTGTCATGATGTCTAAATATAAGGAAGTTCCAGAATGGTGGTACTTCGTTATTCTCATCATTGCCATCGTTTTTGCTATCATTATTGTTGAAGTTTGGAGAGGTGTTGACACTCCTGTGTGGATTATTTTTGTTATTCTTGGTATCAACATTGTTTTCTTGTTGCCAATGTGTATTATGCAGGCTACCACGGGTGTTTCTGTAGGTCTCAATGTTGTCATTGAGTTGATTTGCGGTTACATTTTCCCAGGAAACCCAGAATGTCTCATGTTTGTTAAGGCTTTTGGCTATCAGATTGATGGTCAAGCCGAGACTTATATCACTGACCAAAAGCTGGCACACTATGGAAAGATTCCTCCAAGAGCTATTTTCAGAGGTCAGATGATTTCTACCTTCATTACTAGTTTTGTCTCTGTTGCTGTTACAAATTGGCTGATTGATAACATTGATGGGTTATGCACCTTGGACCAAGCCCAGAAATTCACCTGTGTCAATGATACTGATATTTATTTCTCTGCCTCTGTCATGTGGGGACTTATTGGACCAAAGAGAGTCTTTGGTGAACTCTATCCTTTCCTCAAGTACTGCTTCCTGATTGGCTTCCTTCTCGGTACTGTTTGGATTTTCTTCCAGAAGGGCGGTCCCTATATTACTGCATATTTGAAGACCAAGATGGCACCAGCCAAATACGCACTGCTAGACAAGACTGTCATCCGTGCTTTCCGTCTCGTCGACAAAATCCAGCCTGTTGTCTTTACCACTGGCTGGCTTGAATGGGCTCCTCTTAACTTGACGTATCAGACTGCAACCTTGTATGTTTCGTTTGCATTCATGTACTACCTTAAGAAGCACTTCACAGCCTGGTGGGAGAAGTACACCTATGTTTTGGCTGCAGGCTTGACCGCTGGTGTTGCCTTTTCTGCAATCATCATCTTCTTTGCTGTCCAATATCACGAGAAAGATCTCAACTGGGGTGGTAACGATATCATCAACAATGGCCAGGATGCAATGTATCTTCCATTGTTGGATTTGCCAGAGCGTGGCTACTTTGGACCAGAAATTGGAACGTTTAGTTAAATTGTCTGTTGTTTAGTTTGATAATTAAGATAATGTGTATGTTAAAAATACATTAAAGTATGGTTATTTTGATGAGTAGTGTTTCTTTGGTGTTTCGTCCACAATGAGCTGGAACACATCAGGTCTGGAATAATGCCCGGACACGTCCAAATCATAGCGTGCTCTCACAATTTCCTGTAAATCAATCTTGGCGGTGAGGAGGCCCTCTTCACCAATAAGTGGTCCAGCAACAATCTCGCCGTACGGATCAACAATGATGGAGGCACCTCTCATGAGCGGTCTGTTATCATCCCAGGAGTTGACCTTGATGCCAAGCTCGGCGGGGGACGGCACGTAAGGACAGCATGATATCACAAAGCACCTGCCCTCGGTCGCAATGGTGCGCATCGTGTACTGCCAGTTGTCTCTCTCGTCAACAGTTGGGGCGCAGTAAATCTCGATCCCTTTGGCATACATTGTAGCTCTGAGCAAAGGCATGTAGTTTTCCCAGCAGATGCAAGCGCCAACCTTGCCAGCAGCAGTCTCCACCACAGGCAAGGTGGAGCCATCACCCTGGCCCCAAACCAGGCGCTCCATGGCGGTCGGCAGCAGCTTTCTGTGCTTTGCAACATAGCCGTCCTGGGGGGTGATAAATATGGCGGTGCAGTACAACGTGGTGCCGTCCTTTTCAATAACGCCAATCACCAGGGAGGCCCCCGTTCTTTTGGAAAGACCAGCCAAAACGTCGGTTTCCTTGCCGGGCACACTTATCGCCGACTTCCAGTATTCCTCGTATTCCACACGGCCCTCAGGAGTGCGGAAGCCCATCAGAGTGCCAAAGTGAGTGCCTTTAGGATATCCTCCAAGAGTGGCTTCGGGCATGAGCACCAGTTCGGATCCGCTGTCCTTGATTTGCTTCTCAAAGGAGAGAATGTGCTCGAGCGTTTTTGCAGTGCCTCGGTGAGACGAGATCTGAAGAGCAGAGACTATGGCCATTGTGGAGAGTTGTAGGGAGAAGTGCAAGTTGAATGAGTCGTCTTTTGTTGTGAGCAGTAAGCTCAGCGGCTATCGGGGACCGACGTCGGGTTCAATTTCCAATTTAGTCATAAGGCGTAAGCGCTTGTGGGATTTTGTCATGTTACCCCTTCAGGCACAAACTGTCAACCACCGAGTGCGGCAGACTGCGTCGGCGTAGAAAATTGCTGCTGAGATGACAGAGAAGGGAAAGTAGAGGTGGTTTTCACGCTGCATCGCACCATCACAATTAAATAGCGTATATAATAAGCCAAAATTCTATACAGTCTACCCCTGCTCACCAACGACAATCGCATACGATTGCATGCCCGAGGCTGAGATTGCAAACGCTTTGCCAGGCAGCTGCACCCTGGTAGGTGTCTTCAAAATCACGTCTCCGTTTCGTGCAACTTCCGCGTTGAATGAATCAGGATCGCGTCCAAGCCCAAATGTGCCACAGCCTCTTGATTCGGTACCCCAGCTGAAAACTTGCCCGCCGTTGCACAATGCTAGAAAATGGTGGTCGCCAGCAGCCACCGACGTACATCCCACATGCTGGAGCTCCTTCAAGAGCAATGGGCTGTCACTGTTGAGGTGCCCCACAAAGACCTCATCCGTATCTGTGATGGCAGCAAAGTTCAGATACGTTCCTGTGAGTCGTTTGAACGTGCCTTTCTCAGAAGACTCTTTCAAAACGTTTTCAAACTCTTGTAGTCTTTCATAAGATTGCGATTTAGCCTCTTCCAGGCTGCCCACTTGTACGTCTCTGTAGATTGCGCCAGACTGTGTAATGTAAACAATAAAACCCTGCCCGCAAAACAGATCCACCGCAGGCTCCTCTGTAGGCACCAGTGCATAATGAACATCTACGGCGGCGCTGTTTTCTGACATTTGCACGCCGTCAGTCTGGTACCATGTGATGAGACCAAGCCCTTGCACGATTGCTCCAGACATGTTCCAGCCGCCCACAAGCTTCATTATCTTTCTTTGATCAAAGTCAAACTTGAGTTCAACTCCTTCGTATCCAAACGTCTCATCCCATTGCCACACCCGATACTCCGTATCCATGGCCATCACATGCTTGCGTCCAGATGTAACCGTGACAAAAGTGTTATTCTCAGCTGTGGTGTGTAGTTTTTTTGCAGCACACCGCTCTTCATTGTTGAATGGAGGTTTCAACAGCTCTCGAGCAATGCCGTCCTTGATGCTTTCCTCATCGGGGGCCTCCTCGCCCTGCTGACCATGTAACTCGGGTTGGCTAACGGGCTGGATGCGTGAGCCATAGCCAGGTGGAAGAAGACTCATGTGCGGCACAGGGAATCTGCCACGAGCGCGAGGACCGCCGGACACACGCGGCCGACCCAGATTGCCGATGGCAGCATTTATCATGCGAAAGCGAGGGTCTTCACCGGCTCTTCTTCTGGGCCGGTAGTTCAAATCTCCAATACCGTACAGATCGCCCTTCGTGTCGAGAACTACCACTGTAAACCCACCAGCAGCTACATCAACAATCGACTCGTGCTTGAGAGACTCCACGAGATGGGGTTCGTACAATGCACTCACTCCCCATTGCGTTCCTAGCCTTCCATCTCTCGCCTCGCCCCATGCAAATAGCGACGCTTTGCTTCGACTTTCAAACAGTCCGTGCCAGTTAGCACCGCTTGGTAAATTGTAATCGTTCCCGAACCGCTGTCGGTACTGCGAATGCCACACGTATGGGTCGCTTGCCACCCTGTACAGTTCCTTTGATGCCATCGCAACATTGAGTAAATCCTTGCTGTCAAGGCATGGAAATACCTCGCTTACAAGAATGTCATGGCCCAGACTCTCCAACGATTTGCAACCTGAATTTGCCATCGCTATCAGTTATGAAGTTTAAAACACTGCCATCACCAGTTCCCCACGTTTTGATAAGCCAGACAGAGCCGCCCCCTGCCAATTGGAGTAAATCCGCAAGGTGTGTAAATGAGTCTTTGTAAAGAATGAATTTTATGGTAGTGAAAAGAACATAAATGGTTTTTGTTCTTTGGTGGCAAACGTTCCAGATAACGATTCTTCTGATTTCAAGCACTGCGTCATAACCACCAAGGACGGCAACCACCAAGGTCAGACCTATAAAGGTACAGTGGACGCACAATATTCCGATCTTGATTTGGATACATGTATTTTAGTTATTCACTATAGTCATTGACTCCAGAGCTTACCACTTTTCTCTGGACTTCTGCTCATCCTTGAGAATCATGAGAGAGATGATGGAGTCAGCTACCTGAGCTGCAACAATGGAAGTTCTCTCATCTGGAGTGTCGAATGGTGGGGAAACTTCAACAACATCACCACCAACAACGTTGAGACCCTCAAGACCATCAAGAATAGACAGCAATTCTCTTGAGGACCATCCACCTGGTTCAATGGTACCGGAAGCACCAGCGAAAGCAGGATCAAGAGAGTCGACATCAACAGTGATGTAGACGGCAGTGTCGCCGACTCTTTGCTTGATTCTTTCAATGACTCCCTTGATTCCGATGTCATCAATATCACGAGCGAGGATACGGTCAAAGCCACAGTCAATGTCGTGCTGAACATCCTTTGGACCTGGGTATGGACCTCTGATAGCGGCGTGGATACAAGTATCAGAGAGCAAACCCTTTTCGTGAGCGTAGTGAAGGTAAGTACCGTGGTTCAAAGATTGGTACTCGGTGATGTTACCTCCAAAGTAGTATGGATCCCAGGTGTCGAGATGAGAGTCGATGTGAATGACAGACAACTTGCCCCAGTTTTCGTAGGCAGCCTTCAGAGCAGGAAGAGTAATGGTATGGTCACCACCCAGTGTGAACACCTTTGGATGTTTGTTAGGATTGCGCTTGGTGACAGCATGCTTACCGGCAGCACGGTTGGCTCTATAAATTTGATCAAGACCAATTCTGTTATCAAGAGGAGTAACTGGAGCAGAACCGCAGTCAACAATCTTGGCCCAATTGTTGTAAGGGTTGAAGCCCTTTTTGTAAACAGAGTATGCTGGAGCAAGTCTTCTGGAACCAAGACGGATACCGGAAGGACCGAATCTGGCACCTGGGCGGTATGACACACCGGAGTCAAATGGAGCACCGACAATGGCAATGTCAAAGTCTTCTTCTTCGAACTTTTCAGGATCGAAGCAAGTAGCAAGAGGCAAGTGAGCAAATGTGTCAACGTAGCCAAACTCACCACCTCGGTAAAGAGTGGCTGAGCCATTGAGATCACGGAGGTCATCTGGATCTGGATATTGGTAGACGTCATTGACCTTCATGATGGACAACTCATCGGAGAGTGGATGAGGTTGCTGCTTCTTGGCATTGGATGGATGTCCTTGAACATTTGGCATATTCAAAAAGTTACCAAAGTACGCATCCAAAAATGATTTGCCTTCCAAGGATTGGCCAGTCATTTTGTTGTTGCTGCTGGATGCACAGTCACAGCTCAAGACAACTTGGGTGTCTTGCTGAGCAACGTGAACGGCATTGATAGCAGCCGACAAAGATGAAGCGGAGAGAAGAGTGTTGAACTTCATTGTTGATGGTTCAAAAGCTGGAGCTCATTGTCGACTTATATATTTTGCTCTCAGGTACTTGACAGTGCTGAATGGACTCGAATTGCGCCTTCTTGAAATGGTCAATATGGCACTATGCCCAGAAGTTTCTTTATTTGTCTTTATCGAAACTAATTTGGATTAATGGTCATTTAGCGATCTGCCGAGACATCTGCCGAGACATCTGCCGAGACATATTAGCCACAAGCGTCTAAACGAAATGGGGAATGAATTGCGATGGTGCTGCATGAACTAATGATGACATGAGCAGCACCTATGAAGTACTAGTATCGTGAAGCACCCTGCTAGCGATATCAAACACAGTGTGCAGCTTGGTGAGCTATAAGTTTGATTGCAAAGTGCTAGCACAGAACATTGTAGAAACTGGTGTCAGTTCCTGGGCATTTTGAGGTCCAAAGAACGATCAAAGGTTTATGGAAGTGCATCTTCCGCTATCGAGCAGGGGTTTTCAAAACTCATGCAATGACATCCCGGAGAAGCGGAATTCAAATAGGCACAAAATAGCGCTTCCTAGTTATGTATCCTAAATTGGTTTAAATTGCGGAATACTATTTTTCTCACAATTGCCTTTTTTAGCATATCAGTTTACAGCGAGAAATTCCGCACTAGCTGATCCTGGCTGACACTTCTGACTCGGCAACCAGAACTCGAGAAGCAGTCTCTTCAGATCAATTAGCCTCTTTGGCGACTTATAGCGGAATCCTTATCTTTTCCCCTCTTAGAAGTGCAGCATTTTCTCTGTAGTTTGTCATTGGCACAACGAAACGCTGCCTTTCATTAGTCACTATACCTAATCCAGAAGGACCTGACTTTTGGTAGATAAAATAGCCCAGAAGCGTTTCGTTTCGTTCTTCGTCCTTCTTTACACAATGTCACTAGAAAGTGCTCCATTACTAGCTGACAGCAGTAGTGAATCCTCTGGCTACGGCACAGCGCTGGCTAACAAAGCTGCCTTCGAAGGCAAGCCTGGCAAGCCAAGAGAGGAGCTCTGGGCCATCATTAAATCATCCTTGCCACTTATTGTTACCTTTTTCTTACAGTACTCTCTCTCTGTAACTGCCATTTTTTCTGTTGGCCATATTGGCAAACAGGAGCTGGCAGCTGTCTCTCTGGCAATCATGACATTCAATGTCTCGTGTGCCGTGATAAATGGAATGGCAACCTGTCTCGATACTTTTTGTTCCCAGGCATATGGTGCCAAGCGTTATGACTTGGTTGGAATGTATTTTCAGAGATGTACAGCCATGATCTTTGTTGTGATGATTCCAATTTACTTTCTGTGGTGGAATGCAGATGCGGTACTGAGTCTGGTTGTCCCAGAACCAGAGCTCACAGCTCTCGCCCAGGACTATTTAACTGTCATTTCCTTCGGAGCTCCAGGCTATGTTTTATTTGAAACTGGTAAACGGTTCCTCCAGGCCCAAGGAATCTTTGTTGCCGGCCAATACTGTATGCTCATTGTGGCACCAATCAATGGCTTGCTTAACTACCTTCTTGTATGGGACGCTAGCCTTGGTATTGGATTCAAGGGAGCTCCTTTGGCCACTGCAATAAGTTTTTGGCTTTTGCCAATTCTACTGCTACTGTATGCCAAGTTTTTTGATGGATCAGCCTGTTGGTACGGCCTCCAAATCAAAGAATCTTTCACCAACTGGGGACCCATGCTTAAATTAGCACTCAATGGCACTGCGATGGTGCTTTCAGAGTTCATTGCTTTTGAAGTGCTGACACTTGCAGCCAGCAGATTTGGAACGACAAATCTGGCTGCGCAGTCTGTCGTTTCCTCTCTGGCTTCATTGATGTTCCAAATTCCATTTGGAGTTGCAGTAGCAGCTGCCACAATCATTGCCAATCATGTTGGCGCAGGAAACATGCCTGCAGCAATCACGGCTAACAAGGTGACATTCTACATTTCTTCTGCTTTGGGATTGTTCAACGCGTCTAGTTTGATAGTCTTCCGCAAGCATATTCCAAAACTATTCACGTCGGACACTAAGGTGGTAGCTGTTGCTGCTAAAATTCTCATCATCTTGGGAATTAATCAGCTATGGGACTGTGCTAATGTGCTTTTGGCAGGTTGTCTTCGTGGCCAAGGACGACAGCATATTGGCTCTGCCCTCAATCTCGTTGCATACTATGTGGTTGGTGTCCCTCTTGCCCTTATTTTTGCCTTCCACTGTGGTTGGGGAATTCTTGGTCTTTGGGCAGGACTTTGCGTCGGTGTATGCTTTTTGGCTGTTTCAGAAGCTTATTTTGTTCTGATCCGCTCAGACTGGAATGCGATTTATATGGAAGCTAAACAGCGCAACTCTGTGTCTGCGACACACTAAGCACTTTACTTTAATGAATGATAAATAGACAGGGAATAAAACAAAAACGAAATGGTTAGATGATCTATACAGAGAAACAGATGCCAAGTTGCGACTGGCCAAAAAGATCTAGTCAATAGTCTCGAAATCCATAAAACTTGGCTCTAGGAATTTGAAACAAGGTAGAATAGTATGATACTACATGTGTCATCAAATCCCCCTAGCCGTTGGCAGACTGCACGGTTTTCTGCATAAACTTCCTCCATCTTATGTGACGCTGCATCGCTCAAAACTTTGTTCCAATTGACATACCCTTTTGGGAATACCCTAGACATTATGCCACCAGGAAATGTCATTTAACTCCCTCCATATTCAACAAACTTCTGTACTTGTAAATTTATGTTTTATCAAATAGAACGACAATTCATGATTACTCATTTCCAAGAGTCATGCGAAGTTGAGCTTTCTAAACCATAGACATTTCTATCAATAACGTTGATTGGAATATGTTCTTCAGCATGATGATGCATTTGCTTGTGCTTTTGATTTGAAGCTACGATAGCTTAAAACTGCTCCACATTCCTATGTAACTCTGCCGTATTATAGATGTCAATGGTGCGCGACTGTTTCAAAATGATACCAGCAATCTGAAGTTCAATATAAATTGCCGTTGGTTTCCAAGTTTTTGAATCATCAAGTTCATCACGTTAACCTTGGAAATGACTAAATCAATTAAGCTGGCTGCCTTGCTTGCTGCTACTATTGCAGCTGTCCCTCACGGAGAAATCCCTGCTTCCACTGAGTGTGTAGACCTGTCGATCAAGGACTGTGCCTCTCTGCAAGCTGTCGGCTCCTCTGCAGACGGATTTTTTTCAAAGTCACTTATCTCAACTATTTTGAAATATTCCAAAAGAGATGACGATGGTTACGATGATGCCGATGCTGATGATTCAGATGTTTCAGACGATTCGGAAGATGCCGATGTCGATGATTCAGATGATTCAGACGATTCAGAAGAATCTGACGTTGATGATTCAGAAGCTTCAGAGGATTCAGAAGATTCAGAAGAGTCCAATGCTGATGACTCAGAAGCATCAGAAGATCTAGACGATTCAGAAGAGTCTGACGATTCAGACAATTCGGTTGACTCGGAAGCCTCAGATGAATCTGAAGAAACTGACGTCTCAGATGCTTCAGATGCTTCAGATGCTTCAGATGCTTCAGACGCTTTAGACGCTTCAGACGAATCTGAAGAAACCGACGTCTCAGATGCTTCAGATGCTTCAGATGCTTCAGACGCTTCAGACGTTTCAGACGCTTCAGACGCTTCAGACGCTTCAGTTAGTAATGAATCAGAGAATTCAGAGGATTCGGATGGTTTAGATGACTCTCAAAATTCAAATTCTGGTTCCGATGATACTACAGCTGAAGGCGCAGATGATTCTGTTGACACTGCATCTGACGACGACTCCACTTCTGCTACTGCCAGTGGGGACGCATCTGCTAGCGGTGATAATGCTTATGCTGATGGAAGTGCTGTAGCAACTGCTGACGGTGACAACTCGTCCGCGACTGCCAACGGAAGTGCGACTGCTGACGGAGATAATGCCTATGCCAATGGATCTGCGGAAGCAACAGCAGACGGTGGTGATTCGTCAGCCACTGCCAACGGTAGTGCTACCGCTAACGGTGACGATGTCTCTGCCGATGGGTCTGCGGAAGCAACAGCAGACGGTGATGATTCATCAGCCACTGCCAACGGCAGCGCCACTGCTAACGGTGACGACGTCTCTGCTGACGGGTCTGCTGATGCAAGTGCTGACGGTGATGATTCGTCAGCCACTGCCAACGGTAGCGCAACTGCTAACGGTGACGACGTCTCCGCCGATGGGTCTGCGGAAGCAACAGCAGGCGGTGATGATTCATCGGCCACTGCCAACGGTAGCGCAACTGCTAACGGTGATGACGTCTCTGCCGATGGATCTGCGGAAGCAACAGCAGACGGTGATGATTCATCAGCCACTGCCAACGGTAGCGCAACTGCTAACGGTGACGACGTCTCTGCTGACGGGTCTGCTGAAGCAACTGCTGAAGGCGACAACTCATCGGCGACTGCCAATGGAAGCGCCACTGCCAACGGTGACAATGCTTCTGCCGATGGATCTGCTGAAGCAACAGCAGGCGGTGATGATTCGTCGGCCACTGCCAACGGTAGCGCAACTGCTAACGGTGACGACGTCTCTGCCGATGGATCTGCTGATGCAAGTGCTGACGGTGATGATTCGTCAGTCACTGCCAACGGTAGCGCAACTGCTAACGGTGACGACGTCTCTGCTGACGGGTCTGCTGAAGCAACTGCTGAAGGCGACAACTCATCGGCGACTGCCAATGGAAGCGCCACTGCCAACGGTGACAATTCTTCTGCCGATGGAGCTGCTGAAGCAACTGCTGAAGGCGACAACTCATCGGCGACTGCCAATGGAAGCGCCACTGCCAACGGTGACAATGCTTCTGCCGATGGATCTGCTGAAGCAACTGCTGAAGGCGACAACTCATCGGCGACTGCCAATGGTAGCGCCAATGCTAGTGGTTCATTAGGCTCGACCGACAGCTCTGCTAACGCTAATGCCGACGCTAACGCCAGCACCAACTCTAACGGCTCGTCGGGCTTGTCTGACAGTTCTGCTAACGCTAATGCCAATGCCAATGCTAGTGGTTCATCGGGCTCGTCTGACAGCTCTGCGAATGCTAATGCCAATGCCAATGCCAATGCCAATGCCAATGCCAATGCCAATGCCAATGCCAATGCCAATGCCAATGCCAATGCCAATGCCAATGCCAATGCCAATGCCAATGCCAATGCCAATGCCAATGCCAATGCCAATGCCAAT